>CM067507.1:31486278-31813778 GCA_034509495.1 Acestrorhynchus altus
TGTTCCTTGGATTAAACTTGATACTGCATTTTGCTGTGAGAAAGCAAGGAAGGTTTTCTTATGGTTAGCATGTTCTCCTCCCAACTCTGAGGTCTTAAAGGTTCAAGGCCCTTTATGGGTGGAGTTTCCATGTTCCCACTACGTGGGTTCCCTCCCACATTCTAAAACATGGAGATCAGATGAACTGACTACTCCAAATTGTCCTGGTGTGTGAATGAGTATCAATGTACACCAATCAGCCCTACTGACCATATAGGAGCTGTCGACTGTAGTCCATCTGCATAGTTTGTTAGCCTTCTCTCACTTCTCTCGCTTCAATGGTCAGGACCCCATACATACACCACCACCATGTCAGTGTCACTGCAGTGCTGAGAATGACCCACTACCCACATGATACCTGCTCTGTGGTGGTCCTGTGTGGAACAAGGTGGAGGCTTGCAACATATGCAGTGAAACATATGAACTACAGTGTGTGATTATAGAAATATAAAGTGCTCCTGTTTGGTAGGAGGAGCAGATAAAATTGACAGTGCATGTAGAAGCAAGGAGGTGGTATTATTGCTTCCTCTTGCTTTGTGGCCATCAGTGGTTTTAATTTTCAGAGTGCTAGGCAGCTGCTTAGAGGAACCCATGCGTGCAGATTGTTAAGTTCTGAGGAGTCCAGGTTTTGTAACATTTATCGCCTAACAATGATTGTGAACTAGCTATAGCTCTATCAAGCGAATTAAGGTCTGTGAATTGAAAGCTCAAATCTTTTGGGCTGTCCAACCATTTCCATTTTTTCTATTCTAAAAACAAAAATAATACATCTACTTTGCTAATAATGTTGAAAATAATGTTTTACCTTTAATGCCATTCCTTTTGGAGACCAGATCTACTCAGCTGTTCAGAAGCTGCGTTCTAAAGCCTACATTGCAGGCAAAGTAGGTTGCACTTCTCAGTCACTACATCAAAGAAGGCTGTTCCAAATCAAGGATCCTTCTTTTACAGCCTAAAATTGCTGGCTACATTGAAAGCACTTTAAAGGGTGCAACTGATCTATCCTTATAGGCTACATCACATTTTGAACAGAGGTGCCTACACTTTTGCATGGCACTGTATACACACTGTACCTCTCATTTTATTCTATTCTTCACACTCCCTTTTTCTTTGCACCTCTGCATTTCTATACATTCGATTTTTACCTGAAAGCTTGCGATGTGGTTAGTGTAACTACCCATCAGCACTGAGAATGTGATCAGCACTTCTTCACTCATTATTTCCTTCTGTGATTGTGGAGCCGTAAGGGTGAGCGTATCGATTTACCCTTTCATCTGCCACCGTCTTCCTTACTCTTCCCATGCGTTTGACATGAATGGGTCTGTCATTTTCTGTACCCCTATTCAGATGCTCCAGACATTGCATATGATGATCGCGAAGCTTTGACACCTGATTGGAGAAATGTTCTCAGACATGATGAATAGAAGCACATTTTAATGTACTTTGCCCATATGTAGCCCTCGCTACACTCTATACGGACAGCTTAGAATGTGATGGAGGCCATTCAATTGCTTTTCATTCTGCCTGCAAGAGTGTGATTGCACTCTAGTTAGCTGCAAAATAGTATAGGGTGTGTTTCTGAAGCAGCAATTGCTCACAGAGCCAACACAGCAGGCACATGATGTATATGACATGTGGGCCACGCTCCCCATGCCGCTGCTGTCACTGAGATAACTGAACAGAAACAGATAAACAAAAGGTGTGGGTCTGAGCAGGTGGTGGCCGCAAAAGCTGCTGAAGCAGAAAGCGCTGTATCCAAATTACCTTGGGGAGCAGATTACACTGGAGCGCCCCAGATGGGCCACATCAGCAGCCACGTTGGTGGCAACGGTGTGTAGCCACGCTGGGCTCAGCTGGGCTCAGCTGGTCTTCACCTGGACATATTACAGTTGTGTGCTCTTAACGGAGGTCCAGTAGGGAAACTACTATGACGGCAAAGACTAGGCCTTGGGAGATGTAACCTGGAGTCCACTTTCACAAAAATAACTATGTGCAATATATCATCATTATATGACTTTTCTGATAAATACTAGAGCTGTGTAATGGCAAGAACATGGCAATATGATGTATAGTATAAATATGATGATATATTGTGGTATATTGTGATACTGTAAACAATCCACATGCTGTGATTTTTTAAATCAAATTTTAGGAAAAATGTCATAAACAAACCATCATTTGTATAAAATTGAGTAACAAAAGTATTTTCATGCCATCAAATGGTGGAATCTGAAGATTGTGATTTAAATACAACACAAAATGTCACAAATCATTTCTGATTAAAATTAATCATTAAAATGCAATACCAAAGTGCTTACTTTTTGACACCTCTACTAAATACATCATATGTCCAAATGTTTGTGGACACCCCTTCCGATTAATATTTTCTATGCATTTTGTGCAAATGCACACAGTCCCTATTGAGAAGTATTTGGTGTGGCGCAATGGCTAAAACCACCAGTGAGCCACCACGCCATTTGGGACACTGGGGTTCAATTCCCAGTCTGGACAACTATGCTGTGCTGCACCAATACCTAACACTGCTCTGGCCTGCTATATCGGCAGTACATCCTTTAATACTGGATATACATTAAATTAGACAGAGATGTGCTGTGTTCTAACAGGTGGCTCCTTTACTTGTTTGTTCATAACCCAGCAATCAGTGCATCACTACAACTACGGCAGAACAGAAAGGTCAACACATACAAAATACATCACATGGCCCACCTTTGTAATATGAATATGAATGAACGTTACTCTGGCTTAATGCTGTAAAAGTAAATATAAGTACTTCCACTAGAATAGGACTAAGCCATGCCTAATACCAGTATAGCCCCAGGCACTGAGCTGTGGAACTGTGTTCTCTTGAATGATGCTGCTCCATCCAATTATTTCGGGATGAGGTGGGTGGTGAGCATCCAACATTCTTGGAGCTGTATGCAATCAAATCTTCAAAGCAATTTTCCAAAGTTTTCATTCTTAACAAAACAAATCACTAATGTTTAGGGTAGATGTGTTTTGCTGTGATCTATATTTTTTTTCACATTTTTTGCAAGCAAGATGTGTATAAGTTTAAAGAACCATCACATCCTTGAAAACTAAGAACCATTACAGACTATGTAAAGCTTCTAAACTGATTTCTATCTCTTTAACTTTGTGTGCAAAAATTTTGGCACCCCGGTCAAATCATAGAGCGGATTTCTGCACTGAAATGCACTTATTGTTTATTTGCTCAGTTTAAATGGGAAGATTTGATATGACAAGTAGTAAAGCTTTGTCAGATTTTCCATGGTAAACACAATGACCTGCCTAATATTGCCAAGGCCTGTTTTAGCTCTGATCCATCAGGGCATGGACTCCACAAGACCTCTGTCTATCTTTCGGTGAGATGTCTACATATAAAACGTCGTAGTGCAATGCACACGCAGACATGATACAGATCAACTGCTGTCTATCCAAATGCTGTGTAATTCAGACAACACAGTAAGCTTTAATTTTCTTGACCTTAAAATAGTAACAGAGAGAACACAACTCATGTTGAGTGTTAAAGGCTGGCATGGCAGTAGCAGAGATTTTAATTCTCTAGGATTAACCTCTGGGTCTTGACCTCATGCCTAGTGTATTATTTATTTATTTAGTTATTTTTAATGCACTGCACTTTTGACTCCGATTCAGGTTTTATTCTTCAGAAGCTCACGGCACTTTTTTTTTTTTTCCTTTTAATCCTAGGAAAGTGTTCAGACTGCAAAACAATCCTTGCATTTATTTTACTGTCCCCATTCATTTTCCCCTCAGAATTGATTTTATCATCCACCATAAAGCTGCACATGAGACGGTACATCCACACAGTGGAACATTTTGAGGCTGTTGAAGGAGGGGAAGAGACTGAAGAATAAGGAGTGATATGCATATTGTCACTGTGATACAAAAACCTTGCATCGACTTTTTTGTTGATTTTACAGTTTTGATATGATCTGGAATCTGGCAGTTGATAAATGGACCAATCTAAATGCTCATTGTTCCCCTCTCCTTTAAAGTTTCCATTTTGGATTTATGAGTGGATTTCTTTATGACACCAGTGATATGTGATGTGATAGCCTTAATGATCTGATGAGCCCAATGTCAAGAGTCACGGTGAATCATTTTCTGGTCTATCAGCCCAATGTTGTTGGTGTGTTGTCAGAAGCAACCACGCTGTTTGTCACATGGTGTTCTCCTGGTGTTTCAAGTTGCATCACCTTCTTGTCACGCTTCATTGTTATTGCCTTGACTGGTGAGATGGGAGAGATTTTAAGGTCATACCTTTTTTTCCTCAGGGTGGCCTCAGACATTGCTCACACATCTTATAAGAGACAGAGCCTTTGGACTGATCTCAAACTGGTGTTGTATGTCAGAGTTGGCTGGGCCTGATTAGCTTGTGGGTTTTCTCTCAGAACCCTCAGCCGTGGGGCCATCTCTGTCTTATCGGTCTTTGATCGAGCGTGACCTCAATTTCCTCCTCTCTCCCCATGAGAAAATACGGGAATGGAGGGATGAAAATTGATTTGCATCTGTATGGTTTCGATATGCTCGTGGAGTGAAAGCAGTGTTCCTACATGGCCCCTTCGGGTGTGATCTTCTTCAGTGTTAGAGCCGAACGGTTGAATTGGAGCATGCAGCCTTGATGACTATGGATATAAAAGTAGGATGAATTGCAGATTGATTCAAAGCGTCATTGAATATACAGATATATTTTGAGTGAATACATCCTGATGAGGCTTTTGATCTTTCACAACCCATGACTAAAGTAACACTTTGCATTTCACTGTAACCTCAGAGTGTCAGGTGGCCGATACAAGCTTGAGTCATGTCCTTATTTCCACCATCCTGCGGAGCTGAAGGTTCAGCAGTTCATCCTACTGATGTGACTTTGCCCAAATCATTGCAGTTAAGACCAGTTTCATTTTTTGACAAATGTCAGCCTTTATGAGGCATTACGAGATAATTTCATCAGATGGTGAAGAGTGACTGACGGATCTGTGGGAATCAGCTTAGAATAGAACATAAACTGGACCGAGATTACAGTCTATAATGAGGTCAAGTCTGTGAATAGAAAAAAATAAGCTTTATGGTAGTAACTATGTGCCTATCTGTATGGACAAAAGTATTTGGACAACTGCTATTTCATTGTTTGTTGAAAATGATCAATTTTTTGATGCATTGTTATGAAGATTCCATCATTCCAAAGAACAGTTTCACTACCCCACAGCTTAGTGCTTAATACCTCTAAAACACATCTGGCATTAGGCATTGGTGCCAATATGTTCAGGTTTATCTGCTCCAGAGGGTCCTATTGCATTGGCAATACTGCTTTACAAGGACTAGACAAGCTGTGTGTGCATTAAAGTAGTTGAATGCATTCATTAGAGGGGATGTCCTAAAACTTTTGGACATACAGTGTGATAAGTGAGCCTATTTGTTTATTTGTCCCCATGTTCCGATGTGTGTGTACTGTATCATCCAAAGTCACCATTATAATCAAAACAACATGAGGAGTAGAGAATCTAATAAGTACAGCAGAATAAACATTGGCCTTTTTGTTCTCAATCGACGCCGCTCATGAGGCCTGGCTGTGCTGTTTGTTCTCGGCATCACAGGCTGTGACACAGTCTGCTGTGGCAGATCAGAGAAAGGCTCTGTGTCATCTATTGATTTTCTCTTGTGGTGCTGATGTTGGGGGGAGGAGTGCGAGGGGTTTAGGTGCTTAGGTTTGTACACTTTCCTCGTGCTGGAATGTTTTATCATTGCTTTTCTACTTCCTCTTCTAATGAATATTTTTAACCGTAAAGCACTGCTGCCGTGTGGCTGCATTGATCTGTCTGTATGTGATAAAATGTGGAAATCATTAGGACAGTCCATTACAGTGAGGAATATGTGAACTCATCACTTTAAAGCAAAAACAAGTCATTAAAGGGAAATATCATTGCAGGTTTATTACAGCCTTTATGACATTAGTGCTTAATTACCTCTGTGTGTGGAGCTTCATGCAGTACTCCAATTCTCAGCATTTTTATTCTATGACATTTGAATCATTTGTACAATTAATATTCTGATTAAATGCTCAGGATTTTCAGTCCATTGTTTTTCCTCATAGCTCATGGGAATTAATTCATACATGAATTTGTCATGTTTGGGCTTGATTTGAGCTAATAAAGAGCCAATGTCCTAAACTTTTCTTTTTGTTTTCTGTTCATGAGGTATTGTGCAGCCTTCAAAATAACATGATCTCACATAGGAGAATCCATATAATCCTGCCGTCTGGTAGCCTGTCATGTAAGGAATCCTTATTCAGCTGTGGTTAAGATTAGGATTAGGATAAGGGTTAAGGGTAGATTTATTTGTAGATTAATGTGTAAATTAAGTTTAATGTAAGGTTTAGGTGTAGATTAATGTGTAGATTAAGGTTAGATTAATGTGTAGATTAAGGTGTAGGTTATGTTTCAGATAAATTTAGGTTTAGGTGTAGATTAATGTGTAGATTAAGGTTAGATTTAGGTGTAGATTAAGGTGTAGGTTAAGTTTAAGATAAATGTAGGTTTAGGTGTAGATTGCAGTGTAGATTAAGGTTAGATTTAGGTGTAGATTAAGGTGTAGGTTAAATTTAAGATAAGTTTAGGTTTAGGTGTAGATTGCAGTGTAGATTAAGGTGTAGGTTAAGTTTAAGATAAATTTAGGTTTAGGTGTAGATTGCAGTGTAGATTAAGGTGTAGGTTAAGTTTAAGATAAGTTTAGGTTTAGGTGTAGATTGCAGTGTAGATTAAGGTTAGATTAAGGTGTAGATTAAGGTGTAAATTAAATTTAAGTTAAGGTTAGGTTTGGGTGCAGATTACAGTGTAGATTAAGGTTAGATTGCAGTGTAGATTAAGGTGTAGGTTAAGATAAGGTTAGGTTTGGGTGTAGATTATAGTGTAGATTAAGATTAGATTTAGGTGTAGATTATGTTGGTTAAGATTAGATTTAGGTGTAGATTAAGGTGTAGGTTAAGGTTAGATTTAGGTTTAGATTATGTTGGTTAAGATTAGATTTAGGTGTAGATTAAGGTAATTAAATTAGCTGCATTTTACACTCAGTGTTTGCCTGGTTACAATAATGTCGGGATAGAATTGTAACTTGGTTCTTCTGAGTTGACCAAGAGAACTTGCTTGTGTTTTTTTTCTTCGTGGCTAGATTTCACATTTCCTCTAAATGTTGCAATGTGTCATTTAACAAGGTGAAAAGGATCATTTCACCACATGTTAAACCAGTCTTTTTAGTGGCCCAGATTAACATCCAATGTAGATAACAGAAAGGATGATATTTACACGTATACACACTCAGAAGAAGCACAGACACAGACACAATGAACCACAATAATCCCCAGACATGGGAAGGATTCCTTCTGAGGACTCATGTTTATTTTTGCTTATGTGGAACAGCATCAGATTTTATTATATGCAAGAAGATCTGATATTACATTTGAAATGGGCAATCAGAGCCTGTTCTCCATTCTTTCACATTTTTATGTTTTCCTCTCAAAGTCAGATTGGCAAATGCAGTCTAATTCACACATTGATCACACTGCGTACAGGAAAAGGTAGAGGAAGGTCATTGTTTTCTTGTAATTGATTGCTTTGTCTGTTTAGCAAGGACTGAATGGCAACCCAGACTAGAAGTAACTAGAGGTGTCTGTAACTGTTTGGCTGATTGTCTCCTGTGGGACAAAATCAATATTTTCAATAGTATCAGCCCAGAGTTTCAAATGCTCACAAACACTCAAAAGACTCTTTAAACACTGACTGAGAACTTTACTAGGAACACTAAACTAATATTGGGCAGGGCCTCCTTCTGCTCTCAAAACATCTTTAATTCTTTATGGCATGGATTCCACAAGATGAAAAATGTCTTTGAGATGTGCTCGTGGTCCATGTTGAAATGGTTGCGTCAGTTCCAGCAGATTTTTCAGGAGCACTTTCATGCTGTAAATCTCCCATTCTACCACACGCCTGAGGTGCTCTACTGGATATAGATTCAGCACTCAGAAGATCACTAAAGAACACTGAGCTTATTGAACTCATGTAAAACCAGTTTGAGATGACCTGCCATGCTGGACTTCGGTCATTAGAAGATGGGTAAACTATAGCCATTTAGGCAGGGGCATCATCTGGCCAGGGCTTTGGGGGATAAAGCCCTGAAATGTTTTTAACAAGCCCCAAAACTCATTATATAACCCCTCCCCGGTCAAATGAAATAATGAAAGAAATGAAACCAAAAGCTGCCCCACTCCCCAGACGAATGAACTGATGCAGGTCAGCGCAGTCAGGCAGTGCCCCTGCATTAAGGGATACAAATGGTCAACAGTACTCAAATAGGCTTTGACATTTAAGCAATGATGGGTAATAACAGACCCAAATGTGTCCCAAAATGAGATTTCCTCATGCAGCTTTCACAGTCAACATGGAAAAGCCACCACATTATTTCACCTACCTGATGCTCCTAATATCTGTGTGTCTCGTTAGAAATGTGGATTTTTCTGACCAGGCTATGTGTTTAATCTCCAGCTGTATAGTTTTGTTAAGCTTGATCCCACTGCAGACTCAGCTTTCTGGCCATGGCTGAAAGAAGTGGGACCTTATTCGATTTTCTGCTGTTGTATCCCATCTGCCTCAAGGTTGAAGATATTTTGCTTACCGTAGTGGTACAGAGAGGTTATCTGAGATTACGCAGTCTTTCTGTCACCTCAAATCAGTCTAGGCATTCTTTGTTGATCTGTCTTATCAACAAGCAATTTCTGTCCTCGGAATTCCGGTGCACTGGATGTTCTTTGGAAACTTTACAGACTGTTTTACTGAAAATACCATAACATTCCCTATTCTTCAACAGTCCCTGAAGCTGCTAGTCTGAATGTGTGTGAATTTATATATATTTGGCTGAATAGATAATGGTATGAAAGCGTTGGCGACTTAAGGCCTTCCTAACACATTGCTCAGAGAGTGTATAGGTTTAACTGAAAAAAGTGGCAGCACATTAATTCTATGTACTAACTGATAAATTCGTACCTATTTCACCATAGGTTCACCATACCATTAATAAGACAGGTATAGGTTGCTTTTATATGTCTCCAAATATGCTTTTTCCCAACTCAGTTTAAATAAACCCACACTATGCAGATCTATTTGTACAGCACAGGAAACTGAAAGGAAATGTCATCTGTGCTAGTTATGTACATTGTACATAATTAGATCTATTGCCAGGTCCACAAAAACATCAGTCAAATTGCAGTTTACTGTGTGTTAAAGGTCTTGGGGAATTGAGCTTGTTTGTGAAAACAATCCTGAGGAGCTCTGGTGTAACATGACATGTAATCTGCTCTGTTTAGATCAGCGGACATAACCCTCAGGAGGACATGTCCTTGGCCAAGACCAGTGCAGGGCAAATGAAAGTCTGGTGGTGGGGATGAAGGGGTGGTTTGCAGAAGAATGGTTGGAAGGGGGAGAGTTGGTGGGGGTTCACATCCATTCTCCCCAGGAGATGAGAGGGAGCTCCTCTCCCTGCTGTGGTGTGCATGCAGTGATTTAAAACTCCTTCAATTAGTCCTGAGTTTCTTCTACACGCACACTCCACACACTCGCTGCACATAAATCAAATTAGATTACAGCATTCAGATAGGCCAGGGCTAAATCTGGAAATGATCGCCCACACTAAATCTGCATCTGTGAGACATGAGGTTGTGAGAGCATGTGCATGCGTGTTGGTATGCATGCCTCTGTGTATGTTTTCCAGTATATATATATATATATATATATGTGTGTGTGTGTGTGTGTGTGTGTGTGTGTGTGTGTGTGTGTGTGTGTGTGTGTACCACTGTCTAAAAAAGGCTTTGTATTTTTGAGCACTGCAACAAGAATTTGATTGTATTCACTGACACACGCATTATGATGTCATGATGACACATCCCTAAGATTAGTAGCACAAATAATTGCACCCAGAAGAAAATGTCAGATTGCAGTTGATATTCATAAGGTTAAGTTCATGTTTAACAGGAACAATAAATGATTAAAAATGTAGACTGTTATGAGTATTTTATGAATATTTGAATATTTATTGAGCTACACATACAGAAGTAGTGTCTTTCAGTATCACGTTTGGTATAATGCCACATGCCAGACGTCTCAGCATGGAGTTGTAGAGGTTCCCAATGGTGTCATCTTGAACGTAGTCACAGTTCCTGCAGATTGTGTGGGAGGGGTGGAGTGTTGATTGTGCATGCAATGGCATCCCACACATTTTCAGTCAGGGATAGGTCTGGTGATGTGATTTGGATATGGCATAGTATCTGTGTCTTCATGGCGAGCTCTTGAGATGGCAGTAGTATGTGGATGAGTGTTTTCCTGTTGGAATAATGTCGGAGTGTGTGTTCGGAAAAGGTAGGGCCACTGGTTACAGGACCTCATTAACGTAACATTAGACTGTCAAAGTGCCAGGCCTTCATGACATGTGACGTGTCTACAAACAAAGGATCTTTGTACAAATTGCTTATTATGTTTAGGAAACTTCACACAGATGTTCACATGATTCATCAAACATAAATATTTGTCAAACAATCATCAATATTAACATGGTTTCACCAGCCATAACATTAAAACCATATACCCGGTGTTGTATAGGTCTCCCTTGTCCTGCCAAGAATCCAAATGTGCCTCTTAACCTGCACTGTCAAGACATGGACTCCACATGACAGGCTAACATTTGCTCCCCTGTCGCTGGTCCATGACCCTCTTGCCAGTTCAAAGGATGTTCTTCCTTGGAGCACTTTTGGTTGGCACCGACTACAGCTCTGACACTGACACTGAAGATGCTCTGACCCAGTCATCCAGCCATCAAAATGCCTCTGTAACACAAAGACTCGTATAACGCAAAGGCCTGCAGCAGCTTCATTGCCACGAGGGGCTGTTCCCACAAGCCCATTGTCAAACTACACATGTACTGTGATGAGCGTGATACAGCTTTTCCCTGCGTGAAAAATGAACAGTGTGTACCCACACTTTTCAAAAACCATCCATCCGCACCATAATAGCTATAGAGTCAATCATCCTGGTCCCACCAAGCTTCTAAACAAAAACTCAATCCTCTTTCTCTCTCTCTTTCCTTCTCCCTCCCACCTGCTTGCCTTGCTCCTGGAGGTCAATTTCCTCCCCACCGCTTATCATTGAGCAGTATTAGTGCCTAAAGCGCTGCTGCTCTGAATGAGATCACAATAATTCAATCAGATTGGTCGAGATCTCATTTCAGCTTGTGTGCGGACCGCCAAGCACAGGCTTTTGCATTCCCCCGCTGCTGTCTAACTTCCTCTGTGTGCCTTTCTGAGCTGATTGACAGGCACCGGGTGCTTTCGGGGTGAGTTCATCATTAAATTGCATTTTTTCCCCTTTTTTCGTCTCTGCATTCCTGCTGAGTGCTTCTACCCTTTGCACTGCCCTGATATGTCCTAGGGGTTGTGTATGTGTATATGTATGAGTGTGTGTATATCTACGTGTGAGGGTGAGTAGGATGCCAGTTATGTGTGTGAACCTTTGACTAATTGGTACACATTTCCCTGAAAAATACAGTTCTGCACACCACTGGATACTCATCAGCATTAACATGTTCATGACCCAAAATCATGGTGCAGAACGTTTGCTCTACTTTCACTTTAGGCCAAAGTCAATTCTCACCTTTTCTTTTTGTTCCCTTTTCTCCTTAAACCCAACTGCAGATAATTAGAGGCAGCTGGCAGACTATAATGAGAACTGTAAGAGTCTCTAATTATTTAGCTTACTACCTACTGCCTCGAAATGCAACAGAGGTCCGGTGTTTAATGACTAAACTGTTAAAAATAAAGGCACATAAAAAGGTTTTTTGGAGCAAAGCCACAGAAAATCCACTTTCAATTCCTTAAATAACCTTTTTTTTCTGGGATAATTCCTTTTCTGGAATGATTCCTTTTCTGGAATGATTCCTTTTCTGGGATCTTCTTACAAAACTCAAATGGGCTGGGTTTCCCACACACATCCTGATTCAAAGATTTATAAATAGTCAAGACAGCCTCACACTGATCACTCTCTCTACCACATTATCTTAACACTAAGATGCTTTTGGAAGACTGGCTGCTGAAAAATTGGGCCTGTCCCAAAGTCCACACTTCCCGTTTTGGCAGTTTTGCTTAAGTGCACATTAAATATGACACATTTCAGAATTTATTTAAAGTGTAAGAGCTCATTAAGATAGAGGGTGTGGAAATGTGTTGTATTTTTGTGGGGCAAGCTATTGTGCTTGCAATATAAGACACATCACATCACCAAGCTTCTGGCAGAATTCTGGTTGGATATTTGACAAACTTTTGTTGGCAGAATTGGTAGAGCACAGTTACTTTTGTTAGTACAGACCACATATTAGCAATAAAGGTGAGGTCAGGACTTCAAAGGTGAGGTCAGAAGTTCATTCCAAAAGTTAAATGTTACTTTGCTTTATTAATTCCACAGCTACCTGTGTTGTGGAGTAAGTTTAGGGTCCCTGTTCTGCTGGAAAACCCAGTTTAATCCAAATTCATAGTTTGGTCTATACTGAAGAAGTCCTCCTTCTTCATGATTTAATCCACTGTATGCAGTGTACTGGCAGCAAAACAGCAGGATTTCTCCACCACCATGGTTAACAGTTTGTATAAAGTTCTTTCTCATTGTGGCAGGCCTGTACCTTTGGTTCACCATCTACACCATACAAAGATTTATACACAGGGTACAGATGACACACAAGAACCAACATACACAATTTACACAATGCAGTCAGAGATTAGCATGCAGCAATATTAATATATGAGCTGATATAGACAATAACACTACAGGCTAAAGAGAGTCAACAACCTAATTGTACATGACAGTTCACTCATGCCAAGGGAAACAATCCAAGATAATCTGTTGAAATACCTATGTAACGTTGTCACAGCTGGATTACAGCAAGATGTCTGCAATGGAAATCAACCATGTGATTTAAACTTGCCACAAATTAATCTCAGATATCCTATAGGCTCCTGACATTTCTGATTGCTGACTGTCATGTCAGAGGAGCAAGTTACTGTATCACTAAAAGAGATAACAGTGAAAGTTCACAGAATAAATCATGCCACGATTAGCTCATGCAGTTAGGGTATTTACTGTGATATGATCACTCCAAATAAAAATTATTAGGCTAATTCATACAGTTGAAGAAATTGGAATATTGCTTCGTACTATGAACACATTGTATTTATCAAGCATGTTAATCACTTAAATATACGATGTTTGATAATATCTTGAAGCAGAGTTTTGTTAGTCACATTACTTTCAGGTGCCTTATATATATATATATATATATATATATATATATATATATATACACACATACACACCAGTTCTAATTATACTACATGTCACCAAACTGCTCGGCAGTGAAATGGAATGTTGGCATGCTGCAAAGCAGTTAAAATAAGCATTCTTATCAAAAGATGACGTTTTAGTGTTTCATTCTCGTGTTGTTGCAAATTATCTTGAAGGACCTGACAGTACACGCAGGCCGTCAACCCGATATGTAACTGTGGGGAGGAATCAATTGTTTATTGTGTGAACAACATATTGACATGAATGTGCACATAATTACATCCTGACCTGAAGAGGCTGCTGGCTGCGGTCTGAGCCGCTCTGCAGTGCAGGTTTCGAGTGTGTCGTGAAAAAACAGAATAAAATCGGTCCTTTTTCAGGCTCCTTTGAAACTTACTGTTGAATAGCTCAAACAGCACATCAGTGGAGCATGTCTCAGCAGGTTGCCAGAGCTCAGTTGAACTCACACTTCTTCACATATAAACATCCTCTTTGCCTCTTTTGATCACTGATCACTGGATCCTTCTCTCCAACCGAGAGCTCCTCTTCTATGCATATGGAAAATGCTACACAGTTGTTAAGGGAGTGCATGTCAAATCACAAAGATTGGAGCAGACATGTGATCGGGATTCGGAACGCTTGTGCCGATTAAGACACAAATTTTTAATTGAATATTTATCTTGCATTTCTGAGTATGAGGGCAGATGTAAGATTAGGTGGCCTCTGTGAATATAATTGTGTTCATTAAGAAAGAAAAAGACCTTATTCTAGATCGGTATCCTTCTTCTGAGATGAGACAGGCCCTGCTAGTGTGAGTATAAAGAGGAATGATGGAGATGAGGCAGAAGAGCAAATGGCGTTTAGTGCTGCTTATCACGGAATATTTAAGGGACCCCAGCTGTAGTGTTTGTGTGTGTGGAGTCATCAAGGGAATCCTAATGTGCAACTAATCTGCAATGGTATTTAAGAATGGAGATTAGCTTAGCTAGATGGCTTCTTATTCAGCCTGCACCTCTGTTTCACTCTTTTGCTGCCCATTTTACCCCTTCACTCTCTCACTATTATTCTAACTCTGCTTCTCTCACTCCACCTATGTGGCTGTGTTTCAGTGGATAAAACACAGACCTTGTCCATTCATTCAGTAATTACATTCCTCTTCTAGGCCTGCCTAGCTAGCCATGTGGCCTTTTACCCCGTCCTTTTGTCCCTTTGCTCGTCTGTCTCTTCACAATGTGGCAGGCCAAACAGCCCAGTCAGAGCAGCAGCAGCAGCAGCAGCAGCAAACGAAGATAAGAGCTCCACACAGCACTGATAACCTGCTGGAGTGTGTGAGCGGGAAAGGGCCTCCTCTGTAAGGGAGATTGAATGGCAGGTTCCAGAGGGACCATTTTTGGGACTTTGTGTGCCCTATTTGCTGGCGGGAATGCCACACCGAGTGATGAACAATGAGCAAAGCAGCCAAGCTGCCTCTCAAAGTCTCAGAAACATTAATACACCTGGAGATGAAGCCTGAATAGGTGGCCTGACCAGCAGTATGGAAGGCTATGAATACTGAGGAGCAGAGAGAAGATGAGGAATGTCCTGCATGTATTGCACATATACTAATATTTTTTTTCATTATTTGTTTTATGTTATGAAACTATTTTCTATTTTCCTATTTTCTTTTGGGCTGTGACATTATGTTTTGGCATATAAGGTACATATATTATGCTACATATATGTATATACAGGGTGAGTCAGAAGACAGAGGACTCACAAGTCACAAGAAACCTGCTGCCCCCCACTGCCAACTCTAATGAGCGAACTCACCATAGACAATGCAGGTAGTCAAGGTCAGCTAACAGGCCACACAAGCAACAGTGGTGTTATTCAGATATGTCATTTTCCCTTTCGTTTCTGAAATTAAAGGGTGTAACTTGACTATGGCTCTTGACTCACCCTGTACTATTGTGCCACATGGGATACTTGCAATTTTAGTAGTCTCATACATAGTCTTCAATGTTGGGAAGGTCAAAGGCCAATATTGTTGCACAGCAAGGCCAGACTGGCTGAATCTACCATCTGTTAGCAGCGTTGAGAGACCACATACATAGTTTCAGGAAACTCCAGTCAAGAAAAATTTGTTCTAGCATTATAATCAATGACAAACCTATTTACAATTATGACACTTAACAGTGTCTAACACACTAGGACTGCTGCCTGGATTCCACATAGTCATCTAAAGTCATAGTGGCAAGTGAAATCATTACTGCTCAGGAATATACAGCACTATGCAGAGGTTTTAGGGACCTAAGCAGTGTAAAACCATCTATATCATCAGTGTCAAAACCAGAAGTAAAAAAAAGCCAAACTTGGTGATCACTCCAATAAGAATTATAATATATTTATTCCATTCTTGAAAATGCTTTTATCCAGAGTGACTTTTACTGAATGCATGTTATTATGCATAGGTGGATGTCAGACTTTCCACCTCTCCAAAATATACTGAATTCTCTCAGATGTTGGTAGTAGCTCCCTGATGCCCAGTCCACCTCCTGAAGTCCTCAGTAATATTACTTTGGAATATATGCCTAGATCCCACAGGAAAAATAATCCTGGGGAATATACTCTGGAGATTTTAACCCTTTTGTTCTCAACCAAATTATATATTTTTACAATTATAATTGAACAATTTTTCACAAACTTTTCAGCATGATCAATTGTGCTCTCTGCAACTGCTGTGGGCGATGCAGCATGGCAAAACTCGCAACCCATATGAACTTGGACCATGAAGGGAGTCCAAGATAATATACCATTATAAAAAATAACATATCATTATAATTGAAAATGTATAGAAATCATTAGGCCTACATTGAAGATCTAAAAGGGTGCATGCATATATATATTTCTTACAGAAGGAGGTGAGATACAGACAGAACATGTCTCTCTCTCTCTCTCTCTCACACACACACACACACACACACACACACACACACACCATCAGTCAGATCGGTATTCATTAAAGCACGTTTGGACAGAATCCTCATCACAGAAACAAATGTCACTGGGCTTTATATGCGGAGGTGATCTTTCTTTTTTCCCCATTCCTTGTTTCTTTTCCATGAGGCTCAACAGCTGCCAGTACAGATGGGCGAGACAGAAACAGTCCTGACTCTAATAACACCATCTATTTGCACGTAAGCAGACAAACAAATGTCAGAAGCTTGGCTAACCATGTGAAGATGGCAAAGCTTTTTTTATTTTTATTTTCCAATGGCGTGAGGACTGCATGTGATGACAATGTGTGTGTGTGTGTGTGTGTGTGTGTGTGTGTGTGTGTGTGTGTGTGTGTGTGTGTGTGTGTGTGTGTGAACCAGAGATTGGCAGCGGAACAGATGTTTCCTAGGGGCTCTGAGGTGGTCAGCCGAGAGGCAGGAAGATGGCTTGACAATATGGCAGCCCAAGCCGGCTCTGGTGTCTGGCCCTTTTCCACTGCATGTCTTGGTCCATTATAGGCCCATATGATTCCGTCACGCTGTCTTGCCTCATCTGGGTGCAATTGCGTCTCTCAGTTTGCGTACCTTGCGTCCATTTCAGTCCAGATCTTTTCCTCTGCCTTTCCATCACGCATCATTTCACTCACCTTTTTGTTCTCTCTGATCTCAAATTTGTCATCTCCATCCCCCACTCTCATCTCTGTCTCATATGAAGCCCATCCCCTTTTCTCCCCCTATTCCTCACTCTCTCTCTCAGCTGTCTAATTTAAGCCGATTTCCCTGCTTTTTAAATCTCTCCCTTGTCAGCGGCCCAATCTCACCCGCTCAGATGTTGACATGCCAGCCTCTGGTTACACAAACAATCTGCATTATTCGGAAGGTGACTCCTACTGAGAGGCCTTTGTGAGCTTCACCCCGTTCCAAGATGATAGCATCAAGCACCACTGAGAAGAGGAAGATAGCTTGTGTGTGTTCAAACTTAAAAAACATTCAATTGTCAGATTTCATTTCTGCCTGAACCCCAAATGCACTCAGGGGGAAAGCCGGTTTGCAGCTCCAATTTTTATGATACAAAAACTTGGGAAGATTCTGTAGAATGTAGGCAATCTGTAACTTTTTTTGCTGAACACATAAGAATCATGTCATACACATTTCGATAAATTGTAGATGTTGTGGATGTTGCTGTTCTCTCCAGAACATTTAAAGAATGCTGTAAATCACAGGTTTTCACACTGGTGGTACACAAAGCATCCCCAGGTGGTAGCTCCCAAGATTTTCTGATGACCTCATAAAATATGTTACACTCTCATAACTACAGTACTATATTTACTAACACCAGTTTCATGGGCCCTACAGTAGAACCCAGTGGAACTCCACAACATACGTTAAACCAACCTGTCACCACAATAGTTTTTGTATTAGAAAGGTTGAATTATTAAGTCTTACAACCTGAGATTTGCTGAAACTCAGAATCAGTGTAACCTACAAACTACAAGACATCTATTATCTCATTATTTTGTGATGAATTATCAATGATTAATCTAGTTCACAAAGCTAAAATTCACTTGTGGTTAAGCAAAAAAAAATGTAGACACATGAAAATATGGTCAAATTAATACAAAGGCTGCATTTTGCCTACTGTGCATATGTGTGTGTGTAGCACATATGGTCCTCTGAAATTCAGATGTATAATGTAGCAAGTCAGCTTTTTTTATTTTGATCATAGGTGGTACACAGTCTAAAGAGAACCACTGCTGCAAATTATGAAAGTATGCTGTATTTCCAGTAATTTCTCACTCATTACATTTCAGTCAGAACTGGACCTTCTGCACTTGCAGCAATTGTAAAAGCATAAAGCTTTTGGACAAAAATATAGTCACAACAAACAGTGTGCAATACCTATATAAGCATGAACAACAGCTGTGATTGAATTTGACATGGACTGGACATTTGTATGGACAGAGACATCATCAGGGTTCAACTGCTCTTGCGTGAAATTTTGAGCAGATTTTACAGATGCCTTCCCTTCCACAGATTTTCAAAAGGATTCAATCTGGGGATTTTGCAGGGCAGTCCAGATGTGTGAATGCCCCTGAATGTTCATCATGCCAATCAGTCACATTTGGAGCCCCGTGAATGCCAGATTTGTTGTCTTGAAATACAGGGATAGATGATCGCCTCATCCCCAACTCCTGTATTCATCCCAAAAATCTCATTCCAGGGAACATAGTTTGAGTGTTCCACTTCTTATAGCTGGCCCATGACTGGCATTAGGCATGGAGATTATACCTTTGTATTTTTCTGCTCCAGACAGTACCATTGTATATGCAACACTGGTCTATAGGGACTGGTCAGGCTGTGTGCATTTCCACATCTTCAGCTGAGTGGGTCCATTAGACGGAGTGTCCACAAACATTTGGACATGTGCATAATTAATTCATCTTATAGAAAAATGTTGATAATGAGACTTCTGAGGGACAAATATGAAAGAACAGAAGAATCAAAGAAATAATCGGTTGATCACCCAGAGGTTAATCAACTGGTCATGTTTTTTTTTTTTCCACTGGATGCTTTTGGCTATTATGGAGGTTGCCGTGACATAATGGAGAGCCTTTATCTGCTCGGCTGCGCTTTGCTCGATGTGGGAGCTGTCACGAGCACCGAAACGAGAATGATATGTGCTTATGCTGGCACTCACAAAATTAAGTGGCATTGACTCTTTCTTTCATTTTATTCCTCCCTCTCTCTCTCTCTCTCTCTCTCTCTCTCTCTCTCTCTCTCTCTCTCTTATGTGTCTGTCTCCACTGAGTGTATCGGCTGAATTTTTAGAGTGAGGTTCTGGAAAATAACTACAATCCGAGGCAGGCAGGCTTGATTTTTCTCATTAGTCTCCTCTTCCTTTCTTCTTTTACTTTTTTTTTTTCTTTCCTTTTTTGAGGCACTAATGAGCACGGAATCAGATGCTTCATCATGTGGCTGGAGTGGTGGTCGTTTGCAGAGTGGTGGTCATTAGTGACTGACCGTCACTAATAATAACTGCAGCAATGACAGTGGATCTGGTTGTGGAGTACGCTGAAGGTTGCAGCCCTGCCGGGCTGGAGCACTGATCCCTACAGCCATGGGCAGCCGTCGCAAGCATACCAACTGGGACCGCGACAGCACAACTGTGGCCTTGTCACTCAGGAAGCTGTTCAGGCACACAGGAGGCCTGCAGCCCACAGAGCTCATTCTTTGGTCCATATAATGGGCTGAAAATGATGAGCTTATTGTAGAAACATCTGGTGGTGAACTGCAGAACTGAATTGAGAACATATCTCTGATAGCGGACAAACTGGTGGTGCTAGTGCCACTATTTGCCGATAGCAATAGACTATTTAACCTTAGATATTGTTATATAGATATAGATAAGAAAAACATTCTTTATATATTATATTTTCAGTCCAGTTTCCTATAGCAGATGTGTAAATGTGAATGAGTCTACAAGCTGGCCAATACATGTGCATGCTATTGTACATGTTTACAGCCAGGCAATTCATACAGGAATTCATACATATGAGAGTAAAAGTGCATTTGAGGAGTCATTCAAGGATTTGTAAATGTTTATGTGTTGTGTTGTTTTGTTGTTTTGTTTTCACGTTGTGCGTACGCATGAATTATAGATACAATTTGTGTTCAAATAATAAAATATCTTGAAAAGATGTAACAAAGTGTTAGGAAGTACAATGGTTCCAGAAAGCATTTACAGCTCTTCACCTGTTGCGCATTTTATATTATAGCCTTATTCCAGAATGGATTTTCCCTCGGAATTCTACACACAATACCCCACAATGACAAACAACAATTTGTTTGAAATATTTGCAAATGTATATAAAATTAAACACAAAATATAATGTACATAAGTAATCATAGCCTTTGCCATGACACCCCAAAATGAGCTCAGGTGCAGCTTTTTTCCACTGATCATCCTTCAGATGTTTCTACAACTTGATTGGAGATCATCCTGGGTAAATGCAATCGATTGGACATGATTTGGAAAGACACACACCTGTTTATGTAAGGTCCCATAGTAGACAGGCACTGCTTATGACCTAGCCAATACCATTCCTACAGTGAAGCATGGAGGTGGCAGCATCATGCTTTGGGATTGTTTTTGTTTTTTTCTGCAGCAGCAACTGGGAGACTAGTCAGGGTCGAGGGAAAAATGACTGCAGCAACGTACAAAGAAATGCTTGATGATAACCTGCTCCGGATCTCTCTGGACCTCAGACTGTGATGAAGGTTTTTCTTCCAACAGAACAACGACCCAGCCAGAGCCCAGCCTTGAACTCAATTGAACATCTCTGGAGATATCTAAAAATGGCAGTCACTGACACTCTCCATCCAAATGATGGAGCTTGAGAGGTTCTGCAAAGAATGGGAGAAACTTCCCCACAAAAACAAACTCACTTTGTCGTTGTGGGGTACATTTGTGTAGAATTTTGAGGGAAAAATAATTTAATTCATTTTGGAATAAGGCTGTGAACTTTGCACGCTGAAGAACTAATGTTCTTTTAACATTATTCCTTAGGTGAATAATATTCCGTTTAATAGAGAGCAGTTATTTTCATACTCATTAAACTTTTGTGGAAGAGGGCCCTACGACGCTGAAGAAATACACTACCATCAAAAGAGAAATGTTTCTTAAAAACAAGAAAATAGCCAGGAAATCCAGAAGAACTGTATTGTTTTGTAGTGAAACATCCCTTTAAGGACATTTGTGACAATGCCAGCAAAATGTCCTTGACAACATAACAGAGACGCTCGACCCTCTCACTGCAGATGTCAGACATTTAGTCTTATTGTTTTGTTCTCTTGTTTTATGTTGCACATGCACTCTCTCACACTTTTGAGACTCATCTGACCAGATCACTGTTTCTACATCTCTGTAGAACAGTCCCCGGGGCTTGTACACCACTGTGGTCATTTATGTCTTTAATAAGAGATTATGTGGTATAAGCTTGCCAATCTTGTCTGTTTTTTCCTTTACATTTCACACTAATGCACAAAATAAGTAAAACGTCATACATATATAGGGTTACGGTTAGGGTTAGGGTTATATATAGGTTAGGTTTAGATTGAGATGTAGGTATAGATAATATCATTACATCATATTCATATTCTTTTATTCAAATATGTAAGAATTACCCTTAAAACCACGCTGGCCTTGAACCGTGCCCCACACATATTCATGCTCACATATTGACCTGCTTGCAGAATCAGATACTACGCTTCTCCTCTAGGAGACTGAGCTGGTTATCCAACAATGAGCTCTCTTTCAAAGTCATGCAGATCTTTACCTTTTGCCATATTGATCCGTCTCAGAGGGCAGCCACAGTGGTGGAGGGATGTTGATTGCCTAATAGTAACATGCAGTGGTAGACTTGTCTCTTACGTTGCCTCCCGTAAATTTAGTATAAAGTAGTAATATACATTATATCAAGAGTGTATCGGGTTTTATGCAGTGATATGCTTGTGTGTGTGTGTGTGTGTGTGTGTGTGTGTGTGTGTGTGTGTGTGTGTGTGTGTGTGTGTGTGTGTTGGCCTGGTGTAAGTTCATTACAGAATTTAGGTTTCATAACTGAGCTCTCAAATGATGTAAGGAGCCAGTAAAGAAGATTGTATTTAAACACAGTGTGTGTGTGTGTGTGTGTGTGTGTGTGTGTGTGTGTGTGTGTGTGTGTGTGTGTGTGTGTGTGTGTGTGTGTGTGTGTGTGTGCACGTGTGCATGAGACACTTGCCTGACTACAAGACACGAATTTATTCAGCATATCTCTCTCTCTCTCTCTCTCTCTCTCTCTCTCTCGCTCTCTCTCTCTCTCTCTCTCTTTCTATCTCTCTCTCATGCTCCTTTACATACTCTCTCCCCTTCACCTCCTCCATGCCTCTCTCTCCCTCTCTATAACTCATTTACTCATACTATCGTTCACTCTGACTCACTATATTACTTACTCTGTCTTTCCCTCTTCCACCTTTTCTGTCTCTCTCTACTTCTTGTTCTCTCTATCACTCATCGGTGCTTACTCATTCTGCTTTTCTCTTTTACTTTCTCTGTTTTTTTTTTGTTCAACCCTGTACAAGCTCACTCTCTCTCACCTTTCCCAGTCTGTCTCTTTTTGCATCACTTTCTATTATTCACTCACTTACTCATCTTTCTCTCTCACTTTTCTCTCTTTCTTATTCCTCCCTTTATTTGTTCTCTATGTCCCCCCCCAACTCACTCCGTGACTCCCATCTCTCTCTCTCTCTCTCTCTCTCTCTCTCTCTCTCTCTCTCTCTCTCTCTCTCTCTCTCTGTGTAGCACCTGTTTATGCTTAGTGATGTGGTGGTCCGGGCGCAGGCCCAGAAGCCGACTCTGAAGCCCAGATCAGTAGTGTAAGTAGAGTTGGTCATAGCTCATCACTGCCTGGGCCGCACAGAGACGTGACCTGGCATCAGGCCAGCGCGAGACAGACGCAGGCGTGGCCCTGCACTCCTACACCTCTTCCTCTCCTCACTCCCTTCTCACTCAGGCCTCTCACACTATACCACACTGTAAACATGAGCGATATGATCTCACAGCGAGATGGATTGCCTCCTGGCCATCTTAGACATCTCCTGACACTCTATGTGAAGAGAAAAAAGGCCTGACTGGTGGAAGTACAGGGTGGAAGAATAGAAAAAGTGAGATAGTGTAGAGGAAGTGTGAAGAAGAAAAGAATGAGCATCTCACAGAGCTGGCAGGTATGTTCGAGTTTCAGTCCGTAGGGAATATGCGATACATCATAGCACAAGAGCTGTGAGATTGGTGTGAACTCCACATTCCAGGCCTAAGATGGTTTAAACCAAGAGAAACTGGAGGCACTCCAATCATACAGACACCCTGCTGTGTCAGATCGAGCACTTATATTGCCTTGCTGCTGAGTAATCATCTAGTAAAAAGCTTTCTACATAAACTGCAAAAAAAAAAATGTTTCGAGTTTTGACTTTAAAAATAATCTGTTTTTGCACAGTGGCTGTTGTTTATTTTACTGACCATTAGAAGTAAAATTAGCCAATTCTTTCCTTACAAAATATTTTATAAGAAAGGTTCTTTCCTTATCAATGGAACCTCAATTTAGATGAAATCATTTTCTATTCTTTAGACATTCTTAGATCTCATATTACTTCTCCTCCGGCAAGATTTCCAACTCTTGCTTATAAACGTTCAGTTTCAGTAGCTAAATCTAAGGATTTCTGTCTGAATTTAGATGTACTTCTATTCCTTTATTCATCTTTTCCTATGTTTCTTGCTTTCTCACTACCAGTGTCCCATTTGAGTCCTATTTGAGTTTGGGTTCCTCTTAAGGTTTTCCTTTCTGCTTTTGCTGAGAATATACATTGTATTTTAAAGTGTTCTTATCACAATGTACACAACAATGAAATTACAGTTCGTTGATTAGTAATTAGAGAGTGTTTACATGGTTTGGGATATGGGAATGTTACCCATTACACAGTGTTGATAATTGTTAAGGCCAAACGACATCACCCTAACATTTTTAAGGCTAAAGTACACTGAGCACATTTTCTCAAAGCCAGAGAACACAGACAAGAACATTCTGAAGTTCAGAGCACACTAATCAAAAGTTCCTATGGCCAGAGTAAACCAACCAAACCTAAGGCCACAGAAGACCAACCAAACATTTCTAAGGCCAGATGACCTAAACCATTTTTTTAAGGCCCAGTAAACCAACCAAACATTTCTAAGGCCAGAGCACACCGACACAACATTCCTAAGGTCAGAGAACACAAGCCAAAAATTCCTAAAGCTAGAACACACCAACCAAACCTTCTTAAGATCAGATCACCCAGTCCAAACATTCCTATGGCCATGGCACACAAAACAAACATTACTAAGGTCAGAGCACCTGGACCAAATAGGCCAGAGTGAACTGACCAATCATTCTCATAGCCAGAGTATGCTGGACAAATATTCCTAAGGCCACAGCACACTAGCCGAACATGCCTAAAGCCAGCACACCCAGACAAAATATCCTTATGGCCAGACCACACCAACCAAACATCTTATTGGCCAGAGCACACTAATCAAACATTCCTAAAGCCAGAGCACATCGAACAAACATTCTTAAGGTCAGAGCACACCAACCAAACATTATTAAGCCCAGAACACACCAACCAAACATTATTAAGGCCAGAACACACCAACCAAATATTCTTAAGGCCAGAACACATCAACCAAACATTATTAAGGCCAAAAAACACCAACCAAACATTATTAAGGCCAAAACACACCAAAAAAACATTCTTAAGGCCAAAACACACTAATCAAACATTCCTAAAGCCAGAGCACATCGAACAAACATTCTTAAGGTCAGAGCACACCAACCAAACATTATTAAGGCCAAAACACACCAACCAAACATTCTTAAGGCCAAAACACACCAACCAAACATTCTTAAGGCCAGAACACACCAACCAAACATTATTAAGGCCAGAACACACCAACCAAACATTATTAAGGCCAGACCACAACAACTAAATATTCATAAGGTCAGAGCACACCGGCCAAAAGTTGTATGCCCAGAGCATACTGACCAAGCATTCATAAGGCCAGAACACACCAACCACACATCCCTAAAGCCAGAGCACATCAGCCAAACATATGTAAAGCCAGAGCACACCAACCGCACATTTTTATGGCCAGAGGTCACTGAACAATTATTAATAAGGCCAGAGCTCACTAAACAAACATTCTTAAGGCCAGAGCACACTGAACAAACATTTTAAATCCAGGGCACACTGAACATTCTTAAGGCCAGAGGTCACTGAACAAACATTCTTAAGGCCAGAGTGCACTGAATAAAATTGATAAGGCCATAAAACCTGAACCATGCATTCTATGACAAACACCATTGTGATGTTCTTTCTCAGTTATTTTTAAATGTTTTGGAAAAAGCAAATAAACAAACAAGCAAAGAAACTTGTTTTTATCTTCTTCTCACTCTTCACATCAGAGCAGTACCACCAGCTTTTGAAAAATATCCCACCTTATATGTGATGGCAAAACACAGATTATAGGTTTGCATATCACCAACAGAGCATATGATCTGCTCTTTGACGTTTTTGGATAAAGTGATTTCCATTTTTTTCTACTGTCCTTCACAGTGTTGGACAGTTCAAAATAATGACACTATCAATGTTTTAGCAAAAATGAGCTACACAGTGGATCAGTGACCTGGATGCTAGAGTAAAGAGGAAAGCATGAGTTGGGTTTCTGTGGTTACATTGCAGGTCATATAAATGACTATTCTAATTCATGAACTTCACTAGTTAACTGTAATAATGTTGCCTCTTACAGTGTAAAATAAAGTATCAAATGACTTCAAAACACTCTCCCACATAGAGTCAAACCATTTAGCCACACAAAGAACCATTAAAACATTAACATTTCTCTACTCTCCTCGTTCTAAATACTATATTTGACCGTTTGGAAATTAGGTTCTATTTTTCCATTTTCAAGTATAAAAGTGTTGGACATCCAGAGCTTGACTGTGTAGTAATTGCACACCAGCAATCTTTAAAACAGAACACAGAAGCCAGCGATAACCCTGGGTATAATCTCAGTCTTCCAGAACAAAAGAGTTGGTAATAACCAACATTTGCAATAACTTAATGAGCCTGATAAACTTCCCCTGCAGTGTGAGTAATTGTGTACTCTGGGACACTTCTTGATTTTTCTATGGAATATTCAACTTTTCCTTTCCAAATGAGGGATTAGATTTAGGCTATTTTCCATACAAATGAAGATTAGGTTTCACACTCATTGAAGAATGTTGCTTCGCTCTGCAATAATTCAGCTCTTGCATTTAACAAAGGCTTGTTTCTTCCCCAACAGGGGAGAGGCGTGAAACATATAAGTGCATTAAAGGATTTTTCCAAGCCCCCTTTTTACTTCCTCATCTAATGGGTTTATTCTTCTCTAGTTTCATCATGTAATTCAAGTTATTGCTTTTTTCTCACCTACAATGAATATTTTCTCTTCTATGAATCTCATGTGAAGATGCTGGATTGTCAGTGCTGGATTAATGGTCCTGCTATTGTTCATGTTCAGTAAAGCCAGTGCATTTGGCTTTGAAGTAAACAATTAATTTCATTAGACAAAGCCAGTAAACAAGATTTGCACAAGATCTCTGTATACCCCCCACCCTCCACCCCACCCCTAGACAAGACATACAGGCATGTAACTCATGAAAACCTTTGTCTTTGTAACTAAGAATATATGGACAAAAGTATTGGGACACCTGCTCATTCATTGTTGCTTCTGATATCAATTGTATTGATTGATGTTATCCTGCTCAGTAACTGTTTAGGGAAGGATTTCCACCAGACACTTTTTGCATTGCTGTTAAGATTTGATTGCAGTCAGCAACAAGAGCATTAGTGTGGTCAGGATGTTGGATGATCACTATCTTACCTTATCCCTATCTCCACAACTCATCCCAAATAGGATGAAGCACCATCATTGCCCAGTGCTGAGGGGTGGGTTTTATAGCCCTGTAGCCAATGTCTGGAATCAGAACAAAGATCAAACCCTAGGACCTCTGTTCATGTTTTACCATGGAGACCACACTTTTTCGGTCTCTTTCTGATGGTAGATGGTAGAATGGTGGTAAGATATACATGAAGGTCCTGTGTTGATGTTTAAGGATTTTTGGAGACTTCTTTACCCATTTTGTGATCTGCCCTTGGGCTGGACTTGCTAGAAAACCCTGACCTGGCCATTTTGGCATTTGTTTAAAACATTCTTTACTTGTAAATTATTTTCCGGAGAGTTGAATGTGTTTGGTTTTATTACCTCCATGTTTTCATGGGGTGACGAGTTTTTATGAGATGTGCAAGAAAACTAGTAATGGTTCAATACCAATTAAAGGCTTTTATTAAAAACATAAATCTGAGTCACAGAGCATTTAGATGCACTTAGAGTTTATGTAGAAAATTATCTGTTAGACTTTGATAGTAACCTCGTGGAGGACATTCACTATCATGGTAAATTATTTAAAATTGCCCCAATCAGTGAAATAGGTGTCTGCAGTACCACGGATAACTTTCCACTGCCAGACTAATGAATGAACGAACAGCCACCAAGCTCACGTATTGGCTCTTAGATTCTGATGCACAAGGTTGCATAAAGAATCATTTCTGAAAAAGAGATTTGAGAAGGATAACAAAAAAAAGTGCCTTTTCTTAGAATCGTTACATTATATGGAAGTATAATAAAAAAGGTTCCTGGAAAATGGTTCTCTAAACAAAATGTAAGAGTTCTCTATCAATTACAGGGCTCTTCTTTGAATCATTATATTGAGGTTCTGGACCAGTTGCATTGGAGAGTGTGGAATTGTTGACTTGTGTACCCGGGGGCGTCAGTGTGTTGGTATGAAGGTCCCCTTGGACAAATTAAACAAGCAAATGTCAAAGTGCCATAGCCTGGGCCCAAAATCTGGTGCTATAAAAAATATGTCAAAAGTCTCTTTCAATTTTGGGATTCATTTCATAATCTTTTTATTTTTGGAAGTTTAAATTCTCAGATGTCTTGCTTTAAAGAACCATCCACTGAAAAGTTTAAGAGAACCAAAAGAAGATCATCTGTGACATAATGAAAAGTGCCCTTTTTGGTACGTCTGTAATTTGATGTAATATACTTTGGTATATCTCAGCCATTTGAATGCATAAATGCCATAAGTTATAGGTGCTCTGTAGAACCCTATTTTGTCTGAGAGTGAACAGTACTACAGAAGTGTGTGTGGCCTGCCAGAAGGCATTACCAATTCCCAGGCTAAATTACAACTAGTGGAAATAATTTGAATTTCCTTTCCGCACTGCTGTTGGCATAGGCATTAACATTCACACAGTATGTGCTCTTTGTTATTGCTATATATGACTTGCATTATAACACACAGTACTCAGGCAGATGAAATAGTTTTAATGAGACAGTCATTAGAACAGATTGGATATTTCCATCGTGATACTGTAATGGTTGCAGTCTTAGACTAGACATCTGGAGTTTTAAAGCCAAATTCAAGTTCACTGCCTTTACACAGGACTTGAGAAACATCTATGTCACTCTCAATATGTGTGTTCATGGCTAATGGTGTTATTGAAGTTAATGGAATGACTTTTGGTGGGGTAATGAGAAGCATAACCAGTCATTAGAAATCTGTTTTAGCATAACTGATGGATGGGAATATGGAATATATTTTTTTCTTATACTATAAGCACAGTTCCTATTTTAATGTGAATCAAGTTGGTTTAGCACAAGACATCAAGTTATAGTATCCTATTATGCTCTGAAATGGCAATTCTACAAACATTCATTGCTTGGCTTGATTGCCTTTACAAAACTCATTACACTTCTGACCTATCAGACTGAGACTCTTGTGTCAGGAAATTGAGGCATGCATACTCTGTTAATTGCAGGTGAAGGAGGATGCAATGAATGTGAGACTGGAATTCAGCCAATGGAGCTCCAATGATAGAAGTGTTGACTATTTGAAGGTACTGATGCTGGCCAATCCATTGAATTCATGGTAATTGGGTTCGTGACCTTCAGTGTCATCTGTCACTTGAGTCAAAGCTTTTCAGCAGAAATATTCCAGAATGACTGAAAATGTCAACAGCTCAGAAATAGCTGGACTTCACCAGCACATTCTGAACTGCACTCTCCTAAAAGGCCTCGTCCCATGTTTTTCAATTGGAAGGATTTAAATTCCAGCATAAATTCTGCAATGCAAATGAGACTAAAAACCTTCTTTCATCTTCTTCAGAGGTTCCATTTGTATAAACATTATGAAAGGCGCTGTGCTGGGACAGAGACGAGCCCCTGCACAAAATTATGTGTTTTCTTACAAGTCATGGAACTTTTCTGGGCAAAAAATGAAAACGAGTGTGTGTTTTGCTGGAAATCACACTGGAGTAGTCGCAAAAGTAGTGTAAGGTGTTAAACAGGAGGCTAGATTACATTCTCACATGCTGCACTGTATGATTTGTTTGACATTTTGCAAGTATGCTTTTTTCTATGCCCTAGAATGCCAGACTGTATTTATACAGACATAGCTGAATAATGAGAGTTGGAACTAATGGAACTAACAAACCATGAAACCTCAAACACTGGTGCCTCAACTTTCAAATGAAAATGTAAAATGGGCTGTAAAACGAGCCAACTCCAAAACCTTCAAACAATTTTAAATCAGTCTTGACTCATTATACAATATTTACATCCCCCAAAGTATGAGATCTCGTGCCAGTGCTGGTGAAACAGTACACTGTGATGGCAGCTTCAGGAGAATATAGTGTTGGTGATGCTGGAAGGCAGAACATCTAGACTAGACTCTGCTCATTGTGGGAATACAGGTTGCTATGCAAACCCATGATTTCACCTCTCCTGGGACTTGCAGGCTTCTCCCCCATATTGATAGCAGCTCCCCGAATGCCTGCAAATCATATACGATGTCTCAGAAATCGAAACAGAGTGAGTGACAGATATAGCTTTGTGGCAGGGTGTTAAAAAAAGAGCATGAGACGTGCTACCCCTTCCTCCCTGTCATGCTTAACAATGACTTTTCTATTGCCTGTGGGGGATAAATGACTGTAAAAAGTGTCGAGGTGAAAAAATGTGAGGCTAGTGTTATATGTACTTACTGGCTAATTGTGCTACATTATATTATATATATATATATATATATATATATATATATATATATATAATGATTGTCTCACTGTTCAAAGCTGTAAGAGCAAGATATCAGTGTAATTTCTGTCAGCCTGCATATGTGCTGGCTATCTCATTCATGTTACATATCCATTCATCCATCCATCCTCGCTCAGTCATCTATCTATCTATCTATCTATCTATCTATCTATCTATCTATCTATCTATCTATCTATCTATCTATCTATCAAAAAAAGTAATCCCCACACCTTTGCCATTGGCTCCTTCGTTTATCGTTTATCATGTGTCGTTCCTCCACTCACTTGCTGTTATTGTGAATTCGATCCCTGAAGGCTACCCTCTCTTATGTATATGGTTGATTGTCTGGCCTCAGTTTTGAAGGCTGTAAGAGCAAGTTACCAATTTCTGTGGTGCTTAGTGTGCCTTCTTGCAGGCTGAGTTAAGCAATGTTTAATATTAGTCAACTGAGGAATGAAGGGCAGAATTTTATTCACCACTTATATGTCATAGAGTATTTGTAACCCAGTGTGTTTGTGTTGTTATATTATACAGTATATATTCAATTTAAACCTTCTGTCTATGTCAGCAGAAAGGGAATGTGGACTTGGAGACAATGAGGGATTTGTGCTAGGTTACAAGCTAACGCAAGCCTTTTTAATTTTCCACTCCCTCTAAAAAACCAACCGGATTACCTCAGCCGAACCAAACTGGAGCGAAATATGCTTCAGAATGGAAACACTGGCACATTTTTACTGGGAATTCACTGGAAAGCCAAACCGAGGGAAGTGAGTGGGGTCTTCCTATGCATACCACCAGGCCTTTGCAACTGATCCAAAAAGCTGCGGCACGGCTCTTCTTTAATGTTCAGCCATGCAACTCCTCTACTGCGTTCCCTTCACTGGCTTCCTGTGACTGAACATCAGATTCAACCTTGATGCTGGCCTACAAAGCCAAAAACAGACCAGCTCCTCTGTACTTGAAGGCAATGGTCAAAACCCAATTTGTTCCAAGTGCATGTTGGCTTGACCCACCATCCCTCAAGACGCATGGAAGACAAGCATCCAGACTCTTTTCTTTCCTTCACCAAAGTAGTGGAATGAACTTCCCCTGGGAAGATTGAAGACCTCTCTAACTTTTTAAAGGATTATAATTAAACTGAATGTTGTGGGTATCAAGGTAGCCAACCTGACATTTGTTTTTGGAAGCATCTAAGCATGAGGAATCTTTGAATTCTCACCTCTACAAACTAGATAAGGATATTTTCTGAGGGAACAGCAAAGCAGGATGAGAATTTCTGCCACATGCCATAAATGTAAACAAGGCAAAAACCTTTTTTTAACAATATCTTCAGGTTGTAACAGCATATCACGCTTTTTTTTGTTACATTGTTAAAAATGTTATAATATGTGGTATCTGAGCTTGTTGCAGTGCCAAACAAGAGACAATGAGTTGAGCTTGTCTGTAAATGTAAAATCAGCATATTTCATTTTGAGGTAAAATTATTATTTTTTTTCCCCAACAAAGTCACATGGTTATTTTTTATACATTAAAGAACAACTTAAAATACTGCAAAACATTATTTGACATCTTCAGAGATATGTAGTGTGATGCTAACATTATCCATTATAATCTCTGTATGAAAACCCATGTAAATTGCTTATATTTTTAGACTCGTTTGGCTGCTCAGCGCATGCTGAGTGTTTTCATGAGCAATTAAAGTTGACTGTTCCTTATCTAAAGCACTGTTATAAGGATTTTAGCTCTATAAGGAGTGCGTCTGAGCTGTGGAAGAGCCTGTTCCTATTTGAGCCTCTGATTGACAGCTATAAGTGGTCACCTGGTGGAAAGATTGAAGTGAAGGGCCTGAATGGTTTGATTGGACCCATTGTGTACTTTTGTCCCTGTGTGTGGGTGATTGGTGAAAATTACACTTCTATTTTCCAGGAACATTTAAGAGCTGCCATTTGAGTCTATCTCTGTGTGTTGTCTTGCACTTTGTTTTGGGGGTTTTTTGTGCGTGTTGACATCATTTCACATTTGAAGCATTGTTTGTCTCCAACTTGAAAGTTCGAATTCTGTTAATCTTTTTTTTTTTTTTTTTTCATTTGTTTCTGTAAGACTTCATTGTTCTTGTGAGCTTTATTGTTTCTTTTCAGTTTTTAATCCTTCCACATCTGCACAAACAAACTGAGGCTGCAGTCAATATGTATGAGGCCTTTAAAATGACCCTTTAAAATTTACATACAAAGCCTGCTGCAATAACTTCATATCTGTGTGTGTGTGTGTGTGTGTGTGTGTGTGTGTGTGTGTGTGTGTGTGTGTGTGTGACAGAGAGAGAGAGAGAGAGAGAGAGAGAGAGAGAGAGAGAGAGAGAGAGAGAGAGAGAGAGAGAGTGTGTGTGTACTCTTGGCGCTGGCCTCTAGATTGTGCCCATCGAGTGCATCCGAAATGCCAATAAAGTGTGTGCCAGCATCCCTTTCCTGAATGCCCTAGAGGGCATGCAACTAAAGGGCCAGTTACAGCACAGTGCTACAGTAGCGCTTGTATTGATCAGACATGCTGCAACAGCAGCAGCCCAGAGAGACCTGGCCCTATAGACCTGTATCCCACACAGCCAGAGCTCAATAAATATTGACTAATGAGACTTGGTTATGAGATTCCCTGTCTGCCACATATTGCCGCTGAATCTGCAGTAGCTTTATTGGCAGGCTTTGGGTGGGAATTGACGCAATTGTGCTGTACTGTTGTCTGAAGCTGAAGGGGATAAACTCTTTAGGAGAGCAGATCAGAGAGCACAGACCCCCAACCCAAGCTGTAATTCAGTCCACATCAACACTTTGAAGAAAGCTCCCTAAGACTGCAGGATATACACATAATATCCTGCTGCTGTTGCATTTCTCTTGCTCTATACAGAGACTGTTAATACACTTAATACACACAATATAACGCCCATTGATAAACTCATAAAAGAGCCCTGTTTTGGGGAAAGCTGCAACATTGTTTGATCATTTTTTAAATTTACAAATTTTTGGGAGGCAAAGGAGACCTGCACAAACACACCAAACTCCTCACAGACAGTAATCCAAGTGGGGATCAAACCCACAACCCCAGGCCTCTAGAACTGTATAACATACACACTACCTGGGGTTCCACCGTCCCACCCCTCTCAATATTTCTTTAAATTTATTTTGGACCAATAGAAATTCTCTAAAAGCACTAGAAATAAAATTGTTTTTCAATGTTATGAAGTTACAAAGCTTTTTTTCCCTCTTGACACGTGGTGGGGTTTGTCTATAGAGATCCATAATAATGAAGATCCAGGTGAGATGTGTGAATGACGGGACTGATAGACAGTGCTACTGGCTGTTCAGCAGTGTGATACCCTGGAGGAATAAACTGCCTCAGATCCAGCTGGTTCTGGACTTTATACTTCTCTACCTCCTGTGGTGTGAGAGTTGTGAAATTAGGATGTGGCTTGGTTGGGTGGAGACCTTAATGATTCTCACAGTCTTCCTCAGTCAGTGGCTGGTGAAGTTCAAGGAGGTCTAGGAGATGAACCATGGAGATGTGCACAGCTGTGAATATAGGTATCACAGTTAGTGATACAGCCTGTCAGAATGCTCTCTAATGGCCCCATTGATGGTGATAGGGATGTGCACTCTCTCCTGCTTTACGTCCACTACCAGCTTCTTGGCTTTGTTGATGATTAGAGTTGTTTTGATGGTGGAAAGGAAGCATATCATTATTAAAAAATATTGCTGGATATTCTCACTCGATATTCACTCTATATTCTCATATTCTCACTCTTTTTAACGTTTTTTTTAAGTCTGATCCATGTCTGAAAAAACTTTTAAGAAATAATTTCTTCCTTAGAGCAGTTGGTGAATGAGGTCAAAAGTTCTTGTTAAATCATGCAAGCACTGGGAACGTCAGCGATTGATCAGGTTGCTCACAGCACTCTATAAAGGTGATTTCTTCCAGAGCTCATTTGCATATTGTGGCCTTCTACAGTATCAGTGCTGCAGAAACAAATATCCTACTAGTCCTGTATATTGAGCAGCCTGAACATTCACTCACCAAAGACAACCTCACTGCACATTTGCCGTGTGTGTGTGTGTGTGTGTGTGTGTGTGTGTTTAAAAGACTAATTTGGAATATAGTGCACTTGTTATAATTGTTTTACAGACTTTTCAGAAATTTGCTTACATTTACTTTTACAGTCATTTTCCATAGTCAGAGAAATTGAGTTATATTGACCTTTTAATAATCTTTTCAATGTTACTGTAAAATGAACCAAACACACACATACACACAAAACCAGAGTGGGAAGTGCAGTTCATAATGTCTTGTAACATTAAATTTGCTACTTTTATAGCATGAAAGCCAATGATTTATTTTCCCTGCAGCCGCTTTCTCATCTGCCAGGTGAATTGTTTTCATTTCTGTGCCCTTTTATCTCCTAATTTAGGAGCGGGCAATTCCAAGTGAGACCAGTTCTCTTCCCTTTACACTTCACTACCACCACACTGACTGTGGTATCACAATACATCTGGAATTAATTAACACATCTGCAAGCTCATCATGTACACCTTGTGGAGGGGCGCTGGGATGTTTGTGGTGTACTGTACTTAAGTACAAATATTATGACAATTTATTTGTCATTTGTTATGTTTGAATTTTTAAATGTGCCAAAACACATCTTTATAAACAGAAAAACACTAAATGAGCTGGTTTTGTCTCAAACACTGACCAAAAAAAACTGACCAAACACACCAGCATTTTGTAAATGATGTCACATGTTCACACATTCGCATACTGCCCTGTGACATGTTCAGTATTCTCAGTGAAGGACAAACTGCTGGAGGGAGCTTTACTCGTCTTTTAAATAGTTTCTGACACGTATGTCACTGGAGGCTCATATGGGTTAAAATATACAAACACATTTATTCAGTGTAAAATGCTACTAGTTTGTCTTTGTGTTTTGCAACACACACGTTGGTCACTACAGTGGACTATTTAAAAGTGCATTCTTTATTTGTTTGTTTGTTTGTTTGTTTGAGACCACAGGACAATGGAAAGGAAAAGAAAGTACATCATCTTAATCAGACATGGCAAAGAGCCTAAGAGCAACGTATGTGTAATGAATGAATTTCCTCCGTAACAATACACTCTACATAAGGAAAATTCTGTTTTGGGGAAAAATGTGATACGTGAATGTCACAAGAATCAGCAGCAAAACTCAGGAGAAGTTCTGAAAGTATTTTATTTAAATATGCTTCAGCATGTCTTTGAGGCTTGTGATTCTCTTAAGCTGCTAGGACTGCTATCATTGCTAAATGAGCATAACTTTCAGACACTACCGATAGCTTATACCTGGATTAAAAAGGCAGAGAAAATTCATGCAAAATGTGCTGCCAAAACAGAAAGTAAGCAACCACATTTCCAATACCTCCACCCAGATTGCTGCTCTATCCTCCCACATACTGTGCGTTTCTCCCTTGAATGCATATGTATGAGCAAGAGAAATGTATTTGGTGTTTTGCTGTGTACATATGCTGAATGTCCCGCACTTTTAGATTGGCAGTGCCAGCTTTGTACACAACATTCAAACACTTTTTGAACAAAATAATTCCTGTTTATATCTGAAACCTGACCCCGACGGCTTCCGTTTATCCGCAGGATGTTAAATTCACCTTGGCTACATGAACCTTTAGGGGGTCCAGTTGGCCGGTACATTGCTGAGTTATGGATTATTTTTAGAAGGATGAACTCTGCTGTTCTTCACTTTAAATGAAAGTGTACTCAGCTACATTCTCAACAACTGCCAGCCTCAGGTGGCATATGGCACAGCTGGAATTCAACACTGTTCCTGCTAGAAGTCAGCCTCAACTCTGTCCTGCTAAGAAGTTATTTTAACTGCAAGGAGAGCCTAGACTACAATAATACATCAGTTTCTGCAGAACAATGCTGTACTCCATTTTCTAACCAGCATGCCATTTGGTTTCAAATCATCTACTGAATGTGTGGAAAATTCGGGGTACATGGGGTAGGCCTATGTACTGAGCATAGAGATGGAATTCTTCCCATGGCAGTGCTCAGGGTGTAGCAGACCCTGTTTTCAGGAACCACGCAGCTCGGTTGTGACAGTGTTCCGGAGCAAGGCACGCTCTGTGCCAGAAAGCTAGCAGGAAGTGTATGCATCACAGAGGTGATTATGAAGAAAGTCACAGGCATGGCGCCAAAAACAGACAGAAAAGTTTTAAGCTTGTTTTTGTTGTTTCCTGTAGGCGGAAACCACTGGCAAATCATTTATTTTCAGTGCACAACAGCATAACTGACCATTACAGTGCTAGTAGTACTACAAGTGTGACAGCTGTGTGGTTCAGAAAAGGAAACAAGCAATGTTTAGTGCCTGAGACTGGCTTCTTTGGATAACAAGTCAGTTAGATAACAAGTAATCATGTGCAGTTCAATGATGTGCACTGCATGCTTAACCTCATGTCCCCATGTCAATTTTGCAGGGATATGTACATATATTTTCACAGTATGATGTACTTGTATTTGCCATTTTCATTATTTCATATTCATAGGAGAATGATATTTATAATAATAAATATTTCTTGATATTTTGTTATGTATGTATCAGTATTGATCCATCATCCATCAGGACTTTTATTCTGAAATGTGAACGTTGTGTGAGCAAAGAAAGAGAGCAAACAGCCCCTCCCTTAATTCAATATCTGGGGCAGTGATGTCAAGACCTGCCCCCTCTTGCTGATCAGTTGGAGTCTGCATGCAGTTGGGCTTGTACATATGAGCAGAGCAGTAAACATGCACTGAAAGGCTACTATGGCATTTAAACTGGGATATAATTCAGATGGGAATTTGTGAATTTTATCTGTTTTCCAAGCTGGATTACACACGTATGCGGCATCTTATTAAACTATATCAAGTTGTGAGGTATGGTCAAACTTATTTATATGTTGATTTACATTTGTGTTCAGGTCATTTTAGGCTTTGCTGTTTGCTGTTTGACCGATGTCTGATGTATATGCAGGTACACAACCCATAGATGGGTTTCTGTGCAATGTCATTATAGAGATGATTTCACAACCAGGGCTCAAAAGGCAACAGAAAGCACTCCTAGTGACAATGACAAGGGGTTGTTGGGCAGTAAATTGCACCAACAGAGTAGATGCATAGAAAACGAGAACTAATTTATTACAGAGCAACCGAGCTACTCTGGCCTCCAGTGTATTCTATGCCAGCCATTTCCTCACTGTCCCAGGCCTAACAAGCTGCCATGTGTCTCAGGTCATGTACAGGGTGTTTACAGTAGCTGTCAAAGCCAAAGTCGTAAAATACTCTTGTCGTAAATTATTTTACTTTGAATTTGCTTAGCGATACTCATGGTACCACCATGCTCCTAATATTGTCAGATGAGGAGGGGACAGACAGATGCAACAAAACCATAGAAATTCGTAGAACAAGTCAACAAGGTGTAACAGGCTTTATAATACACATTTAGGACAGGGACTAAGCAATAGAGAATTTCCATTTAGAATATAGTCCAGGACCAGGTTTAATTCTTGTATGAACTTGAAACTACAGATCCAGTTCTCAAACTGTATTTTATTATTGAATCAACAAGAATTTACCAACAGTGTGAAATCTACATTAATTACAACAGTTAACTAACATTACAATCCTGTGACCACCTATGTTACCAGTGGTCTTTTGTCCTCTATCTGTGCATGTGCCCAGTCATGCCTGTAAACTGGAGACCTGTCTATGGTGTTGGGGAGAAAGTGGGACTTAAACTGGTGTGTTTAAAGCACCAAAGGTATCGGAGCAAACGCTGGTGTATAATCAAATGCGAAATCCCAGACATTTTACATCATCTAGAAATCCCGGTTGGATGCATTTCATTTCTTACATCTAAAAAAGAGAACATGTCTGGGAAAACCAAAAAGAATGGACATTGTTTTTGTTTGTTTTGTTTTGTTTTGTTTTTGTTTTGTTTGTTTTGTTTTTGTTTTGTTCTTGGACTGATACTCATTTCAGAGAGACTTGCATTTGAATCATGTTACACGGGTAGGTGTTAAAACACTTACTGGTGCAGTGTGGTGGATGGCATGCCGGGAAATTGAATGCTTGCTACGGGAGGCATTCATGCACCATTGATGTGCACCATCACTTAATAATTATGATTAGCTATCAGAAACATCGTACTGGATATACATAAGTGATGCCATATTTATGAACTACAGAATGAACAGAACGGTCTTATATACATAAACTGTCAGTTACTAGGCACTTCTAGTTACATTCATTTCCTTTGTGAAGCTGTCCTTCTACAATTACAACAACTACAAGTAACTCCTGCTCACATTTATTATGCTGAAAAGTTAAGATGACAGTCTTGCTTATGTAGTTTCAGTCATTTTCTAACATCTATAAAAATGGACACAAGAATTTTGCATAGCAGGGAGACTCATAGTACCAGCCATCATGAAACCTGAATGATGTCCATGCTTTTGTCCAGTTTTATAGAAGACAAAATGTCAACATTTTTAAATTCAGACCATTAGATGCAATTTTACAGAATGACACCCATTATGATTGCTCTGCAGTGAATACTTCAAGAAATGTCAGCTCCCATGACACCATTTGAATACTCATTCAGATGGTCTCATTTATTTTCTGTTTGTTTTGCCCAACTTCCACATTGTTCCAAAGTGTGTTTAAAATTCTCTCTCCTCCACCTGCTCTGCCTATTACAGACAATATCCTTTCATAAATAAGGCTCCAGAGAGAGCCATTAATTATTGGGAGAAAGTCATTACATCTCTTCCGCAGTCTGAATAATGAAGCGCAGTGGAAACTCGCGCACACTCACCATTAATATATTCATTACCGAGGCTCAGCCTTGGCCTGCCCTCATCCCGGCCAAGGATCCAGCCGCCTAATCATCCTTCTCCAGCTGCAGCACTGCCACCAGCCTTTCTTCATTACCACGCTGGCTCTGATGCCGTCACCAAGCCAAACGCACTTAATTGGTGTGGCCTTTACAGACGTTTTATTTTCAGAGCTATGCGTGAGCCTGGAGGGCTGGCGTGAGGATGAGATGGAGAGTGGAAATAAGGTGGCAGAGTGGATACTTTGAGACCATTTCCTCTTTTCTAGAGAGTGACAATGTACATCCTGTGCCATGTTGTGCACCCTGGAAATCATTAAATGGAGATAAAATTTGATGGCCTGCTTGTAAAGCCAATGATTTGGTTGAAGACACAACATTTCCTATTTAAAGTCAAGAAATCTGCTGTAAATTACACCAAATTGACCGGCTGTAGGTCCCTAAGTGCCATAAGTGTCTCATAAAACATCTCATAAATGTCAATAGTTTTCAAATGGTTCTCCTTTTTATTCACTGGAATTCCTTTGACAGCTCCTAAATTGAGTGTGTCTTGTCAGGCATATTTTGCCCACAGACAAACACACGCATATACAGATACACAATACAGGCAGTATCTGAATAGTGCAGTGCTGGCTAAAGGATTGAGCTGTCTGTGGGACTGGGGCCACAATGGGGAGTGAAGTGAGCGGGGAAATCATGTTTGCTATTGTTGGGCTGAGGAAGCAGACAGAGGCTGCGATAGGGACTCCAGCTGAATACATGGCTGGCAGAGGAGAAGGGAAGTGGAAGAACACGAGCTGCCTCACACACCTCCGTGCATTTTGTCCTGAGAGGCTTTAGCACAGGCAGCATCAAGACGCCCCTGGCCCTGTCATAAATATTATTGGCCTGCGATATGACAAGAACCTTGGCATAATCCACTCAGCTTCTGGGCACATTACTGAAATTTATGTACTTTCAATAGCACCGCAATCAGGGTTTTGTTGTGTGTGCGTGTGTGGGATGGACTGTGTCTTATATGTATGGGTGTAAATTCTACAAATCCCTTCATTTGATTCAGGGTCAAGTTAGAATATATCAGTTAGGCTGCTTCTCTTACCTGTGAATAATAAATAATTCATGGATAAATGATTGATAGGCAAAAAAAGAGACCAATTGCATTCAGCACAGTACATCTGGTCCTTACTGGAGTCTCTGATTCAGGGTTGAATTGATCCTTCAACTCCACTGTTCATTCTTCTGTCTACTGAAAGAAAAATGTCGGGGAGAAATGTGTTTTATAATGCAGTACAGGTGCTAACCAGATACCTGCAAATTTTTTACTATATTTTATCACCATCAGAACAGAACCTTATATCTCAATTTTTATAGGAGAAGAATAGAACATTGGGCCTCATTCATCAATATCTTCCTAAAGATTTTCTTAACTTTGTTTGTGAGGGAAAAAAGTCCAAACGTTTAGGTCAGATTCATATTGAATTGAATTGTCTGCTGCTGTTCTTTTATAATGATGGACCCCACTGTTTTCCTTAACCACTGAAATCCCACATAAGAAGACATTGATGACATTGTTGAATGTCAGAATCTTCATTAACCCTCATGAGTGGGTAATTTCTTCTGAACCCTATGTTAATTTAGTGGGATTTTTTAATAGTTCAATGTAGTTTTATTTCCTAAATTAGGAATAAATAGATTATAGGAGACAGACACGTCATATTGTTATTTTCATGAGATCCTAGGCTACTCAAGAATCAGGAAATTATTAATATTAATATTATAAAACAATATGCATTTCAAGGTTATAGATTGATTTAAGTATCAAATGGCTCATCTTACCGCACTGGTGTTATTTTTGTTTCTTTTTGAAACCTTCAGAAGCCGTGCATAAACTAACACTGTCATCACTGTGAGGCGGATCCCTTCGCATTCAAATTGCTGTCTGTTTAGGGGCTCACATTTTAATACAGATATTTATAGATCACTTAACAGATACAGAAACACAATGCAATTACGTTACTCCCCTACCAGAGAAGGTGATCTTTTGTTTTTCTGTATGGGTATAATAACAAGAATTGTTATTTTATTCCAGTTGGCTTTACTATGGAGGTTCAGCCAGGCTATAGCACCTCTGAAGTACAGAGGGATAAACACTTTGCTCAAGAGTTTGAGATTTTTTTTTGTACAGTGCCTTTTGAAAGTATTCACCCCACTTTTCATTTTTCATTTTTCAATAACAATAAACACCAGCGTGCATAAAAAATTCACCCCTAAAGTTAATATTTTGTAGAGCACTTTCCATTTTTCAGCAATTATATCTGCAAGTTGATTGGAATGAGTCTATCAACTTGCCACGTCTTGCCACTGGGATTTTTGTCATTCCTCAAGGCAAAACTGCTCCAGCTCCTTCAAGTTAGATAGTTTCCACTGGTGAACAGCAATGTTCAAGTCTGACCACAGATTCTAAACTGGATTAAGGTCTGGGCTTTGACTAGGACATTCCAATACAATCCGAAGCACTGAACTGTTGATTTAGCAGTATGCTTTGGGTCATTGTCCTGTTGGAAAGTGAACCTCCATCTCAGGCTCACTGACAGACTTTGCTCAAGAATATCCCTGTATTTAGCACCATCTGTCTTCCCCTCGACTCAGACCAGTTTCACAGTCCCTGCTGCTGATAAACATCACCACAGAAAGAGTTCTTGGGGTGATATTTGTTGGTTTTGAACCAGACAGTGTTTTCATCTGACCAGATAATCTTCCTTCATACATTTGGGTAGACTCCTACATGCCATTTGGCAAACTCAAACTGAGCCTTCCTGTTTTTGTCTGTAAGGAAATGTTCTTCCACAAAGCCAAGCTGTATGGAGTGTACAGCTTATTTTATTTATATATATATATATATATATATATATTTCACTGCACCAGTGTAGAATATAAGTACATATATATAATGCATATAAAAGATAAAAAGCAAGGGGGGCAAGAAGGTGCTTCGGGCATGTTTCATAACTCTGCATATTATTATTGAGTAGGTCTCCTGCATTCTGCCACAGCAGATCTGACCAATCAAAGCGTGGCACCCAGACATTAGCAGCATATTCTTTAAGTATTGTAGGTTGAGTTGTATGTGTAGTCTTAACAGCACATGACTCATGTCACCATTTCACCAGTTTCTTAGACCACTTTTAGTATGTACTGACCATTGCATACACAGAAAATACCCTCTACTTGCCTGCTTGCTTTTGTAGATGCTCTGACCAAGTTGGCTAGTCATTACAATGTGCCTCCTGAGAAAGCATCTCAGATCCTTATGCTTGCCCATTCATCTCTATGTATCATTGTAGTGTATTAAAAATAGTTAGACCCCAGCTTGAATAATGTGCATTTGCTGTAAAAAAAGGAGCATGCTCAGAGCATGGAAGGGTCATTTAGTGAATGTTTTAAGGAAATGTTGCATTCTGCTTACTATTTCCCTCCGAGCTTTTATGTAAAGTGCCTGTCTTCTGGGATCTGCTGCTGCTCAGTGTGAGCTTGTTCTGAGTGCTGCTTCTCCTGTCCCGTTTTCCGTGAAGTAGTGTTCTGTCAAGATTCCAGACGAACCAAACACGGTGTGACAATTTTATTTGGAAGAGTGAAAAAAAATGTTCCAACTATGTGTGTTTAAGCAAATGTGCCTGTGTCAACAGCTTGTGCAACTGCAAACAAACTACTTGTAAGAGATCAAGTGCAGTGCACAGGCAGCGTGTCAACAAATTACTTCACCCAGCTGCTATGCCCAGGCTGATCACTACAGCAAATCAAAACAAACATAATTACTGCCCCCATTCCACCCAACCCCCATCGCCACCATCACTCATCAAACAGGAGTGTATGTTTTGCAGTTATAAGTTCATGTCGCATCTCAAATATTCATCAAAAAGCCAGTTTAAAAAAAAGAAAAGAAAGAATGAAAGCATCCATGAGCCATTGTTCAGCACCAGCGCTGACTCACATCTCGCTTTCCATTTGTATGTTTTAATTTTTTTTTCAATGCTTTGCCAACTGCAGTCGTGTGCTTTGCTGATAAGGTCCTGGGGCAATATTGGGAGCTGCTGCTAAATATGTAAATTGCTTGACTTGTTCTGTTTACCCTATCTTGTTATCTTGCAGCCTGTGGTAGTTATCATGGAGGTCCTGTTCTTTTCCAGCAGTACAGTGACAATCAGTGGGCTGGTGACTCCTGTATGTGTGCTTTTGATATTGATGCAAAAAGACAGGGATGATGAGAGACCATTAGATCTGAGCCAGCGATAAGATCAACATCCGTCCCTATAAATCTTTTGTTGCTCACACACAGGTTCTTGCAGTTCTGTCTGGCTAAATTTGAATAATTGTGGATAGTCATAGCATAAGGAGGTAAGAGAGGTGAGCTTGGGACATGAAGGTTGCCAGTTTGATCCCCTAGGCTGGCAGGATATTGAGGAAGAGGGACTGAAAGAACAACAAGGAATAAGGAAGGTACTTAACACACAATTGCGTTTAGCCCACTAGAGGCTTGCGTCCCTTGACAATTTATGGCAGCACAGGACAAAATGACAATGTCATGGGCAGCAGTGGGCAGTTAACCAGTCCAGGGAATGTGGGAACAGGATAACATGTACAAGTAGAAAAATCTCAAAAACACATGAATTGTGCATTATTGTGCTTTGGAAATGGCAGTGTTATAAAGAACGGCGAATACATCAAAATTAGGCAGGACTGTTTGCATTGAGGGTAGGAGTGTGTGTGTGTTCACTACCACAAATATAGATGTTGAATTCTGTTGCTTTGCTGTGCAATGCACGAAGGTTTCTAATTCTAATAACTTTAGCTCTCCTCAGAGGGTTGAAGTATGGTTGTCTAACAATAATACAGACTTCATTAATGTGTACATAGACTTCTGTATCCATAGCTTTGATGCAGAGGGTAATAGAAGGTCTGTGTGGGAGTAAAGATATGACAGCAGAATAATAAAGTTGACTGCTAAAGGCAAGGTGCTTTTTGCATTTACGGCACAGTCGCATGCTTTCGGTTGCCTGTCTAACTGTGGGTCATGCTGCAGCGATTGTAAATTGTGTTATAACTCTATTTTCTTTTATCATTTCCTCTGTGGGACTGGATGTGTCAGACTGCAGCTGCAGATAAGGCCTCCATGTTTTCCTCCACACACCCTCCCGTTCTCTTTCCCTCTATTCAATTGGTGGTCATGGAAGCGATTTGATTTTTGGAGATGCAGCCACTTAATACACCATAATGACACTATAGTGCTACAGTCCAGATATGTCATTATGGCAGCCTTGGCAATTGTCTTTACTGAGGTACAGTGTGTAAAATAGGCACAAGTTGCCCATCAGGGATGGGGTAGTAATTGCGCTATTCCATCTTAATCATGTCCTACTCACGATTCACTTCTATTTTCTCCTCCAATTCATGATCCTGTCAAAATGTCAAATTACTGTTGAGGCATCTTCCCATCGTAGCTGCTGAAATCACAGTCCTGTGATGTGAGTTAGATGAAAAGAACAAATGTACAATGCTGTAAGATGCTGTATATATATATATTATATGTTAAATTATATAATTTAATTGACTTGATAATGTAAACTATGCCATTTTTCTGAGCTTATATACCAAAAAACATTTGTTTTTGGATGTGAAAAAATGATATTTGTTTTTCTATGCCCTCAGCATAGATGCGTATTATGAAGGCTGTACCTAGAAAGTGCAATGAATTTATTTTCACATATCTGAATAAGCCAGTATCACAGCACAGTGTCAGCCATGCTACACTGCCCCTGGAGCAGAGAGAATTAAAGCCCATTCTAAAGCAAATGCAAATACTGAAGCCACAACCCTGTTATCTGTAACCCAGTACTCAGTGCTATATCCACCGAGCCACCACTTGCCCAAGATCTGATTGTCTGACCTGTATTTTAACCCCCTCAAAAATCACTCCACTCCTTATGACGTGAATGCAAATTTATGGAGATGAAGTGCTGTAGGTTGAATGGCTGTGTATAAGTGGAATAGTGTGATATAACTATATAAGTGTGATATGTGTTGTAGTTTCCAGTTTGGAATTGGGATTTGAATGGAATGGGTTAAAACTGTGTTAACAAACATGATCAGACACTTCTCGTTAAAAGAGAGTCATTAATATGGGATTAGTACTGATGATGTTTCATCAATGTAATCAATCAATTGGCTGCAATTTAGAGATATTTTTTAGCTAAACAAAATAACAACAAATCATCTGGATTTGAACTTCAACAACACGTTACCAAAATGTTAAAGCTACAAATAATGAAAGCTTGCATGGTTCCATTAATATTATGCAAATCAGCATGGACTAGCTGGTGCCGACAAGGTTTGATTCATTGCTAGGCATGTTGGAATTTTAGTGTGAAATATTATTTTAAATGAAGAGAGCTAATTTATACACTGTAATATAATACATATCTAATTAGGTCTTAAATCCTCTTTTATTGCTTTTATTCTATATTTAGTGTTCTGCCTGAGGTCCTAAATAGAATTATAAGTTAAATTTAATTAGTCATGTTTTTAATTATAATCAGCCATGTACGTAGATAAGAAAATTGGCCAGTTTCACAGTTTGATACGACCTGCCATTACCATTGCTGGAGGTAGCAGACCGCTATGCTGTGTCATGGATCTCAAATTACTAATTAGTGAATCTTTGAGATCAGTCTTTGATCTTTCATCTCCATCTCTGGCACATATTAAAAGTATGGGGAAGTCTCCCTCTCACTGCAACTCGTAAAACCTGAAGTACGAGAACGTTCTGCTGATTCCCGCAAACACACAAAGCAAGCACCCTGCTGTTAGTAATCAAGACTGAACAAATCATCTGCCATGTTTTAAAAAGAGCTGATCAAATAGACCAGACTCAAAGTGTTCGAGGACATGAGGACACCCCGAAGCAGCAATGAAATTTGCACCCAGGGCTGAAACTTTTAAGCTCCTCGGTTTGATCCACCCATAATTTTAATTTGCTGTTTCATCTAAGACCTAAAATGAAACTTTTGAAGATACGTCTCTTTCTGGTATCCTCAGAAAGAAATTCATCTTTTTAGGTTTTGATCTCCATCGCTTAAATTTAATGGCATCAGAGTTCCAGCTGTTTGAGAAGCAATGAAAGTGCAGACAGCAGTTTCAGGTGATCAGATACATTTTAAATTGTATGCTCACCTGACTTTCGTAAATTCGCTGCAGTTAGAAGAAGTTGCTTTTCAAAGCACCTATTTTCATTCCTCATTATGTTATTGGTATAAGATTACTCAGTCTATTGTTCTTACATTATGTAGCAATTTTATCTTCAATTAGTGTCTTCAAAATCATTTTGATGCTACACTAACTTGTAATAGGGAGAATGGCATCTCTGTCTATTGGCTCTCTGGGCCTTATTTATTATTTTTATTCCTTTAGTTTTACTTTTTTAATCCAATTTTAATCACATTTTGAAAAATTTACTTTTTTCAATGTTTTGCTCAAAAGGTATCTGCAACATTCAACAGGTGTCAGCAGGCCACTGCATTTTTTTAGATTTCTATATTTTTTCAGCATAAACTCAGACAGGGACAATAATTAAAACCCATATACAAAAAGAATGTCAACAAACAGTGTGAGCTTTAAAATGCCCTGAATTACCACAGATTTCTGAACGTAACTGATTATTCAAATGGGCATTTAAACAGTGTCATCTTTTAATGACTCTGCAGCTCATTAACGACTTTGCAACTCTTACACAAGCAACTTAAGTGTCGTTTTAACCTTTAAAGGCCACTTTGATCGGACTTTGATTGACAGCAATAGGGAGAATGGAGTTAGAACTGCATTTGTTAGAGAGACATCTTGCAAGAACTTCAAAATGCTACATAACCCAAATATATGTGCGTACAATCCTGTAATATTACTTGACCACCTCAGTCCACATGAGTCCTTCAGCTTGTCAACAAATATGAATGGGGACTCAAAGTGAGATTTGTGTTTACAGCACTGGTGAAAAAGTAAATTACTCCACAACTATAGGGAGAGCTCATGAGCAAAACATACAGAGTCTTGCATTATGATGCTTTAAATGATCAGAAATATTTCAGTGGCAACAGAAATAGATTATGTCAAAAAAGCCATTAAATGATAAATTTAATATATATTAAATATTTGTATATGCAGTGTTTGTAAAAGTTTGCCCAACATTTCTCTCCTGATTGAGCAATGTGTGTGAGCTGCCCACTGAATCCCACCCGTCAGTGTAGCTGCAGTGTGGGCTGAAAACCTATGAGCTGAGCATTACAGAGTGTCAGCTTATCACTTATTGATGTCTTGTGGATGTGTTATGAGGGACATTGATCTAAGCAGAGTACTTGAAATGAAGCGGAATTTTTTTGGAGTGCTGCTATGGGCCCATGGCCTGTTTCTCATATTGGGCTGTCTTTCTTCGAGGGAATGCCCAGATCAGAGCAGGAGACAGATTTGAGCCGAAAGTCTGCAAAGTCCACAAGAGGACAGGAGCCTTTGAAATGTCACACAGGCAAGCTCGACAGCAGAGGCTTTAAAGGGGAGACGGAGAGGGAAGAAGTGTCAGAAAGCAACAGATTGAAGGTGATGGTGAAAGAGGAAAAGATAGAAGGAGGCTTTTTCTCAGAGAATGACAGAAAGCAGTGCAAGATGGTTAGTAGGCGGGAAATGCATTGGAGAAACAGTGTGTGTTTGGAGTAATGGTGTGACACTGACACTATCTGTATCTGCACCTGCATTTGGATTGTGAAGAGGATGTGGTGTAAACTGGAAATGGGCCCTAAACTATAACCTTAGATGGACCATTGAATGGAAAAGTGTATTATTATGACATAGTTTAGTAATTGGTTTTTGGTGTATAGAAGGGACATTACATGAGTCTCATTGTGTCTTCAGGCCAATACCATAACCTATATGTATATTGATATATATATATAAATATATGTGGTGTGTGTGTGTGTGTGTGTGTGTGTGTGTGTGTGTGTGTGTGTGTGTGTGTGTGTGTGTGTGTGTGTGTGTGTGTGTGTATATATATATTTCATGTACTGTAGACAGAACACAGAACATGTTATATGTAGAGCACTACAAAAGGCAAAACAACCCACACTATTTAAAAGTTAATAACAGTGTGTTTAGAGTTGGCAGGCTAGAGATCAAAGCTGTGAAGTGATTTTTTTAGAGCACATTGTGCTTGGTCATTTCCCAAAAAGTTACTTTGTCATTCATTGTTGCTTCTGCAGAGCCTCCAGGTAGAACAACTTTAGCACAGAAAAGTAGGTTAATAGACTCATTGAGACAATACAGTGAGGTTATTATTGATAACTACAATTATTACTAGAAGGAAAACGGTAGTTGAAAATGCTTTGTGTGATAAGTCCAAACTGTAGTGGGAATAAACATAAACAATTCTCAATCCACCTATTGATAGAGATTTTTTAAAAACAGGTAGTACCCATGAATATGTCCTTTTATGTGGCTGAAAACTGAACCCTGCAACCAGGCAAACAACAAATATTTCTGTGAGTTTCAATGGTTCTGTTTAGAACCATTGTCTTTAACTAAAGAGAACTGTACAGATAATCTCATTAACATTTGATTTGTATGCAAACTCTAACCAAAGGGGTTCTGTATAGTACTGAAAAATATGGTCCTTTAAATGATAATGTAACTATATGGGTAGGGTGACCATACATCCTCTTTTATATGCACACAATGGCTTGATGGGTAGCATGTTTGCAGGTTTGTGGAAGGTTTGTTGTTTTTATATTTCTGCATATGTTTGCATTTTCATACAAATCCTAAAAGTAGATAGAAGAACTGACTTAGTAGTCTAACTCTATGTACTTCTTGGTACAATTCACAAGTTCAGTTCTGATTTATACTGTTGAGAGCATGCCATGCCAGTTTTCTCTCTAGATGGGTGGTTGGCATTCTCCGCATTTTCAGCATCTGTTTGCCCTTGTACCAGAGCTGGGGATCCTGAGCCTTCCTCCAAACAAGTTTTGCAAACTTTCAAGGAACTTCATAACTGGAACTAAATAGAAACCGAAATAGAAATAAATAAAAAAACATCAAACTATAATAAAAACATCAAACTATAATATCTTCTCAGGTGTGGACAGTTCATTCATGTTCTGTGACGCTCATGCTCAAAGCATGCCCAAAGTTCTGAACTCCACTCCTTCACTGCCCTGCGTGTCTGTGGGCTAATTACTGCCTTTGAATGATTCCTCTCTGGTCAGCTGCTAGAAAAGCAGGTAATTAGCTGAGTAATTTATGAATGCAAATGAGGGGAAACGAGAGTGTGACAGAGTGACTGTATTCAGAAGGCCACGGAAAATTAGAAAAAGAAAGAGAGACAATGATGGAATATTTCTATGAAAAAAAACGAAAGCACTGCCTGTCCTGTCCTGAAATTGCATCCTTTTCCCTAATGTCTTTTTCGTTTATCCTAATTCACATCCTTCTCGCTCTTTCTCTACCTCCCTCTTGACTCTCCCTCAACTAAGTCTCTCTCACTCTCTCATATGCTCTTCTCGTGCTCCCTCTACCCCTCTCTTGCTCTCTTCACAGTTCATCAACAGCCTTGAATAATTCACCATGCAGCAGACATGGAATGCACCTCTGTTGAAAGATTCATACTCCGCACTGCCGGCTCCCCGGCTGCCATGAAATATTGAGGGCTATTTGTACTTTATCCACACAAGCAAAATGCAATTAAAGGCAAGAGAAATAAATAAGAGTAATGAGAGTTCTCTCCGCTTCAGAAGGGGCTGACAAAGTCAGGTTGTACTGCCACACTAAATATAGCCACCATGCTCTGCTATCCCAATTAAGTAATGTAGTCAAACATGTAATTTACCTCCACATAACCTGCAATTTCCCCCTCGGCCCAGAATTGGGTCTAAATGGTGTCACCCGGATGGTTGACAGCAGGGTTTTGATCCCGGAGCTGTGGGTCCATTTCTTTTCGTCTCTTTTTAGACACAGTGCTGTAATAACCTAGGAAAGAGGCTGAAGCTACGTGCCCAATACATGTGTAAAGGAAATGGAGAAATAATGGAAGAGAACACTTAAAAAGAAAGGGGGAGATATGAGATAGACTGAGAGAGAGAGAGAGAGAGAGAGAGAGAGAGGTACAAGTCTCAAGTGTGAATGAGGGATTGTGTTTGTGTGTGTGTGTGTGTGTGTGTGTGTTTGTGTGTGTGTGTGTGTGTGTGTGTGTGTGTGTGTGTGTGTGTGTGTAAGAAATAAGAAATATAGATAGGCTGTGTTGATGTGTGCTTCCAGCAGCGTGGCTGTAATGTCTTTGTCCAGCTCTGCACATCTCTCTCTCTCTCTCTCTCTCTCTCTCTCTCTCTCTCTCTCTCTCTCTCTCTCTCTCTTCATCTCCAGCGCCAGGCCTCATAGGTCTTCCTTGAGTTTCTGACAGACATGAACTTTAACACTCATCTAGCTGCAGTGTGTAGATCAGATACACATTGGTTATTCCACACTCTAGAACAACAGCTCTATCTTCTAAAAAAGCTCTTTCTTGTGGATGAACTTCTGGTCCAAACTGAAATCATTGTATGCCAAAATTCCTGTGCATTTTTCAGGAGCACTTTTATGTTATACTCTATCCCAAAGATGCTCAATAGAGGGTTTAGATGTGACATCACAGCTCATAGCTCAGAGTCGCTTTGGTCATGCTCACTGAGTGGCGAAGAGACTGACTGAACTGCAGCTTTAGCGTTCCCTGTGAGTGCTGTGAAAACACAAAAATGGGAAAGAACTGTTGTGCAATTAACTGTACAAATAGATTTAGCAGGAATGCTGAGCTATCATTTTACAGACTATTGTGTTACTCTACAGAGGAAGGTCAGATAACATTTGGAGATTTAGAAGTTATCCTCAGAGTAGAGAATTTTGAAACATCAGAGCAGAGACCTCCTAGGTATTATACATTGTATGGTGTATTTTCTTGGCATTGATACTGGGTATATAAATTCTTTGGGAAACACAATTCTTGGCCACATATCAAAGGCTATGTCCAGTGATAACTTCAACTTGAGCAGATAATCGCTTGATTCATTCCCGGATTTCCATTTTTCCATAATAGATAATCTACAGAATCCCTGGCACCAAAGCTGGCACCACCTTTGTGTTGAAATGTGGTTTAAATTACATCATTTGCTAAATAGATAAATGAAGACAGTCACTACAAAAATGCTGTTTGCATTTAAAAAAATGAGTTATCAATTCAAAGATTATGTGGAAACAGCTTGAATTATTTACTTTTTGATTCCACTACAACCATAACATTGATTTATAAGTAAACAGTGAAATTTTGACTGAGATGTCTTGGTACTAAATCTGACTAAATGGGCATGTTCAGATGAGAACGTGACATTAATGCATACCCACTGCCAGATTCAAATCTGGTAACTGGGAAGGCTAATGAACTGGTTGTGAAACCAGTTTAAGATAGTTTTGTGTAGTAACATAGTGCGTTATTGCCCTTGAAGCAACTTTTAGAAAATAAACTCAGAGATTGTTTGGTATTAAAAAAACTGTGCTAAAACCATCCTCAGAGCATTACCGCGGCTCCTGAATGAGGAGGTGTACAGAAGTGTTCCTAATGAAGTGCTCAATGATTGTATCACAATTGTTGTGTGTATCGGAAAGGATTAATAGTCTTTTCTGTGTCTTTAATGCAGTTATTAATTGGCCTGCTTTGCTTTTGTCTAAAATTATTTAGGTTTGCTCTATTATGTGAATGCTGTGATTCATTAAAGCACCCACAGAACTTATCTTGGAAATCTGTGATTACTCATGGTGCTCACAGGGTGCAACAAAACCCTGAGTGATATGTTACAGAGGCTGTTTGCATATTCACTCATAAAACGGTTCTGTGTCTTAGATAACATGCCCACATGAGACCTGTAATGGTAGCCCAAGTGGCAACAGTGGAGCCCATTTGCAATGACCAGCTTTATGCACATGAATAAATCCACTCAAAGCCCATACCCACCTGGAATCTACTTAGCCCTCATTCCACCCATGTGAGACCTGCATGAGGTTGGCTGGCATTAAAGCATCTGAGCAAATTCTGTGTGAACCTATTCTGACCATAACTACTGCAGGTTTTAATGACCAATGCTTATTACTCACACCTAATTTGTTCAAGCTTTTATTTTCATGAACTTCAGTATGGTTATCTGAAGTGCCCATAAACAGTAAATCCACTCCCAGAATCAGTGGATCTCCTGCTCGCTAAGCCTCCACTCACTAAGGTTTATGTTAAGGAGTTGAGAACATATATATATATATAGTATACTGTATATATGTATATAATGTATAATAATTGTATTTATTCTTTTATATAGTTTACAAACATAATTAACAAGTAACACATTGCAGTTTACATCACTTTATTCCTTTTTCAAATTGTCCTTCACTACCATTCTGGCTGGCTGAGGTTCAGATCAGATACAAGATCAGATCTAATTGGAGCATGGCCTGCTTTCTCTAGTCTCTTCTCCACTGTCCTGGTGTTAATCAAAGTGAAGGGGTACAGAAAGGTAGATGTTGACGAAACTGAACGTTCCGTGGTCTCTGTGACGGACATATTTTGAAGGGTCTACTTGTCAGATTTGCTTATTTTTACTTTCTGTTAAAGCTCTTGGAGCAGAAGGGGCATCAATCACTCTACTACAGGCCCAGAGAACGGGAGGGGGGTGATTCAGAATACTCCTACTTTGGAAAAAAAAGCATTCTTAATGTTACATGGGGAAAAGGCAGTTTTGAGAGTTGGGAATTTGAGGGTTAGTGTGCCAAGAGATTTCAATCAGCTTGCACTTGAGTATTCTCAACTTTTGATAAATATTAAATAAGCTGGCAGAAGATCAGAGAGGAGAAAAGAGAAGGGAAAAGGAGCTGAAGACGCTGCCTCAGATAAAAAGTTCTGCAGGCCAGTGTGCAGCCTTAATGCACCCACTGTTTCCCACATTACAATCAGGCCAAGGAGACCTGGTGAGGACACAGTGGTAAATCAAGCTGTGGGTATTTACAGGAGGAGCCAACGACAACAAAATATCCCTGACTTCCACTTTTAATGTCAGGTCTCAACCTGTGATTGCACATTAGCTTGACTGATTGGAGCGCCCTGACAATTGTAATTATCCCAGTGTCTTCAGGCAGGCAAGGGCAATCCGCACAGACAGGGGGCAGCCTCCATCTCAATTAGTCTGCTCCCTTTGATCGCCCCCCGCTCACTCATTCCCTCACTCACAAAAAAAGAACACTTCAGTAACTCTGTGAAGGACAGGAGGAGCGGGTGGCCCATCCAGCACGGCCTGGGGGTGTGTTGTGCCCTTGAAGTGGCGGCGGTCGTGTCATTGAAAATACAGCAGCATTTCTCGCGAGGCCCCAGCTTCTGAAGTCTGAAAATGTGCCCTTTGAAGCCAAGCTCTTGGCATGCATTCAAAAGGCATATCAGAATAGCAGTTCTGCTCCAAGATCGAATGGATGTTCTAGACATCCATAACTGTGTACTGAAAAGAAACTGATCCAGCAAAACAGTGTTCCCACACCGACAAGATGCGCCCAGGTCTATGAAAATAGACACCCAGTGCACACAGAAGAGGCAGTTTGTGCCTCCTGTTCGTCTATTGTAACTGTGACAAAGTTGTACAAGCTTTGCGAATAGCAGGAAAAATCTACCTTAAAATGGTTAAATACCTACATTTTGGAGGCATCATTTCAAACACTAAAGGAGTTGGTGTAGAATAGTGAGTAATACCACATTCCCTTCTGGAAGACTGGGCTCCTGCTCAGATGGGCAAGCACACCATACTCCACAAATACGAGTCTTTGGGCAAAACGTTCTGAGACATATTTATGCAGAAAGTTCTGTTTGGGGTATTTTTGCATTGTTATCAAGCACTTTAAAGCAAGGTTGTAAATATAATTCTCCGTTTGAGTTCTGGTCTGAAGATCCACCCACTAATCATGTAGATTCATAGGATATTCCAAAACAGCAACATTGACTTGACCTCAAAGCCTGCAAAATATCAAAAGAAGAAAAATGTTGGGAGTATGATAACCACAGTATTTTGCAATGGTTTACCTTTTCCAGATGTTTTTAAATTTAGATTTAATAATATTTTTCAGGAGGTTCACGTCCATCAAGTCATAATCTACCCCCAGGATTTTAAGCTGCAGCGGAGTCACCCAGGCAGTCAGAAAAAAATGCTGGGTGGATTTTGACTTGATGGACCAACACCTCTGAAAAATATTATTTAAACTAAATTTAACGGGTAAAAGATGGCAATATACTGAACATCACATCTCATAAACTTGTGTATCATCTAGCATCCCACGTTTTCCACAACAAATTGTTGACTGTTTGAGATTAATTTGAGGGAACACGTGATATTATCCAGGTCCCAACTAATCAGAATCAGTTGAGATGAGACTTAATGAGCCTTAAATAGTTTCATAAATTCAGTTCCTGAGAAACAACCTTTGGGTTTTCTTGCTTTGCTTTTTCTCACAGGTAGCTGAACTGATTCCACTTCAACTCATCTCAGTCTTACATACTTGCTGTTAACTACGTTGTGTATCCTGCATCCATTTGGCGCATCAGTCGTGCACATCCTCAGAAATGAATGTGATAACAGCTCAAATGTACAAATGTACAAGCATTTTCGCCTTCCAGACTTGGTCTTGGGTTCAAGTCTGAATGGAGTTTCCATGTTCTCTCCATGTTTGCATGGGTTTCTTCCCACATTCCAAAAACATGGAGATCCAGTGAATTGGCTACTTTAAATTCCACTTGTGTGGGAATGAGTGTCTGTATGCCCAGATATGGATTGGCGCAATGTCCTGGGTAAACCTGTGTTGGCTGAGTGTGATTGTGAGGTGTACTGATTGTGAAGCATCCTTGGGTATCTAGAAAGGCACTATATATTGTAACTTCATCATTCACAAGCTACTTGATAATGCAAAGTTGACATTACATGACACATGATCTATCTCAATAGTGACATTTAAAACCTAAGTCTAAATATATGTGTGGAGCAGAAATAAATGAAATAAGAATTAGGCTGCGATTAATTTTGTTAATGTTTATTAAGGCTTGTCAAACATAGAGACAGGTGTACTCAGTTGTGCGAGGAGCATGGATAGGTTGACTGAGATATACGGCCGAACTCCTTTACTTCACATTCAATAGGTCCTGTAGCCTTGAGAGCATGAGAGCAGCATGTATTCATCCTGTCATAAAACTCTGTGATGTTCCTCAGAAAAGACTTAGAAAAACCTCAAAGCCACACTCAAACATGCTGCTGTGGTCAATTCGTCCTGCTGTGGTCTGGTTCAGCGTGAGCCTGTCCCTGAGGAGGGTGTTAGTGCAGGCTGTGGAAATGGTCTCTCTCTGAACCTCTGCTTAGGAGTCTAGTTATTCCTGTTGTTTTGCTGTATGGGATATTTTTAATTACAGAAATGCATTTAGTTATTTTATGTTGCATCCATTGCTGACACAGTTGTGCAAATGCATACATATAGCTTGTGTAGTCCCTGTAGTGCCAATAGAACTCTTTCATTTGCAAGTATTTAACCTCTAAGTGTTCACGAGTTAATGCTTAATTGCGTAAGTACAACGAGTACACAGTACAGACTATCTACATCAGCTGAAATCATAACGGATGAGTATGTGTCCACTGTTGGGGAAGCATTAATTCCAGCAGCCTCCAAATTACATTTTGTTCCTGACGCACAGCCAACTTTGAAATGTTGGCCTCATTGAAAAGTCCAACAAACACAACATTGCAGTGACATTCATGTGCACTCATCTCATAAATATGATATTTCTGACATGACTTGAAGGCAGCAAAAAAAAAAAAAAACCTCAACAGTGGAGCAGTGGAACTGTGTTCTCTGTGTTCTCTGGCATAATGGTGCTCCATCCAATACTTTTGAGATGAGTTCTGGAGTTGGGAATGAGGTAGGATGGCAGTTATGCAACATCCTGACCTCACTAATACCCATTGCTGCAGTAACAGCTTCATTCTTTTCTGGGATTGTGAGTTGCTTAAACATTACTGTACACGTTTGATTGCATTCACTCATAAGAGCATTAGTGAGGTCAGGCATCGATACTGGGTGATTCATTCTGGATCGCAAACTTCTCATAGAGGTACTGAATGAAGGTCCATCCCTCCAGAGAACACAGTTTCATAGCTCTATAATCCGAGGCTGTCTCTTTGATGCTTGGCATTGGCCATGGTGGCCTTGGACACAGTCACAGAAACTCCAGAGTTTCCAGTTCTAGTGGCAATGCTTTTCTTTGGAGATTAGAGCTGTATGCACATAATTGGAGCCTGTGTTAATAAAGAGTGTGCTTTAAAGTAGCTTAATGTGCTAATTAGAAGAGGTGTATGGACCTACAAAATGTGGTATTGATTAAATGGTTAGAAACTTTCAACAGAACTAAATCTATTATAAAGGGTAACATTAAATATATATTTTTTATCCCAATTTTTTTAACCCCCCCCCCTATTTTGGAACAAACACAAGCACAAGCATACTCCAGTGCATGTGAAGTCTGCAAGCCAGATATTGCAACTTTGCTAGAAGCCAATCCACTTGGAAGAAAGTGCCAGTCCCCATCTCAGAACCAATGGTGTGATGTGCAGAGAGAGTGCCATCTACCCACCCAGAGAGAACATGACCAACTTTGCTCTCTCAGACTCTGTCTGCTGATGGCAAGCAGCATGATGGCTCGAACCTGTGAACCTCAGATCATAATGCTAGTGCTTTAGGCTTTTGAGCCATTCAGAGCCCCTGTGGATAGGTTTTAAACCTTTTTTGTGTACAGATTGTACATAAAATTAATTACACTACTATCACTGTGTCTTGAGAGGGGTTTTGAATTATACCCTCTCTTCTCCTATTGACAATACAGAGGCAGCAGGACACACACAGCAGCACAGGCACACATGTCCACACACTTGCCTGAACACTCAGTGCTTTCAGACTGAAATGAGAAGAGACATTAGTCTCATGTATACACACACACACACACACACACACACACACACACACAGACAAAACCTTCGCCTCAGGGCTGCTTGCCTTCACGGCTTTAATTTCAGAAACAAAACGGAGGGGAAAAATCAGCAGCAGGCCCGTCTGCTCTCGGCTGCTCGCTCCTTATCACTGCCAGAAATCTGCACAGGAATAAAAAGACAGAGCAGGAAGGGTGTGTGGCTGACCTCCAAACACGGCATGCAGCGCAAGGTCAAAGAGCCGATGGACGCTGCGGGGAAAGACAGAAGGCCGTCTGCACAGACAAATACACACAAACAGAAGATACTGTCACATACTTACTGAGGCCTGACTATGCCTCACTCTCCTAGTCATCGCGCAGGGCTGAGGAAAGAAAAAACGAAAGGAATCAAATGCAAAGCACTTCAGACAGACATGAGGAGCTAATACTGCATCTGCTCCTACTTCCAGGAATTGGAGTCATTTATTCGAACTGTTTTTTTTTAAGTTAAGAAGACCTGACCAAGAGATGCTATAAATAAACTGCATGCATGTTTCGTTTTTCTTAAAAATAGATCTTTATTATGTAAGAAATATATACATATAATTAAATCTGGAGAGCATGCCACCATTTATTAAAGACAGCCACTTTATTCACCACTTCAGAACTCTTTGAATCCCCCCTCCCCCAACATCCCACACCCATATTCACAGCCATCATTACAGTGTGCCGCTTTGCTTCTGCCAAAGCAGTTTTCCCAATTACTAGAGCATTACATTTGTGTTCCTTTCGCCCAAACAGCCTGTGCTGCTGGCAGGCCTTAAGAAGCAGTAATGGGGCTGTCATCATGCAGCTGGAGACTGATGGCTCATTTGAAAGCGTGCTCTCAAGGTCTTCAGGCTTCTCTGAATACAGATAGGTTCATATAGTAGAAGTAACTTTTTCCGTCTGTTTGCCCTTTATTATTTATTTTATTATTATTATTATTATTATTATTATTATTATTATTATTATTATTATTATTATTATTATTATTATTATTATTATTGTTGTTGTTGTTGTTGTTGTAGATGTTTTTGATATTGCATCTTGACAAAACAATATCCTTCTTTCTAAATGCAGATCTGATGTGTGTCATCTGCATTTGGCTTTCACAACCACACTCTCCCATTAACTGCTAATTGTGAGTCTAGAACTTTATAAATAGATCAACTCATTTGCCTTTGCGAATGAGTTGTCTTTGCTGTTAGCATTTTGTCTTTACTCTTTTAACTGCTTCTGGTTAATCATAGGGAAGCTTTTCATAGCCTACATTACATCTACTCCACGCATTTAACGATGCCTTGGCTCTTTTTACACTTTACACCACGTTTTTTTTTTATCCAGCAAGGATTATCCATGCTAATTAAGAGCACTGGTTGTGTTTTACTTTGCAGAGAAGAGTGAATGTAAACAAGCTCTAATTTGCTCCCATTAAAGGCCTTGCTGTGATTTTTCACCATACACCTGCTATTGAGTACTAATGGGCTTTTTGCACAGGACGCTGCTTTAATGAGAGGAATGCGACGTGGTCAGATCCATGATAAGGGACAGAGAGTCTTCCATCTTCACACAACACTGACACTATGCTTTTTGCATCTGAGCCTTCCACAAAGCCATGAAAAATTCCCATAGAGCTGCAGTCCCCAGGCTTACCTGACAAGCTAGTGTGGCACCGGGCTTTTGTTCTCATCAAATAGTAACAGATCTAGACTTCATTGATCAAACAATCATCGGCATCAGCCAAGACTTTAATTAGTTGAATCAGTTTTTTTTCCTGGCTGCTTGGAACCAAATCTTGGATCTGCTGTAGCCATTTGGGAATAAAACTGAGCAATGCTGCCATGGAGTGTCACCAGTCCATGTTTGTCAAGCTTCTCAAAGTAAGAGCACTGATTACTATTATTAAGGTACTAATTGTTGCTTGAAGTGTGGTGTTGATGGATTTCTGATGGTCACGCAATGCAGGCCCAGCTGTAATTGTCCTCGTGCTAGTTACTGAATGCTTCCACTGCCAGGAGCAGCTGGCGTGGGCTGTTGTGTTTGCTGGAGTTATGGCCAGCATATGATTTCCAGGCTTTTCAAGGGCAAACTGGGGCAAGTTGTGAACTTGCTCCCATGTTGGAGCTGAATAATGGACTGGAACAAGGCCAGGGAGACTTGTCAGTGCACCTGCGGCCACAAACGGGCAGAGGCGAGGGGAGATATTAAGGTCAAAGAGCTGCTTGGTGATGTTCTCTGGACTGCACTGGGTGATCTGACACAAGGGGTGGGGGCTATGCAGTAGGTTTTTTGCTTTTTCACTTCAGATCAGTGGCAACCTTGGCTGATTTTCACCTTGGCATGGTTCTCTCCAGTTTTGCTGGGCGAGTATCCATGTCCTGGGTTTGGAGAGGAGAAAGTTGTCGTTGAAGAGTAATCACCTCCACAGGAAAAACAAGATTGATTCCCGTCTACACGGGCATTTACAGAGATTAACGTAAATAACATGACGCTGTGCCAGCGAAGGCAATTAAATCCCATCACCACAAATGTGTCTCCCTGTCTTCTTTGGACAAGGGATTTCTTTCAGGCAATTAAAGGTACCATTGCAACAAGTGTGGCATTATTGTCCTGCCTCGCCTTTGCCGCCCATCTCCCGAGCGCAGGTGACTGCACCTAGTGAATGAGAGACAGCTTCATTTGCTTCCTGCTTAATTGGATTACTGCTGGAGGCACTATGATGAGTGCAGAATTTAGTGTGGGGCTAGTGAAACAGAGAAGGCAGAAGAGTAGGAGGAGAAGAGGGTTGCCACGAACAAGAAGCAATTTTCTAGTGAAATGAAATTTGCTTGAGGTAAGAGGCGAGCCCGCTGCCGGCAGAGACTAAGCTGATGCACCAGGGAGATGAATGAGGATCTGTGATAAGGCAATGTTGTTTCAAAGGGTTCTTCTGCAGGAGTCAAGCACACACACACTCTGCAGTTAACGCCTGTGAACAGCGGCATGGTCATTCACATTATTCTAACTTTGCCAGCAGATTGTGGTCATGAATCAGTAGGTGGCAGGGCTCAGAGAGGGCTCTTAGAGGCCTTTTTGCCTGTAATAGCAAGACATCTGTAAGCACCACCTCTCAGCCCAACATGTGGCTGCAGTCTCTCCACCTGACACTTCACTGAGAGGGCATGGGTTGCACTGTCTGCACTTTCTGTTTGATTGAGTTCCTTTGTGGGCTGATTGCCACCTTCCACCAACTGGTGCCGCCTCTCTGCTTGTGGGGCAGTGCAAGTGCACTCACGGAGGTGAACATTACACAGGAAGTGCGATGAAGGAGTTCACAAGAACATGTAAATGAAAGCCTGGGCAAGGCTCTTTACATGCCTGACGTCTGCCTTTTAAGCAGTCTCTCTAGCGTGGCACTATTCATTACAGTTGCACTCGCTCCCAGGGCCAAAGTTGTACTGCTTTATACACCAGCTCTCTCAGCGCACGTTGATGTGTGCCTGCTGCAAGTTCCAGACACACACACACACACACTGCTCTCAACACTTCATCTTTTAGCATCCTTTATGCAGTGCCTGGCTGTGGATGCAATCTTTCAGCCTGCTCATGCAGAGTGGAGGATCCGATGTGTCACTCTATTGATTGGTTGGCACACTGTGCATATCCACTTGTCACTTAAGCCTTGAAAGGTACCTGCTGTGTAATGGATGTAGCCAGTACTTAAAGGCATAAATAAGTGCCAGTACTCTAAGGTTTGAACTGATTGACTATACTCTCCATGATCATGAAGGTGGATGATTTGTATGTCAGAAAACATGCTGCCCACAGCAGGTGGAAATAAGTACATTTCCTTTACCATGTTGTCCACGTGAGGACTAATATGAACACATATTTACTTCTGTCTTTTGCTCAGCAGGGATACATAAAAGGAAAACCAGAACCCTGCAACAGAAGAAAGCAAAATCATGGTACTTTCTTACAGAATATAAGAAGAAAATAGGAAACAGGAAGATGAGTTGTATGTTATTAAAGTGCACAGTTTGATTACCCCCTTATTCTGATATGATTTTTCTATTTGCATAGTTGTCTTCTTCTTTTGTCCTCATGAACTCTGTATTTGGGCAAGCAGTTGCTCCTTCTGTCAAGACAAAGAGAGGCTCCTTGTGCCTGGAGGCAGGGAAAGGCTTCTTCTGCCTGAGGGCAGGGAAAGGCTTCTTCTGCCTGAAAGGAGGGACATGCTCTTTTTGTTCTTTTGAGGACAGGATGTTTCTGCCTAAGGGCAGACAGATGTTCCTTTCACCTCAGGACAGCAATAGGTTACTTAGGCTTGAGGGAAAGAAGGGGCTCTTTCCAATTTTTTAGGGACAGGCTTCTTATGTCTTTGGGCAGGGAGAGGCTCCTTCCACCTGGGGACAGGGAGATGCTCCTTTTGTCTGAGAGCAGGAAGAAGCTCCTTCCACCTGAAGGCAAGGAGAGGTTCCTTCCATCTGAGGGCAGGTAGAAAATCACTTTACCTGAGGTCAGGGAGAGGCTCCTTTCACCTGAGGGCAGGGGAGGTTCCTTTTGCTTGAGGGCAGGGAGAAGCTCTTTTTGCCTGTGGGTGGGGAGAGACTCCTCCCACCTGAGGGCAGGGAGAAGTTCTTTTCCTTTCAGGGCAGGGAGAGGCACCTTGAACAATGTTGATATTGCTCTAGGCACAGAAGGTTGTAAATTAAGAAAAAACAGCAGAGGCTGTAGGGAGAGCAGGAGATGAAATCAATTAACTTCAGCCAAAAGCCCTTCATGCTGAACACCTGACATGAAACACAGAGGCATTGGGGAGGGGCAGTGTGAGGGGGGTGTGAGGTCGCTGTCACACAAATGCTTCACAAAAGTGATTTATCTGACGAGAGAGGCAGTTTAACACATCTCCACTGATTTGCGAATGTTCTCTCTCTGTCCACTGCCATCAATACGTGTGTCAGTACAAGGTCCTAAATAACAGTGGGCTGCCTATTGCACTGCTCAACTCCATCAAATCAGAGAAGAGCTGAGCAAAATGAGAAGTAGAAAAGAAGGATGTGCAAGTTGACCAGTGAACTCATAAATGACCACACTGGTATAAATATCAAGGCTCTGCAGTTCTCATCTAGTATTGGCAATATTCTTTGGAAAGAAGGTTGAGCTAATTTTGTACATCAAGGCCACATCCTGACCATCACTTCTATCTATGTTCCATATGTGCGTGTGTGTGTGTGTGTGTGTGTGTCTGTGTGTGTGTGTGTGTGTGTGTCTGTGTGTGTGTGTGTGTGTGTGTAGCCATAATGACTCATACTTCTGAGAGTGTGAATGCATAGTATTTGTCTATACAGTGCCAGTCAAAATATTGAGTCTGTCCAATTCTATATAAACCAAATGGAAGTGTTTTGTGTAATCCAGAACACATGACCACACAAAAATTCTCTACTAGTGTGGATTTTTTCTATTTGTAGTTATAAATAAAGTATTTTGGTTCATACAGTATATGGTATTTCTACTGGATATATACTGTACATACTATACTGAGGTTTCCAAGCCTCAGGCCCTGTGTGCAGCCTAACACTGCAGTTCAGATCCTCAGTGGAAAGCCCTCCCAGTACAGTAGAGACAACTGTCCCAACAAAATTAGCCTTGTAGGTGTCCCAATACTTTTGAGCATTAAGTATATATGTTTATTTGCTGATACTCAAGATTTTAATATCAGTGTCAAAACAAAACAAAACTGTACATTCAGTCGAGTCAAGTCAAATGTTTGACTACAGTGGTGTTGTGTCAGACTCTCATGCAGTCACTCAGCATGGTTGAGGGTCATCTTCAGTCATGAGTCCTTCTTTTGCCTTGGTGAAGAGCAGAGAATGTGTGTGTGGTCGTACTGTGGTCAGTGCCAATATCAATTGTTTGTAGTAACATGTCACACACCCTGAAGGCGTGGTGTCATGTTGTTGGGTGCAATTTCATATGTTACCTGGTCACCTTCGGTCTTCATTACTGGTACTTTGACAGTCCAGTGCTACATTAATGAGGTCCTGCAACCAGTGACACAGGCAAAAACCATGTGTATGTATGCATGAGCTGTATGTGTTTAGTCACTCACAGTGGCACATTAAAGCTCTTCTGCTGCATGTCCTGCCCACGATACTGAACAGCTGAAATAATTACTGTCTTAGCTTTCAGGTGCCTGTAAAACACACTGCCTCTCTATCACACACACACACACACACACACACACATACACACACACACACACTCCTACGTACTTTCTCTAGTGCCTGTCACAATGAACAACCCTCTTCAGTGTCTCAAGCAGCTGCAGAGTGAGCTGTACTTACAACGGTTTGACATGGGCATGAGTGAAATTAGCCACCGAATGAGCCTAGATGAAACTTTTAACCCAAAGTGTGCTTACAGATTTCCAAAGCATTCGCCTCCAGTGCATCCACATTAAGATGAAGTACAATGCTTTAGTCCACTGAAGTACATTCAGTCAAAGAGAAAATGTTGAAAAAGATAGAAAAAATGCAGTTGAAAATGTGAAAATGCTGACGACTTTAGCAAGCATGTTTTCACAATTATCTTTTAACCAGAGAGAGCACTTTTAGTAGTACTACGTTTAGAACTGGGTTAGTAGAATATGTAAGTATATATGAGTATAATAAATAGTGTTGTACGTATATAATATACAATACTTGTAACCTGTTAAAAGTACAAGATCCTTGAGGAATCTTTGGGAGTTTCTTCAGTTTGAAACTGTGGAGGATCCTCTTAAGGAGCTTCAGGGAACCTTCAATAAAAAGATAAAGTTTTTTTGAAGGTTCACTGAAGCACCATAAGAGGTATCTCCACAGTTTCAAATTAGAAAAAACTCAACCAAAACTCCTCAGGGATCTGGAATTTTTAAGAGTATATAGTATATCACGCATTTTGACTGCCCCTTTGTCGATGATAAATTAATGTACTCTTGACTGAGTATCAATAACAGATCAACAACACATATTTTAAAATGGGTAAATGACTTTTAAAAGGTTATACAAATGCTCATTCTCCTTGATGAATGCTGCATTTGGTTCTTTAAATGACCTACTCCTATTACTATTACTGTAAAAAGTCATACATTCATTTTTATATTTTTCTACAGAACCACTTTTGCTAGGATTGTACATTGATATGTACATACTGCAAAAAAAACAGTGTCTCTGTGTGTGTGTGTGTGTGTGTGTGTGTGTGTGTGTGTGTGTGTGTGTGTGTGTGTGTGTGTGTGTGTGTGTGTGTGTGTGTGTGCACGCGTGTGTGCATGCGTGTGTTAGTGGTAATCTGATGAAGTGCATATATATGGCTAACAGTGTAAAAGGGTCATTTGTGTTGATGGAAGTAATCCTTAGGGGTTGCACTGATTGAGAGAGAGAGAGAGAGAGAGAGAGAGAGAGAGAGAGAGAGAGAGAATCACTCCAGTGTGAGCTGGAGGCAGCAGACAGAGTGCAGACAACGGGGCAAATTTTATTTTTTCAATTTCTGTCTTCATGAGTGACTGCGCTTGTGAGTGCACAGCCAATAGCATTTCTACAGCATGTACGTTACCTTGGCAACTAATCCTATTTACTTTGTATTGGGACCATTATTCAAGCATTAAGTGTAAAAGCTAAATATGTATAATCTCTCTGTCTCAGCAACACTTCAGCAGTGGGCCAACAACGGGACAAAGCACAGGTCATGTTTTATTTAACGATATAATTTTGAAGGTGAATTCATAAATGAACTTGACGTTGGAGATGGATTATGCAGCTGAAGAACATGACACAGAGTGAATTCTCTCTCCAGGTTAAATGAGTTTAAGTAACATTTGTCATTGATATTAGTTAATTAGGTTTTCAGGATGAATATGTAGGAGAACAAGTGAAATGACCGAGAAAGTTATAAACCCACTGATCCATGAAGTCATGGGAAGGTCAGAGGCCTACTAGGACTGGTCATAAGCCTATTTTATTTATTTATTTATTTATTTATTTATTTATTTATTTATTTATTTATTTATGTGAGTACTGTCATTATACTTCCGTTCCCAAGCTCCAAGTTTCTTCATCACTGCTTAGCAACTGTTGCTATTCACCACTGCTTGAAGCCAGTATTTAAACTTAAAACTGTAGCAGGTCAGAAAATGTAAACGAGGACCTGCAAAAGCAAAAGAGTGGAAAGGAACATTGTAATATGAAGGAAACAAATGTATGAAACCTGGATATATTTCTTATTGATGGGTTTTTCTTAGTCCAGAAGTAACATTGAGATGTTTGAACACTGCAGCATTGCTATGATCCACTCATACCAAGGAAACACACACTAACACAGCATCAGTGTCACTGTAATGCTGAGAATGACCCACCACCCAAATGATACCTACTCTGTGGTGTTCCTGTGTGGTCCTGACCATTGAAAATCAGGATGAAAGGAAGATAATAAAGTGTTCAGAGAAACAGATGAACTACAGTCTGTAATTATAGAACAGTGCTCAAGAGCAGCTGATAAAATGGACAGACAGCAGAAACATTGATCTTTGTACAGAGTTGTATAGAGTTGTAGAGTAGCCTAATTATTCTCTATTGTAAGACAATCATGGAACATATGCATGCCCACATTCTAATACAGGGTAAAAATGTGTGTGTGTGTGTGTGTGTGTGTGTGTGTGTGTGTGTGTGTGTGTGTGTGTGTGTGTGTGTGTGTGTGTGTTTTTTTAGAATTGGCTGTTGACACTTTGAAAAAAGTGCATAATGCATTTCTGTCTCTGACAATAACAGTCAGAGTACATTTACAGTGTGTGTGGGGTATAGATGACACCCAATGGGAGGTTATCTGTCAGCTCCTAGCGGGGATTTACCATCATGGTCTCTGCATGCTGTGAACACTCAGCAACAGTAAGGGAGCAGGAGAAGAGTGCTTTCAGCCTGACAAACTTTTACAGCTCTCTATATCTGTACCTCTCCCTTTCTGAGGCCCTTTATCGACGACTAGCGGGAGTGCTGTCTCTCTGAATCTACTGTAGCGATGGCAGAAGCGACAGGGCTGTGGGGCTGAAATGTAGAGTTTGTAAACTGTGAGTAATTCATCTGTAATGGATATGAGGTTAATTGAGATGGTTCGTATGTAGTGGACATTTCACAGGAAGGAACAAGAAATAAAAATAATGTCTGATGAAGTTTAAAGTTTTGAGGGCTATGCAGAAACATAAATATAAGACATTAAACTAATGACACTCCTGACTCCTTTCCATGTTCAGTTCACCACTGGTTTACGTTTATTATGGCAACAATCTGTACTGGTATATCAGGACACAAACATTAAACTTAACCAGGCCTATAATTCAACATTCAACTTTTTTTTCTATTAAATCCAAAAAGTAGAAAGAAGTACAACATACATTACAATACATTAAAAATGTCAGACATTATCAACTCGTTTTAACCTTTAAACCATTTTATATTAACAGTTAATAGTAACAGTAAATTAAGAGTAGATTAGGCCTCATCAGTGGACTGAAAGAGTTAAAATTAGGGCTGCAACTGATAACTGCTTCCATTATTGGTCCCTAACTGCTCTGTAATTGGTTCAAATCATGTAAATTAGTTGGTCCATTATTATTTCAATTAATCAACTTATTATGCAAAGGATATTTTGCTCTGGTTTCTCTAAATGATCGATGCAAATGAGAGAGTCAAGTCATAAAAAAAACCCAAAATGCATTGTTCCAAATTATTATGCACCACCATGTTAGTGTCACTGCAGTGTCCTAAAGCTGCTTATCAAACAGTGAGCAGTTTTTTAAAACATCCGTCCACATCCAATCACAGAGTCTCTCCGTCCCAACATGCAAGATGTCTCAGAATGGAGTTTTAGAGATTTCTAAAGTGCTCCGCTGATAACACATCCCATGCAGCTTGAATATGTTTACCCAGTTGGACCACATGCACATACAGCCACATCCAGGTGTGATCCCCGTTACATCTTTTTTTGAAAACCAAGAAATTCAGTGGGTCCAGGAAACTCACAAAGCAGGGGCTATCGTTATCAAATGCAGTACTGAATTCAATGACCCACATAAAGTGCATCAAAATGTTACAACAAAAGGCTGCATCTACAATGTGCAATGATAATGAGACACCTGAAACAACTCCTGCACAGTCTGAGCTCTTCTGCTCCCAGAATAATTGCCCATTTTGATACTGATCAGTTTTCATTGGCAAGCATAAATCAGATGACTTTAAAGGACACTGAGCACTTTTTTGCTGTGAGTAGTGTTGGTCTAATCTCTAAGCATGCATGCTCCTGTGTGTGTACTTCAGGAGAGCCAGCAGAAGAGAATGACTGGTAAGAGTCAGACCAGCAACGTGACCAACAAGAATGACCCCCGCTCCCTCAACTCCAGAGTCTTCATTGGCAACCTCAACACAGCCATCGTCAAGAAAACCGACATCGAGGTCATCTTTGCCAAGTACGGCAAGATTGTGGGCTGCTCCGTGCACAAAGGCTACGCCTTCGTCCAGTACATGAGCGAGCGCAACGCTCGGGCTGCCGTTGCTGGAGAAAATGCCAGGATCATAGCAGGACAGCCACTGGGTAAGTGTGTCCTCTTTCCTACTACTGAGGTTTGGATTCACCAGTCAGAGGTTTGGAATCAATGGGCCTCATAAACTAATATCTTAAAAAAAGTCTGACCAGAAAGTCTACATCAGAGTCACTGTGCATTTTTGAACTGTGCTCTTATTGAACCCACTTTAAATCGTAAACTGAAACAAGAAAACGCTGGTGAATTGGTGAACACTGTGACATTTTGGAAACACTTTATATTAATGATATGAGACATGTCTTTAAGGTATTAACTCATTAGGGAATAATTAAAAAGGATTAAGCAGGAACAAAAAGTAAATAATACATTAAATAAGGTGACTGGACAAATTGGGCTGAATGTCCCAGAATGCTTTGAGCCGGAGGTATCTTATAAAAGCAAAATGCTTAATTAACACGTTAATTACAATTACCTTATATATTAATGCATTGAATATAGGCTTTATTATCTTCATATTCATAGGCTGGACATGCATTAGTTAATGATGAGTAAATGATCCTTTCAGTTATTAATAAGCAACTTACTTATTTGTTCCTGCTTAACACTATTATTATTATTATTATTATTATTATTATTATTATTATTATTATTATTATTATTATTATTATTACTATTATTTCCTGATGAGTTAATGCCTTAATTACCACCAGTTCACGTACCATTAATATAAAATTTTACTGAAATGAATAAGGCCAGTAAACAAGGCCCACTGTTTTCAGTGTTATAAACCCTTTGTAGATGTTCATACAAAGTGAAGTGCTTGTCTTGCACACAGGCCTGTCACTGTTCCAGGGGACTGTGCCCACCCAATCAAATTATTAGGCCCCTAAATCAATTGTTACACCCACTGGTTGGAGTGTACATTTCCTATTTTGCATGAAACTAGGGATTGCCTTGTAAAATTGTGATGTTCTGCTCTTACATTCTGTTATTTGTGAACCACTAATTTGCTCTAAAATTAAGCATTTCTGAATAATTCAAATTAAAATTAGGTATACTTAATATATACTACACATATTGTTCATTTGTTTATTTTCTCCAAACTTCTAATACAGATTAAGTATATTTCTCTGAGCTTCCTGATTATATTTTGTGGGTCACTATCTTCAAAATGAAAAAGTCAAAACTGGTTAGTCAGTGCTACACTGCTTTCTACAATAGCTACAATAATGTAAAATATTTTACATTAGTGGTCTCATATGACACATCAAAAAAAAAAAAATAAACAAATAAATAAACAGACAAACATGCTTTTGAGACAATAACAATATACAATGGCAAGGTGATTTATGAGCGGTGATTCCAAGCACTTGAATGATGCTGAACCTCTTCAGCTGTAAATCTCACTTCAGCAAGGTGTTTTATTGTGAAAGAACGTCTGCTTCTCTTTAAGGAACTCTCAATGCCTGTAGCTCTGTTTTGATGCAGGACCTGGTTTCATTTGCTTGTGATTTGTTGATGAGTAAAAGGGTCTTTTGAGCTGTTAAGGGGAAAAAAGGGGCTCTGTCTCAAATGATGCTTTTGTTGTGCTGTTTGCATGTTGTTGGACAAAATACTGTTCCAGGAATATTGTAATAACTGCTTTGTAGAGTAGGTGGCGCTATTTGAAAGTGGCATCAAGAGAACAATAACTCAGCCAATTTACTTTCCATCAGGTCCATCTCTGCTTTGTAGCAAATATGATGTCCTTTTTTTGTGGACTGTGTGTCAGTATGTGTGTGATCACAGGAAATGCTGTCAGTTTTGTGTTAAATAGCATTTGGAGATTCCTTTATTTAAATTAACCTTTTTTATTTAACCTTTCTTTAACCAGGTTGGCCAGTCAGAACAAATTCTTATCTACAAAGGTTTAGAAAGTGCCAGTGGACACTTGAAAGAGAAAGGAAAGAAAGGGTAGGAGAGGAAATTTACAATAAAAAGATGAACAACTGGTTATAAATTTACAAACATGTACATGTGTCACTTAAAATATTCAATTTGCAGTGCCAGATATGCATGTGTCCAGTTTTAGTATTAGTATTAACTAGTGCATCTCAGAAAATTAGAATATTGTGGAAACCTATTCTATTAAACCTAAAGAAGACCAAACAAAGACAGACGGGGAAAAGAATGGAAACATGATCAGACAGAAGTGTGACAATATTTAAATTTTCTGAGATGCACTTTGTATTTTGTAGTTTGTTCCAGTTAGTAGTTTGTAGCAGCAGCAGCAGCAGCAGCAGCAGTCTGAAATGTTGATCAGCCGAGGGCAGTAATGAATTTAGGAATTATTAACATGATATAATTAGATTATCTGTTTTTTTTCTGTGTAGCAGATTCAGTTTGAAGTAGTTCACATAATTAAGGGAGTGAAAGTTCAAGTAGAGATTTATAGATAAATGTAAACCAGTGGGTTTCATGTCGAGTAGACAAAGAAGGCCAATAATGTGCGTGCTTTAAATTAGAAATGAAAATGAGATGTGAATTGTAGAAATCAAGAATAATGCCTATAGAATGTAACCAATCAGCAATCAGCAGTGTTGATTTTGGAACATTTACTTTAAAGGCAGGAGGGATTAAAATGATAAAGTAACTTTATTTATTTTTTTAATTATTTGATTCTTCCTCTTAATTTGTTGACAGTTTATTCCCATCTATAATTTAGGACTCTCCCCATGACATGGTTTCCCCCAGACTGGAGTTCTTGTTGAGATTTGAACTTATGATCTTCTCACACTTGATGAACTTTGGTTAGATTGCTGTCCCAGACCTGTGAAATGACACTTCATAGAAACACAGTTCTGAGTACATTCATCTTTAGCTATTATTTACACTAGTCTGCCATAAGATAATTACCACCTCCTTGTTTCAATGCTTTGTATACATTATAGTAAACTCCACTGACCATAGAGGACCCCTTTTGATCTATAATTACAGTGACTCTCGGGGGTTTAAAATTCCAGCAACACTGCTGTGTCTGAAATACCCGTACCAGCATAACACCCATGAACACACTGTGTCACTGCAGTGCTGAGAATGACCCACCACCCACATAATACCTGCTCTGTGGGGTCCTGACTATTGAAGATAAGAATGAAAGGAGGCTAAGAAAGTAGTAGAGAAACAGATGGTCTACAGTCTGTAATAATAGAACTACAAAGTCCTGTATGGCGAGAGGAGCTGATAAAATAGAAAGTGAGAGTAGAAACAACTGGTCATAATGTTATGGCTGATTGATGTAGTTTATAAATAAACTCTTAGTAACAGTTTTCAATTGAGTTGCTCTTTGAAAGAAGCATCAGAGATTTCTAACACAGCATATGGTTCACACGTTGCAGGTTAATGGTTGAACATAGACTCATTAAATCATAATTAATGTGCCTAATAAAAAGTGGCAACTCGCAGAAAAACTGCAGCCATAGGAGAAGAGTTGGCTATGGGAGCTATTACATCCTATAGATATGTTTGGATGTAGTGAAGCATTATGAATAATCTAAAAATATGATTTCTCAAAAAATAAATAAATAAATAAACAACAACAATAATAATAATAATAATAATAATAATAATAATAATAATAATAATAATAATAATAATTTCATGACTTACCAATTTTGCAACACAATCACTGTGCCCTAAAGATTTAGTGACCTAAAGATTAGAGAAGTGGCTGAGAGGCCAGAAGGTCACTGGATCAATCCCCTGGACTGTCTGCAATAGTGCCATTGAGCAAGACACCAAGCCCCCAATTTCTCCCAGGATGCTGAGGTACCTGTGTACTGCCCTTGTTCACTAGTGTGAATGTATGAGAGTGTGTGTTCACTGTCATTACCACAGTCAGCACATTCAGACACACTGCTGGCATCATCCAGGTTGTGTCTGTCTGTGAGAAGCTCCTCCCCTGAGAACATTCATGGTTATTTGTTCAGGAATGCTCATAAAAATGACGACTTACATGCTGAAATACACATTAAATGGATTGCAATCTTTAAAAACCTTCTAATTCAATTAGCTAAAGTATTGTGTTTGAATACACAGCCCAAAGCATGTCTCTTACGTTTTGTGAACATTAAAATGCTCTTCTCCTGCAGTGACCAGCAACTGCAGGGAAGAGCAGACTGTTGGGCTCCGTATGTGCTCTGGGTGGTGAACAGCTGCTTTTGGCCTGCCCTATGAGAGCAAGGAGAGTTGGAGCAAAAAACACTCCACCACCTCACGTCGGTGACCTCAAGAGGGGCACGCAGTTGAAAAAAGGAAGCACTAGACATTACTTAGGCTTTATCTGGTGTCTCATTATGCACTCAACTTGCTTAAGCTGTGGGGGAAAAAAAAGAAAGGAAAAGAAAACTGTTTTTCCTCTTGGAATGCAAATGGAAAGTGGAAAGGCGGCTCTTTATACATAATGCAAAGTACAGCCAAGAGACCTTCATTAAGAGCAGCCATTGAGAGTTTGCTAAGATGCAGATTTATGGAGAAGGTCGGCCAGTGAACAAGAACAAGAGGAAGGAACGTAGGAGGGAAAAATATCCAAGAAGTAACTAAAGTGTTTTTTTGCCTGGAAGTACTTCAGCTGTGGTCTTCATGCCTCCACACTTCCATGCCTCTGTTCTGTACGTCTTCAGTCAGAATGAGAGTCAGAATCAGAATCACTTTATTGGCCAAGTGTGCTTGAGTGCAGAGTCTTGGTGGGTTTGGTGATTACATATACGAGCAGTATAGAATCCTGCCATCATTGGATCAGATCAGATTCATGCTTGTTTTCATTATGATATCCAGTCCAGCATTTTCTGTTGATTTGACAGTGATATTCATCAATACACCATCTTCAATCCAATCAAATAAAGTGACGATTTTGGAGATACAGGGTTCTATTACAACACCAGTACATAAACTATGAGTAAAGTGGTGCACCTTAAAAAAAATGAATATTATAATAATTATAATTTTATTCCAAAATGTTTTTCAAAACTTTGATTATATGTTTATTAAATTAAAGTAACATATTTCAAGACTTTTTTTCCTATTGATGATACTGTTAGTAAGTTAAATATTCTAATAATTTGAGAAACTGGATTTCTAACTTTCATGAGCTGTAAGTCAAACTAATAAGAAACTAGGGTTAGGGTTAGGGTTAGGGTTAGATATAAATATAAAATGTGTATCGTTAATTGAACGAAGTGTGACGTATGGTATATAAATACACAGTATATACACACTATATATATGTATGTAAATATATGTATCTGTATATAAGTATGTACATGCAGACAGACTACTGAATTGTAATGCATATTTATATCGGATTGTATGCTACTTATATAAATATGTACTATTATTATAAGCATGCATTTAATTATGGAATATAAATGTCAATTTAAATGTGGAATATAAACATAGAGATGGTGCATAGATTACTGTATTCTGTAGTTATGAGTGAACAAGTGAATTGAAGCCAGGTATTTCTAAGAGAATTTCTAATAAAGAGTCTGGTGAGGGCAATATGAGTAAAAGTTTCAGCAGTGGGGTGTGGAGTTCAGCACATATATTGAATATGGGAAGAAGCTGGACCTAAGCCAGCTGGCCGGATGCTCCCGTATCTCCTCTCAGATGGGAGGAGGTTAAACAGTGTGTGGCTGGGGTGAGAAGAGTCCCTGATAATGCTGTGTGCTCTACACACACAGTTCTGATGGTGAATATTTCAGAAGGCAGGGAGCTGTGCAACAAAAATGTGTTGTGCTGTTTTCACCACCCTTTGCAGGGCCTTCCTGTCAGCCACAGTGGCACTGCAGTACCACACTGTCACACAGTTGGTCAACCCACTCTCTGTGGTGCATTGGTAGAAGTTTGTGAGGATCTGAGGTGACAGATGGCCCTTTAGTCTCCTCCGGAACATGCGAGGTGTTGACTGTCCAAGAAAGATCTTCAGAGGTGAGGATGCCGAGGAACTTGAAGCTGGTGACACGCTTTCCCTTGGCTCCATTGAGGTGGACAGGAGAGTGAGTGGAGCCTTTGGTTTTGCGGTAGTCCACAATGTGCTCCTTAGTCTTCTCTGAGGATGAGATTGTTGGCAGTACAGTGGGAAATCACACGCTGGATCTTTTCCCTGTAGCCTGCATATTGTTTGTGAGATATTGTGTTAGGATTTTATGAGATCTCTTTGTTTCATTATTTAATTTAATTAATTTTTATTTTTTTAATTTATTTATTTTCACTCCTAACCCAGACTAAGGTCCAAATCAAGGTTCATGTTTTTTCACTGTTTTAACTTGATCCTGAAGTTTCTCACTATCACCTTCGTGAGCTGCATTTCCCTGTTCTTGACATTGATTAGTTTGCAGAAGTAATTGCAGGGGTTTTAATGAATGACAACGTGAAAAATACATGAAGCTTGACGAACAGGAAACATGATAACAATATAACCAGAGAACATAACCAGGACATAACCAGATAACAAACCAGTAGACTCACACAAGGGAGTACATATACACACATGAGAACATTAAACACAGCTGGGACAGGATTAGAAGTGGCAGGGTTACTAATCACACACAGCTGGGAATGGGTGGAGACAAAACCGAAACAAGACACAATGCTTGTAGCACATGGGATCTACACAGGACTGACAATTTGTGCTATTCGGTCTTATGTATTATGTCTTTCAGAGGTGGGGCTCAGTGCAGTGAGCAGGCAGCAACATGTATGGTGTAGAACTAACTTCATTGCTTTCTGAAAGGATGTAATTGCATTATGGTTCTATTATATTATTAGTAACTCAGTGGCATAAAATGTGCATAAAATTACTAATATTTTAATCACAATTATTTGTAGAATAATATATTGTTCAGAAATAAGTAATAGTAACAAGCATTGTGGCCTTTCCCAGAAAAAAAAAATGATTTCACTATACTGCTAATATTATTGTAATGCTAGCAGCACCAACTTTAAGTGAAAACTAGTTCAAATTAACAGCTACAAGATATTATCGTCCCCATTTCCATGTGCCCTCACTGCTTGTTTTACTACTTGTTTTTTATTGTTCTGTTGTTAAATTGGTGATGATATTCTGCCTTAACATCCCGCAACTGGTCTGAAATTCCAAACCATCCAAAAAAGTGTTTTCACGCTAAACAATCCCAACCTGGTTCAGTTTGATTCAGAGACCACCTCTCACATTGTGGTCCACTGGCACCCATCATACCTGCTATTTTGGATTGAACCTGGACAAAAAGTCTGAGGATCCAAGACCAAACAGGGTATGTGTGAAAGCCCCCTTAACCTAAACTGGTTAATCCAAACCTAAAACTGAACCGACATGAGACATGAAACATAACACATGGGTGCATGACTGCGCATTGTGCTGAAATGTGGCTGGGCTGGAGGAAGTGTAAGACTGGGTCTGGCTGAGCATCTTGTGCTCTGGAGCTTTTCTGTCCTGCTCTGTCCCTGGGTGCTGTCAGCGGTGCACACAGACAGATGTATGATTCTGGCCTCCCTCCTAATCTCCCTCAGCACAAGCCTGCGGCCTGTAGGCTAATGTGGGGATGGTGATAGGCTCTCCTGGCTGAACAATGATGAAGTCTAATGCTTTCAGCAGTACAGGCATGTAACTCTCTCTCTCTCTCTCTCTCTCTCTCTCTCTCTCTACATGTCCCAGAGGTGTGTCCACTTTGCTATATGTACAGAGTGTGGTTAATGGAATCTACTCAAGCGCTGTAGATAGCATCACCCTTGGCTCTGCACTGGCACGATAAAGTGCAGCTTGCTCTCCTTTCAGACTCGTCGGGAGCATCTAGGAGAGCTATGCCGGATGTTACATATTTATACTCCCTGACACTTCCTGATGATAAACTATAAGCCATTTTTATTTACTTATTTATTAAATCTATTCAAACTGAACTCAATCTCTAACAATCCCTGAGTATTCTCTATTTTAACATTAATATCTGAGATAAGATATATTTGTGGCTACATTAAAACCTGCCTGTAACTCACTTTGATTCCCTTTTGTGTGTTTGCTGGTTTATTTGTTAATTTTAAAAACCCTTAGTGTCAGAACACTGTCAGAATGATGCTCCATCATTGTCAGGACAAACTCAATGCTGCTAATCTTTGTCCTAGGCCATTTATAAAAGCTACATGTTTTAATCTTGGAATGAAACTTGGAATGAAAAAAAAAAAAAAACATCAATGGCATGATTGACTCCATTTAAAGTTCAGTATTTTTGTTCTCTTGTAAAGGGCACTGTTCACTGAATGTCTGCAATCATGGCTATTGTCACTCCATGCATGTTGGAGAATTTGCTAGTTCTCCTTCTCTGTAGCTTGTGTGGGTCTCAGATCCTTCATGTCACTGGTTTGTGCCTTCTTCTATTCACTGCCACCAACAGCATTCTATGATCATTTCTGCATGACTCACTAAGAACATCCAGCCTCACAGAGCCCTTTGATATGACCCCTCTCAAAGTCTTCCAACTGCTGAAATTGCTTTCATACTCTCCTTCAAGACACAGTTTGCTTGCAAAGTATGTTGGGAACAAGTCAGAATGGAAAGCATGTGCAACGTACAGTGCATCCAGAAAGTATTCACAGCTCTGCACATTGTTATGTTACAGCGTTATTCCAAAATGGATTCAATTCATTTTTCCCATCAAAATTCTACACATAATACCCCACAATTACAAAGTGAGAAATGTTTGTTTGAAATGTTTGATAATTTATTAAAAACAAAAACACAAAATATAAAATAACATAAGTATTCACAACCTTTTCCATGACACTCCAAATTGAGCTGTTCATCCTTCTGATGTTTCTCCAGCTTGATTGGACACCTGTGGTAAATTCAGTTGATTGGACATGATTTGGAAAGACACAGTGTCCAAGCCAAGGTAACAAAGGAGTGGCTTCAGGACAACTCTGCCACAGCCCAAACTTGAGCCTGATTGAACATCTCTAGAGATATCTAAAAATGGCTGTGCACTGACACTCCCCATCCAATTGATGGAATTTAAGAAGATCTGCATAGAAGAATGGGTGAAACATACCAGAAACAGGTGCCAAGCTTGTAGCATCATACTCAAAAAGACTTGAGGCTGTAATTGCTGCCAAAGGTGCTTCAGGTGTTGAGCAAATGCTGTGAGTACTTATGTACATGTTATATTTTTGTGTTTTATTATTTTTTTATGAATTTGAAAAGATTTCAAGATACTTCTCACTTTGTCATCATAGAGTATTATCTGTCAAATCTTGAGAGAAAAAGTGAGTTGAATCCATTTTGAAATAAGGCTGTAACACAACAAAAAGTGCAAAAAGCGAAGCACCGTGAAAACTTTCCCACTGCACTGTAAATATAATCATTCAGGTACAGCAATAAGGCCCTGAGATCACACATCACTACACATCACAAGTATGCAGAGAAACAGATGTAATTATTAAACTCCTCCTATATAGTAAGTGGCGCTAAAATAGACAATGAGTGAAAAACAAGGGGGTGTATTAATGCTATGGCTGTATTTTAATGCAGATGAACTTTTATTACATATATCATGTAATAAGAAACATGTTTACATGTATATGTATTTGTAAACATGTACATAGATGTTTTCTACAAAATGTGGTGTGAAATAGCATGCCAGAATAGCCAAAGAAACTGTAACTATTTCCATCATTTTAAAGGTCAGATCATTCCAGTGCTGCACAAAGGCAGTTTCTGCAGTCATCAGTCGATGAGCAAATCATGACTGGGAGTGGAGCAGGGAAAATAAATTCCCGCTTGCCACTCCACCTCATCCCACCAACCTGACATGTTTTATTAACGTGGCCGTGACTCGTGGTGAATTCAGCTGAGGCCCTTCACTCATACAGAATCATTTTGGAACACTAACCAGAAAGCAAATGCTCTCTTATTCTGTATCTCTTTAAAATCCAGATGTCAGTGAAGCAAACACAAACTGCTGAGGGCTGGCTCCATTGCTCTAACATGTCAGTGCATTTGCTTATATATTCAACTGAATTACTTTTTCTGGCAAGGGTGAGATCCGGTATAAGGTTCTGTATAACTCATATACATCACATCTGATAAGATACCCTATTTGCTAACAGACAGTATTTTTCCACGTTGAATGAAATGACTTCAATTAGATGTTTATCCATGCCTGACCTCACCATGTTATCAGTTGGTTTAAATGTTCTTCACTTCACTAGTGGAACATTGGATGGATTTCTAATAGATCCATCAAAACTAGCACAACACGACATGCTAACAGCTTCTTTCCCAGACCTATGGCACTCCACAACAGCTGTACAGATGTTCTCTTTCTGTAAATATAAACAATATTTAATATAAACCTACCTCAGAAACATTGGATACATTACATTCATAAGTGTACAGTACAGTTTTTGTTCATCTCTTGGCTCTGTTCTTTGGTGACTTGTATTCTTGTATTCTATTTATTGTTTGCCTTCCTTCTTGGTGTGGTGTTTGGCGGTGGTCTGTGTGCTTGTTGCATGTCATGCATGTGTTGCTCTCACCAAGCGAAATTCCTTGTATGTGTGGCATACTTGGTGAAATAAAGAGATTCATTCATTCATTCCAGATTTATCTGCATCTACGACCTACAGGGGGCCCTTTGGATCTGGCCATAGTAATACCACTCTCATCAATAATCAAGTGCAAATAAAAATAATGTCTGAGGTTTAAATAAGACAGGCATCTCCAAAATCCCCTCATTTGCAGCTGATACTCCACCCTCGATTTACAGGCTACACATAATAAAAAAATGCCTAACTTTTTTTTCAGTTGTATGTGTTCATAACTATTGATAAAATCAAGGTCAAATATTCATATGCTTATGTCATTTTTTCACATGACTGTTTTCCTAAATGTGTAAATGCAATCATATGCAACTAGTGGTGGACTGGGATCTAATGTCTAGCCCTGGACTTTTGCACAGAAATATGTACTTTGTTAGACTGTTGTTTGTCACAGAACTAGTGCAGCTGATTGTTAGCAAGTTACTTAACTAGTGAACTTTGAAGGCTCACGCATTTCTCACGATTGTGTTCAAGTATTTTTTTCTTTTTTTTTCTTTTTTTATCTGGTGTCCCGTCAGTTACGTTTTTTTTTCCTCAAGGTTTCTCCCAGCTCTCTCTCTTTTTCTAGATAGCCTTCACTTTTTTCTGTTCCCAGTTCTTGTCATTACAACTTGTCATTCAAGAGGCAGTATACTGACTGGTGCGTGACTGGATGATAGTCAAACACTTAGTCTACAGTGGGCCACTGGCGGGCTTAGTTATGTCCGCTCCACTATTCACATGACACATGCAGTTTGTCCTAGGTGGTCTACATTAATTTTACATAGAAGTACATAAGAAGCAACAAAGTAGCACTTGTGCGGGTGAATATGTTAATGCAGTTTCTCTCAACAGCCCAAACACAGAGAGACCCACTGGAGATTGTGTTTGTCCCCCTGATGGCCAGTATATTTTTAATTAAACATCAGCAACCCTTTGAGGGTCATTTTTAATACAAAGTTAAGCCCTGACAGTTGCAAAAGAGTTCATTTACTGAGTATTTTAAGTTATTTGATATATAAATAGTATGTGAGATTTTCCTGGACAAAAAAACAACCAAATGCTGCTTTATAAACTTGTTTATAGGTCTTGCTACAGAATGAGTGGAAGGCTTGTGAGGATAAACAACAAGAAAAACAAGAACAACAAATGATAAACTCTGCTTTCATCAGCTGGTTAACACACACACACAGTATAACTCTTTAAAAGTCTTACCAGACTGTGTTGCTTTCCTTTAATTTTGTCCACTCAGCGTGACATGCTGTTAACAAGCTGAAGAGCTTGTAACTGAGTTCGCTTTTAACTTTGCTTTGTTTCCCTGGGTTTGGCTTTCTCGTGTCTTAAAAGTAAAATATAAAATGATGCTTTCTCTTCTGATGTGTGTTTATCTCCAGTGTGGTTCAACAGAGGTCCAGTTTGTTTTCAAGAAAATAAAAGATGGGCTGAAGAAATTGTAAACGTCTATGGCATGTGTCACCAACCCTGCTCCTGGAGAGCTACCTTCCTACAGGTTTCACCCAAAATCTAACACACCCCATTCAGCCAATTAAGAACTTGACTGATTAGTTGGATCAGATGAGCTTGATTAGGACAGTAGCTCTTGAGAAGCAGGGTTGGTGGCCCTTGGCTAAGGATCGCTTTAAGGCTGGCACAGATCCCAGTTTGCTTCCATGGCTTTTGCTTCATCATGTGCTGAGTTTGAAAAACCACACCATCACAAACTTACCATGAATGGATTCCCATGTCAGAGTCTGGAGGTGAAGAGCCTTTCTCAAGTATCAGCATGATAAGTCATCATCATGTTTTACAGTTTTATTGGTTTTGAATGGAGGAGTGTTTCTCATCCCTGGTGCTGGAGGCACCCCGACCCTGCACATTTTAGCTTAAACAATAATAATTCTCATTAATTAATTAACTCATTATTCTCATTAACTGTGCCAAAAAATACAACTTGATTGACTGTATGTTCAGAAAATAATCAGACTGCCTTTTCTGTTTTTTTACAAGAATAATTCATGTAAGTAAATAAATAAAACATGTAAGTCATGTAATATATAATCTCTATATTTTATTTAATATATAATCTGTACTACAGTAAAAGGAATCCACCCAAAACTCCACAATATCCTTTTATTTAACACAATATGGAAGATTATTTTCATTCTCATTGAGGTGCTCAACTGAAATGAAAATCCTGTTCATTAACCCATTTAAAGTGCACAAGCTTGGTTGCATGATAATGCACCTGCCAGTCCCTCCATTAGTGCATTCCACTAGTGAAAAATGAACAGGCGGTAAGACAGACTTCTGTCTACTTAGCAGTAAATATATGTATTCAACCATACTATTGCCACTAGCATTTAGACCAAAACCATAATGCCGTTCTCTCTCTCCCTCAAGATTGGAGTGCTGCCTGTCTGAAAGCATTACATCTCAGAGCCACACACTTTCATTTAGTTTGCACCAAAAGTGGTGGTCTAATGCTGTCGTCATTAAAGTGCCCAAAACCCCTTTCTGCTCCATTATACTCGCTCACCCAGATACTCAGCCAAAGCATTGCATTCCCCAGGAGACATGCTGGCTTAAAACCTTGCTCTTAGGCATGCCTACACCACTGACCTCATCCCTTCATTCTGACTGCCCTTGCTCAACAGCTCAAACCCCTGTCACTGTGTAGATTAACCCTTTGGAGTCACAGCGTTCACCATCAATGAGAAAAGTATGTGGTCGTATTATACTCCTTTTTTCTTATCCATAGCTCACTAAAACAGATGCTGTTTTACTGTTGGATTGTAAATATTCACTTCATATCACAGTTCTAAGCATAAGAGGAGATATTGTCTTATGAACTGAATCAACATTTTGTTCTGTGATGTTCTGACATTGAAATAAACAGGGGTGTGTTTCCCAAAAGTCTCTTAGCACAAAGGTGAATCTTGGAAAGTCGAGGGAGCATCACTCTGAGCACTCACTCTCTGTTAAGATGATTTTAATGTTAAGAGGAAAACTATAAAACATATTGGCCTGCTTGCAGAGTTGTGTCCGTTTACGTGTCTCCTGTTAAAGGATTAACATTCTTTGCAATGTTCAGTGGAAATCAATGTAAAAGATTTTATTTTGGATCATTTTTGTTGGTCTATTCATCATTACATCTTGACCTAATGTAAAAGAAAACAACTGCTACCTTCAAATTATATATATATATATATATATATATATATATATATATATATATATATATATATATATAATATATATATAAACAGCTATCAATCATGACTTTTGAACTATTTTATTTTAATTAAATCTATTAGCTTAATAAATGATAAAATTACAATTTCACAATATTCTAGACAACTTAATGAACAAATGAAACAACAACACAAAAAGACATCAAATAATGTTTATACCATAATACAAAGCAAAAAATACATAAATAAAAACATGTATTTATATGTGTGGGTATATGTGCATGCATATGGTATGATAATTATTTATATACATAGGAAACCGTGTGGACATTGACCCAGAAGCAGGAACAAACCCACAACCCCAGGCTCCTGGGCTGTGTGACATGATACTACATTGTCGCATTTTCCAACGTGTTTAATTTCAAAATAAATATTTGAAAATATTAATATCATCAATCGAAAGAATATGAAGTTTCCAGTAAAATATGAGAGATAAGGATAAATTAGGCTATAATTATGAGTAGCCGTGGCTATTAGACACATCCACCATGTTTGAAGTGTCATTCTGCATAAACACACCTCACCGAGTTGTGACAAACATGCACAATGATCTGACCTCTGTAGGACACACAGATCTAGCCTCTGGTGTGTGTGTGTGTGTTTGTGTGTGTGTGTGTGTGTGTGTGTGTGTGTGTGTGTGTGTGTGTGTGTGTGTGTGTGTGTGTGTGTCAGATGCACTATACTTTGTTTTGTCCCCTGTCTGATAACTACCCCCTGAGTATACACAGTTAACAGTTTGGTCACTCTTAACTGAAGGTTAACTTAAGTTAACTTAACCTTATTTCACATTAATCTGTGTGCTTATCACAGTTGAGTCTAAGTGCTTACTGGGTGATTATTTGGTACCGGCTTAATTTATACTAGTATCCTAATGTTGTTGGAGTAACTGTCCAGGTAAGACTTTCTACTGAAACCAGGTGGAAACACCAGAGCAGCTGTGGCCTGGTGATTAGGGAATCAGCCTTGTGACTGGAAGATTGCTGGTTTGAATCCCTGAACTGGCAGGACATGACTGAAGTGTGTTTGAGCAAGACACTGAACTCCACAGCTGCTCCCTGGGTGTTGAGGATAGGGCTGCCCACTGCCCTGGGCACATGTGGCCACTGCCCCCTGGTGTGTGAAGTCACTACTGTGTATGTGTGTATCACTGTGTGTGGATGGGTTAAACGTGGAGGATTCATTCCTGTGTGTGTGCCCAACACAGTGGGTTAAACAAGGATCATTACTATTTCTAGATTTAGGAGCATTTCTGTAAGGATCTGATTGCATTCCGAAATAAAAGTATTAGTGAGGTCAGGATGTTGGATGATCACCACCCCACCTATTCCTGAACTCTGCAATTCATGTCAAAAGTATTAGATGGAGCACCCTTCCAGAGAGCACATTCCAACTGCTCCCCAGTTCAATGTTGTGGGAGATTTATACCCCTCTACCCCACACCTGTTACCAAAAACAGGGTCCATTGTTCACACCTGGCATTGTGTAAATAGGTCCATGTTTTGGTTGCATCTAGAAAAAGTCCAAGGCTTATTGAAGAACTGACATAGAAGGACTATTTTGGTCCCCTAAAGCAGTGCTTCTCAGTCCTGGCCCTGGAGTATCACTACCCTGCATGTTTTAACGTTTTCCTTTTGTAACACAACCAGCTCAGCTTAGCAAGGGCTTGCCAGTAAGTTCATTATTCCTAAAACCTGTGGGACAGTGGTACTCCAGGATGAGGATTGAGAACCACTGTCCTAAAGAACTAAAAACAAATATAATAATGGTTCGACAAAAATCCTGCTCTGCCCAATCAATATTCCTGCCTTGCTCCCAGTGATTCCTGGTAGTCCCTGGACCCACAGTGACCCTGACCAGGAAGACATGTATAAGATGGTTGGATAGAATGCTAATCCAGTTTTTTTTCCCTATATGTGAAAATCCCAGCTAACCTGTTGTGCAGACCAGTATCCTAAAGGAGACGTGTGTGTATGATTCTGCAGTCAGGTCAATACATGTTCATGTGTATGCATATGTGTGTCAGGGCCAGCACGGCTTTAAGATGAATTCATACATATGAGACACAAAGATTATTTTGGAATGATGAAAATAATGGGAAGTACATGTTTTTCAAGCATTGTGCATATCCACAAATTACTGACACAACCTAGACATACAAAATGATCACACCACCAGTGGATGGGAGGACATGGCAAATCGCAAGTAAGCAACATCTATGCAATGGTGTTTCCGAATTTTGGACCACTAACAGACTGAACTCACATCTCTCTATTCAGCATAATATTCTCATTAATTAATGCAAAGTTAATGACAAGAACAAGTATCAAGTCATTCATGTGGCTTTTACAACAATCCTTTCAAATTACCAAAACATGCACGTAGCTCCTCTAAATGCATTAGGGTTGTGGTGCTTCATAGGGATGAAATGAAATCTGGTGCAGCAGATGCCACATTTGATAGACACTTGACACTCTGCCGAGCCTCGCTCCCCTCAGCCCTCAGGATGTGCGTGTGGAATATGCTATGGAGCTGATGAGCACAAGCGAAACAGACAAGGGTGAAAGTCTCGTACAGACACAGAGCAGAACCTTTGGCTTACATTTAAGCCCTGCCCCCCGCTGCCTCCCCACAAGATCAAAGTTCATGTTACATTACTTAATTAAATATGAATGAGAGTTTATAGGAGCGCATCAAGACTTCTAGGCATTTTATGCATACGCAAGAGGTTAGTGGGCTTGTATTATTTTTGTGAGTATGCTGAGTAATTACAAATATGAAAACTGAACTGTGGAAAGCTTTAGATTCATTACTGCCATTACTTATGTTCATAATTGCTTTTATTTTATTAACTTGTAATGTATATACCGTGGTAAAGACTGGGATACACTGCAGATTTAATAATATATTATAAATGTTTGAATTACTGAGTGCAGCCTTTTCAGACAGATACTCTGCATTATTTAAAACATACAGCTGTGCACTTTCCAGAGAAAGACATTGTCAGTAGAATAACTAAGTAATTACTAAGTAACTCTCAATGTGGCATTTTCATAGGATGCCACCTTTCAGTCAGGTGTTCAAATTTCTGCCATGCCAAAGCTGCCTCAGCCAACTGTAAGTGCTACTGTTTCGAAGTGGAGACATTTAGAAACAACACGACTTCAGCCCTCAGTTGCAGTCAACTACGTATTAATGCTTGATGTCCAACAAAATCATGTATCTGCTGTCCAACAAAGACCATATATTTCCATTTTTGCACACATTTAGTTTCTCTCCATCACTTGAATCCTGTAGCTGCTCTGTACTCTGAGTAAATGCTTCTGGATAAATAGCTCAATAGAAATGCTCAAATGATCTTAATATATTTTACACTAGCTTTCATGTAAAATTAAGAGAATTATCCTGTAAATTATACATTTCATTGGACTGCAATGATATGAATGTGATCTTTGGAGGTCCACATATCTTTGTGCATTTATCTGTCAGTGGAGAACAATCACAGTTATGAGTTGTGATTATTTGTGATTCCATTTTAATTGTGATGGTTCATCTGATTTAGGCCGTTCTGCTTGTGAAATCCCAACCAATAGGAGAGCTTACTTGGCTCTTTCTACCTAGATACCACAGTATAACATTTACCCATATATAATTATAGAATTTGGCTGAGGCTCTTATCCAGAGTGATCATGAATCATTTGAATCATGTTACACCGGTAGCAAGTGTGTTGTGTTTGGACAACACATATTGGTGTAGTGTAGCGTGCTTCCCTTGCTGGGAATTAAATCCCATTCTGCTTCAGGAAATTCTAATTGGATAACTTTTCATTCCAAAGTATTAACTTTTTATCCTTGTGTTGCCAACCAAGAAATAGTAACAATGAGACAACTAGTACTACAGTACTTGCAGAGATAAAAGAATGAGCTAAAAGTCACAAACATACATATTTTCCCAGACATCTTTTGGCCTTCTCTAACCCTGAAGAGTTCCCCCCACTGGATATTATGAAATCATAAATTCATTACTCATTAATTAATAATAGCCATTGACTTCGATTTCTAAGAACTTCCTGCAAAGTATATAACACCTAGGAATTGTGCAGCAGTATCTGAATCTTTTACAACATCTTTTAAAGTATCAGCAAAATAAAAAAAATGGAAATAGGTTTTAGGTTTTTAAATTTTTATGTATGGTGAAAATATAGTATAAATTATTGATATTGTTTCACTCATTTTACTTCTATGGTTTGGTGTGATAGCAGGAAAGTTTGTGCTCCATAGTTCCAGAGGTGCTGGGGTTCCTTGCTCGAGTTTGGTGTACTCTCCCATTGTTCATGTGGAATTCCTCTGATTTTATCCTACCACCTAAAACACTCAGCAGCTGATTCCGTCATGCTAAAATGTCCCTAGGAGTAACTGAATGGGTGAGTGTGGTACCCTGAAATCGACTCTTTGCAGGTAGGCTCTACCACTACCGTGACTATGAAGAAGTGGATAAGAAGATGGATGGATGGGTGGTTCAGTGGTCATTAAAGCCATTAATCATTTCACAGGATTCATAGCAGAGCATACTGTCTGGTATATCTGGGTGTCCCACTCCTATTTTGATTAGATAGACCCTCAAAATTACCCTTATATGAAATCCCTCGTCCATCTCCATGGTGAGAATATTAAATGTGTATTAAATTCATGCTTTGCTAGGCAGGTACAATGCACTTTTGAAAGTAAAACTACCAAAAAAATGGTTATTTGAAGTGGTGCCACAAACTAAAAGAGAGAAAAATGATATTTAGTAAGTGACAACCTCTTAACTCCTAGAACCCAAGATCCACATTTTGTTGGCAGTTACATACAAAAATTCACTCATTTCCAATTGAATTAAATCCCAGTTTAAATGCCAAAGGACAATTTACTGCTCTCTCCACATGTACATGCTCAGCCTACATGCAGATTGGACTGATCAGGGAAAGTGGGCGGGGCTAATGACATTAGTGATGTAAATATTGGGTTATATAGGAAAAGAAGAAGGAAGGATTTATTTTACATTAACAGTGTTCAAATTGCAGAATAGGGAAAAGGGCTAATACTGGTAAATACATTAATAACAAAATTTAACAAAGGACATTTAGGTTGTTTTTTTTTTTTGTTTAATTTGGATAATTGTCAAATATGTTTAAGCATTATCTGCAATGTTTAGTAGATAAAATCACATTAAATAAATAAAAACAAGTTTAAGAAATATACTAATAAATCTCTGAGTAAAGAACCTTTTTGGGCACCTTAAAATAAAATAGTCTGTGTATTAAAGCTGACTAGCTGGATGTTTTGGGACATAGCAGGTTGCTCACAGCAGACGGGCCCCTCATCGCCCCAGGTGAGAGGCAGTGTTGCACATAATGAGTTTGGACTTTGAGGGCCGTGGTGCAAATTTCTGGCACTGTGGCGGAACACTGGAGGCACAGTGTGTCACTCTGCTTCGTGGCAGCCCATGGAGCGAGAGAGATCTCCCCTGCCACTGTCAGACCCACCCATACAGAAAGGGATGGAAACAGACACTGACGTTTGTCACTGTCTCACCCCAATGCAGCATTCCAGATTTATCACCAGCGCAGTGTTAAAGGCATCCTCTTTTGTAATCAGCTGCCTTTTTTCCTCCATCATTGTTGCTGTGCTTTATGAAGCACAAGATGAGTAGCTGTTTTGCATATCTGAATTGTGATGTACCCAAATGACTTTCATTTAAACCATACAACAGCCAGGAGTTGATAAGAAGGGAGTCTAGAGAGCTCTTCACATGTTGATAGACATGTTTAATGGCAGCCTCTCTAAAGTGCATTAATTTAGTGAGTAGGCCTCTTCACCTGTTTGTGTAACTGGGTCAGCCAAAGCCAAGAGCACACATTAAAGAGGGGCTATGTAAAAGTTAAGGAGCTTACATTTGTGACTGGGCACCAGGGCAATGACTGTATGCAGCAAGCATAGAAATTAAATGACTATTTTTAATGGCTCTCACAGCTCAATGCCGAATCTCATTAAATGTGTTAAAGCTGGAGATTCTGACAGGAGATGCACGGGGACATTAAAGTATCCCTGTTTCACTCAAGGTAATGGTAGATAATCTCACCTGTTCTGCTGCAATGACAGCCTCAGGCAAACAGGTATTCCAAAGAGAGAAGAGAGAGAGAGAGAGAGAGAGAGAGAGAGAGAGAGAGAGAGAGAGAGAAAGAGAGAGAATAAGCTTCAACTGAAACTGCCTTTCTGTGATACCGAATTTTGTCTTTAAGCTCCAGAGAAAATATCAGTCAGGAACATCCCTACAAAATGGTTAATGGCCCGTGAGAAATGCACTCATTGTGTTGCTCATAAATAGATAGACATATATATATCTTACCCTAACCCTTACCTTAACCATAGTAAAATGGTAAAATTTTTACAATGTCTGTTTGAGGTTCTATTCATTAAATCCTTTTGTGAGCTCCATAAGGTTGAAAAGCGGCATGATTTTCTCAATTTGTCTTCAAGTAGGTTATGTGTTTTTGGCAAAATAGCACTTCCGATGAACAAGAGGTTATTGTGAATTACAAGCAGATCACAGAATGTAATGAGGAACATTTCATCTGTACATATACACAGACAAAATAGGAGGTTGTATAGACTATAGTGACTACAATTTAAGATTATGTCCCTCAATAGGCTCTCATTTTTTGCAGAATTATTCACAATATGTAAAGGGAAGCTGATATTTTTACTGGTTTGTTAAAGTATCAAACACCAAAAAATGAATTAACATTTTCTTATAATAATTTTTTAATAATCAGTTCCCTGAGTATATGTTTTTAAACTTGCAGCTCTGTGTTTTGGTCTACCATCTACACAAACACAGTAACAGAACGTCATCCGCTTATATTAGGGGAATAGACCTACAGATACTCCACTTCTATGTCAGATTAGATTGTGTGTAGATGATTCACACACAGCAGCATCACAATTACGTTTTTGTTTTGTTTTCTTTTTTGTTTTTGTTTTATTTTGTTTTAAGCTTATTTGTCAGTATATAAATCAGAGTTAGGAAGACCTTCACTTTGCATTGTATTTAGGTCTGTTTTGTCTATTATGCTGTTTCATGCAGAACCTGACACAAGTGTTTTTGGGAATGTTTCTTTTCATAAGTTTCTAAAAATAAAAATCTTTTCAAGTGTATCTAGGCTGTCTATATAATAAGATATAAAAATAAAAATACAGTTTTATTTAATTTTGCATAGGCAGGTTCAAGCCAGCAATATAATTTAATACATTATAAGCAAAATACAAAATAATAGATTTTTGCTTTGAGACTGCAATGTGGACTCACAAACACACAATATATATTTTTAAAAGTACATGTTTATTCTGTGTCCTGATATTAAGCAAACCTTCTATCCTTATATCCATGTGGTAAAGGATAAGTATCCATAGGTAACATAATAATCAATCTACATTCTTGACATTCTAAAACAATTCCACTCACTTTAAAATAATGCAGGGGACAATGCTTAAAAAAAATAATTTTCGAGGACTAGAAAGGTGTCTCAGCTTTCTTTTGTCCTTTACCAGTCTCTGTATAGGGAATCTTTCCCAGCATGAGTGCTGTTGTACCACTTGCTTGTACAGGTCCCCTGCGGTGCACATTCTGCCTTTGGAGTCAGGGGCATGTGGATAAAGGGCCCTTACCTCAACCCCCCATTGTGTATGAACATGCTTACATAAGGAGTCCAGGCCCTGATCTGCACCACTCCATGTGTTCCCTCAGTGCCGTGCTTTACACACACGTATGTTCAGGGCAAATGTGCCAGAATAGGTCTTGGTAGGGTTGCCAACCCTGAAAGACTGGCCTCTAACCGCAAGGCGCTGGCTGTGGTCTGTTGGAATTACAAAAAATCCAATTGAGGGATTAGTAAAGATCTAATGTATTCTTCTTTTTTTTATCTAGATAAAAATTGAGAGTCATCTGTAGAAATACAAAGACAGAAAATTCCTGTCAATGGTTAGCTTTTAATTATGTTGACCCACAATTGTTTAATTTCTGATTGGTTAGCCCAAGATTAATGAAGTCAGTATTGGTTTAATTAGGTTTGGTAGTAAGCCCATTGGATATTGTTGATTATCCCATGACAAGCTGTTTTTATGCTTAATTTCACAAAGCATGTAAAAGTGTCCCAAATCTGAGCTTTATAAATCATGTGATAGATGCCACAGATGGCAAAACAATGGATGGGATAGGAGCAGTAAGCTCAGTGGGGAAATATTGAGGATTTGGGTTGATTTCTGAATTAGTTTGAAGAAATAAAAATAATGGCTGAATATAGCCACCGAAGGAAGTGGCTGCAGTGTCAAAGCACAAAAAAAGCTTGGAAGTAAAATGCAAAGAAATGAAGAACATTAACCAAACAAGTGGGCGGGAACAAATAACGTGCCCAGAGTGTCTTGCATTGTGCATTCTTGGTGATAAACCCAGCTGTCTGCCACTGGAAATCCTTCATAGTTCCTGTGATACTGCAGAAAATGAAATGAGGTCCAGAAGCTCAGTAGCAAGATAATGTAAACAGGCTAAAAAAAGATTGGATTTCGTGAGAAAATTGGATTTGGGCCACTTTGGGCCATAGGCTTAAGCTACACTCACTCTTGGGGCATTGCCTGGTCTGGGCGTCCAGAGCTCTAGCCCCAAATATCTGGGGAACCCCTCTGAAGAATCCCCTCTTGGGGAGCCCCAGGACTCAGTGCAGTCAAGCAATAGCCCTGATCTGATGTTTTTTTTTAGCCTGTTCACGCTACCTTTTTTAATGTGAGCTATATCCAACATTCATCTGAACATTTTGTGCTCCCTAACTGACATGCATACTCAAAAAAGGCCTGCTCCCAGAGGTTTACTTTCATTTTCACAGGCATCACAGAAGCTAACACAGAGCTGCAGTAAATGACAGCCAGGCTTATCTCTGAGAAATAGGCCACATTATTCAGCCACTTCTTTGGTTTGCATATGTTTTTTTAAACTTTGCTTTTACCCTATTCATTTTCCTTTTTAAGACCAGAACCATGTCCTCCTGCTTCTGCTTCTGACATTTTATTAGAAACACATGGTCAGAGTAAGGTCTGATCCCTCACTATCCTGCCACTGAAAACCTCCCTCATTGTTGCCATTCATTTTCCCTTATCCTGAGCACACATTTTATGAGGACTGCAGAGAGTAGATTGACATGAATTCTGATTGGCATTACACTGAATCCTATATAAATCGGATTTCAACGTTACAAAGTGGCCCAAACTGGAATTGAAAATGTCAGATTCAATGTGTATTCACCATTCACACTGCCACACAAATTATATCTGGTTCATGTGATGAAGATTTGATTTGGTTCACTTTTACCTGTTGAGTGAACGTCTTGTGAACAAAGCAAATTAGATAAACTGTCTAATTTAATGAGCCACAAGGGAGATTTGAGATTGTGAAGAAACTAAGGAGTACACCTCCTAAAGGATTTGGAATTAAAAGAACCAGATTAACAGCCAAGCACAGAGGAGCAGTAAAGCAGTTCTCCTCAAATCCAGCACTACAATGGGAACGACTAACCTCAATCTCTGGAGTGAACCAGGCTGTTGGCTGAAGTCAGCACCAACTGATTTTCATAAGAGGTCATCTATTATTCATCAAGCACAGAGGCCCAATTTTCAATTTATGCAGACTTTGCATGTTCGCCCTTTATAAGTGTGGAACAGCTTTGTAGCACATTCTCATTTAGGCTACACATAAATGGTCCAGTATATATTAATATATTAAATCAATACATTGGTTCCTCTGGGAGAAAGTTTAAGCTTATCAGAGTTGTAGTATCAACACAAGTTCTGTCATGCAGCATTTTTAAATTTCTGCTTCAGAATGCAGCAATAATGTTGAAGCAAAGCACTTTCATAGATGAAAATATATAAGGCTCCCTTAAAGGATAAAAGGAGGGCCATCAGGTCAGGTAACAAGGATGAGCTGAAAGCTGGGTAGAGGAGGGAGCTGAGAAGGAGAATAAGAGACAGAAAAAACAGCTACAAACAACAGTTACAGCATGAAAATGTCAGCAGGGTTCGGAAAGGCTTTAAAACCATGTGGGGCAAGGGACAGAAGTAGGTGAACGACCTCAATCTATTTTTCAATAGCAGCTTCATTCCTCCATTCACATACTCCAGTACTTACCACCCCTGCCCCAGTCTGTCCTTCACAATGACCCAGATGAGGAATGAGCTAAAAAAGCTGTTTGTCCAGATGGCTTCAATGCCAGGCTCATCAAGTCCCCAAACACATATTGAACATGAGCCTGAAGCTGGGAAGAGTATCATGTGAGAATCTTGTGTGGTACCTGTACAGAAAATACACCACCCACAAGACCTCAGCAGCTACAGGCCAGTGGCACTGACTTTCCATCTGATGACATCATTGGAGAGGCTGGTCCTTCACCCTCTGGTGAGCACATCCATGGACCCTCTTCAGCTTGCCTACCAGCCTGGCTGGATGATACTGTCATCTATTTTCTTCACAGAGCTCTTTCTCACCTGGAAAATCGTCTTCTTCAACTTCTCCAGTGTCTTTAACACTGTACAGCCCGGGCTACTGAAGGACAACCTGGAACTTGTTGGTGTTTGACAGTGACCTGTCAAACTGGATACTGAACTATATTTACTATATTCTATATTTACTATATATTTGCAATCATCAGTCTCATAACTAATGAGGAGGACAGCGAGTACAGATAACTGATTCAGAATTTTGAGGACTGGTGCCTCCAGAACCACCTCCATATAAATGTGAGAAAGTCCAAAGAACTGGTGGTGGATTTCCACAGGTGCAGGCATTCCCCTCCACCAGTGAACATCCAGGTAATGGACATTGAGAGAGTAAACTCTAACAAGTACCTGGGTGTTCACTTAAACAACAAACTGGACTGGTCAGTTAACACCACTGCACTTTACAAAAAAGGCCAGAGCAGACTCCACCTACTGAGAAAATCTGAGCACTCCTGAGGAACTTCTTTGACACAGTGTCGGCATCTTTTATGGTGTGGTCTGCTGGGGCAGCAGTATTTTGATGGCAGACAGGAAGAGACTGAACACACTCATTAAGAATGGCAGTTTTGTTCTGGGAAGCCCATTACAACCCAGTGGAGGTGGTGGGAGACAGAAAGATGTTAGCCAAGCTGGCATCCATGGTGGAGAATGACTCCTACACCATGCATGAGACTCTGGCAGCACTGGGCAGCTCCTTCAGTCACAGGCTGCTTCACCTTAAGTGTGTGAAGGAGCAGTATCGCAGGTCCTTCCTCCCTGCTGCTGTTCACTATACAGTAACTTATCTTATCTTATCTTATCTTATCTTATCTTATCTTATCTTATCTTATCTTATCTTATCTTATCAACAGCTCTACAGAATATACATACCAAATATTCCCAAATATTTATATTACACTTCTTTGTTATTAAGAGTGTCTTCAGGATGGAGATCTTCACCATATTTTTTGAAACAAGATGATTGGAGAGCTAATTTTAGAGAGCTTTCTTTGGAGACAGATTTCAGAAGACTTTTCTCACAGAAAACTTCATAACACATGATGGAACTGCTGGTAGAAAATTAAATTGGATGTTTATTTTTGAACAAACCATTCAAGATGTGGTTTAATCTGCATGTATTTGAGACATAAAGCATACATTTGATGCATACATTAATAATGTAAAAATATATTTACAAAGCACATAATGAATATTTTAATAAAGCTTAGATCAATCCAGTATAATACCAGCATTCAGTAAGTCTCTGCACGTGTAGATACAATGACTCAATTTCTCAGACACTGATCAGGCCTTTCAGTAGTGAATTACCACTGGCGTAACAGTTTAGTCCTAAACTAAATTGGATTATTCTTTGTCCAGGAAACTGGCTCTGAATGTAAGACTCTAAAGATCCTTTTTAAACACTGGCATGTGTACTCATATGTATGCACTGTTCTGTTTCTGGCATGTGCATGTTAATGTGCATGTATATGTACTAATTGTTAACATTAACTAGTTTTTCAGTATGTAGTATGTAACAGGAAAAAAAAACCTCTCAAAGTTAGAAATGGAGAAGCAACTCCAAGCTGGAAAAATTAGTGAACAGTGCATAACAATGAAAGAATAGTTGCAGCAGCCTCAAGGGAACATGCAATGTCATATGTTGGCAAAGTAACATTGCATAATTGCTAATTACCTATTAGTACCTTTAGTAATTTAATCCTTGATTTTTTTTTGCGTACTAACCTGCCAAACTATTCTGATTATTATATAGTTGATACCTTATCATGTTTGTGCACTTGTTCGTGCATCTTGTAATTCCCACACTATTAAGATTAGTTTATAGTCGATACCTTATATACCAAATAGCCAAACCTGCACTATTAAGATTAGTTGAAACATTATAGTATTAGTGAATATTACAAAAAGGCAGCATGTGACTGTAGCTGATTAGTCATTAGCTGATCTCCAAGGCAAATGTCTTACCTGACAGCTTCATAAGTACCTGAAATGTCTTCTTTGTGGGAGTTTCAAAACAGAGCTGTTTATCTGCTTCAGGATGTTGTCAAGATTATTTCCCCTCCACAGCATGGGTGAGAGATGATGTGAGAAAATTCGGTTGGACTTTTTATATTTAGTGCATGCGAGCCTTGACACAGGGTTTGGTCTCCATGTAAAGGTGGGTTTATTTCCCCACTATTACCAAACTTGAGGCTTAACCAGCCAGTTGATTGACATTTTATTTTTAAGGACAGGACTTCATTCAGTCGAATGAAGAGCAGGAATTTATTCATGAACATTTTCCATGTTGACCTTTATGAGAACACAAATGTTACATGTGTTTTCATAAGTCGGCCATCACAACCATTGAACCACAATCTCTCTCTCTCTCTGTATTATAAGTTGGTAAAAAATTACAATTGTGCCTCTTGAGCCCATCAATTCTGTAACCTTTTCCCTTTCCTTTTGCTCCATTTTAAGGAATTAAGAGACTGTGATCTTCATCCATAAATGTAGCTTGGCAGTTATTTCTGTGGAGCCTCTGGATAGAATTTACATAAATAATCAATAGAAGCATAACATTTGTACACTGTACAGTGTCAGCATATCAGTACTAATGCCAGTGTTTAGACTTTTGTGAGAATTGATATGCATAAATCATGAGATTGGGGATCAAATTAAGTGGGATTACAAAATTTGAAATATTTGTCACAGCAACGTACATTTAATGGATATGGTTACCTAGATACCAATGAATCAAGGGCACTTGACATTAAGGTGGTTCATGTCTGAACAGATGTTGATACAGATTGTTGAGCTGTCCAATGATGCAGCATTTCTTGCAAAATTGCCCAATTGGTGTGGAACTGGGCATGTCTAAATTGGTCAGAAAACATGAGGTGAATGTGTACCAGTATCCTGGTAACATCCAGGGTTTCAAGTGTAATGGATGCTCAACTCAACCACCTGTGTAATGTGACAGCAATAACAATGCACCAGAGCAGTCTCTTTAAAGAAATCAGCAACAAATTTATTCTATAGAGTTGGCCTATTTGTACGGGTGAAGACTATCTTAAGAAGACCATGACCTCCATACGCCAAGCCTGTGGATCTCTAGTAAGACATGCTTTATCAGCACCTACTGGCAAATCATTTGTTTTGGATGTTTGACAAGTTCCCAAAGCCTGGCTATAGTGCTGTCAGTGGACTTAAGCTGGCTGAGCATCACACTGATAGATGAGGTGCTGAAGAGGTTGATCTGTGCCCAGGGGCCAACGCAAGAGTTTGATTGACATGAGGAAACTGAGCTCATGTTTCCCAGGTTTATAATGGTGGTGATGGTAGTAGGAAACACAACATGCAACACCAGTAAGCCGGCTACAAAGAGCCATATGCCTGCAGCTACAGTCAGGCTCCAAGTACTAACGACATCTCCAGAGAGAAGTCCTGCTTGCAGGCTGTTAGCGTGGCTTCAGGATACACAGCCTCTGCAGAAGATCATCGGTGCTAACATTATACATGGCCAGCCCACTTTCCTTTTCCGGTCCTGCAGTCCCTGTGTAATTAGAATGGATGATCCGTATTGCTAACAGGTCACTGGAGTCAATGAAGCCATGCTTACCCAGCAAGATAACGAAGCAGTGCTCTGAACTGGGCATCAGGGGATTTCTCTCGCATGGCGCACTCAACAGAACACGCATGAATTATCCACTAGAATATTCTGATTCATGTTTTCTGTGGTGCTGTTGCTCCTATGGATATCTGTGTGCTGCAAGCTGGCATATCAGGCCAGAACAGACAAGGTGCATTAGTGGCGTCTGGACCACAGAAAAAGGAGAAATGGATCACCCGCAGCTTTCTCCAAATGACGGGGAACAAAATTAGGTACATAAATAACAGAGTGATTTAGATTAAAAATCCATGCTAAGTGGATTACTGTGGCTGCAATGCTGCCATCAGTCATCGTTTTGGAGGAGCGTGATGCATGTGTGCTGTAATCACACGCTGAAAACAAACACAACCATAAGAACAGCTACACTAAAACTAGACCATAGAAGCCAGTGAACAGATCAATCACTACCCCCACTCCCCTGTATCCCCTTCAGTCTCTCTCCCTCTCTTTCACCGATGTAACTTTAACTCCTTCTTTCCAATCCCTATTCGGTTCCACATCATTCTCTTTTCTGATTTTTTTTTTTTCTCTTTCACTCCCACTTCTCTCCACTTCCCACTCTCTGTTTCCTCTCCATTTCCTCCTCTCTTGATGTGTTCTACTGAAATGAAAGGTCAGGTCATTAATCTGTTCTCTCAGTGGAAAATGGCAGGATATCCACCTGTTCCAGCCTCTTCTTCTGCCAATCTGTGCTGCTCCATGAACCTTCCCAACCACCGCTACCATGCAAAAGGATTAGTGCCATAGAAAGTATTTTTTTAGTATATTAACTTGTTCTTTCATGTATAAATATGAATTATATGACATTGATTGTGGAGGAAAATGATTTTTCTTTTATGATGGGCTAGTTGAAAGGGTCCTTTTTACAGCTCTGTATGAAAAATGCACTAAAAAATCTGCCGAGAGTCTTATCTACAATCCTTCTCTACAGGAGCTAGATAATCAGTGTGTGTGTGTGTGTGTGTGTGTGTGTGTGTGTGTGTGTGTGTGTGTGTGTGTGTGTGTGTGCAACAATGTGTGGTACATTATAGTAGATGAATGCATTTATAAATATAAATGTAAAAGTTCTTGGGGAATTTGTCTTTCACAATGAAACCCGTCCCACAGGAGTGGATTCAAGCACTATGAGGCAGTGAGCACACATTCCAGGAGAGGTGGACAGCACTATCCACATCACCTGTGGAGCAGCTGGGGAATTAAGTGCCTTGCTCAAACACACTTCAGTCATATCCTGTCAGTTCAGGGAATCAAACTGGCAACCTGTTCCCTAACGACCCAGCCACTGGACATATAGGGTAAGCAGAGTGAGTGGCGGAGCGAGGGGGTGGCTTATGTGGCTTAAGGTTTGTCAAAACTATATAATTCATAAACAAACCAACAAGAAAATTCTGGGTAAATAAATGATCATCTAAGTAATATTAATGGACGATTTTAAAAACAGTAGTGAAAGTTATTGTAGCTGGTTGTTGCTGGAGTTCTGAGAAATGTTAGACCTGGCAAGTCTGTCAGTCGTTCACGGCAGCCAGAGCATCTAAAGCAGGGGTGTCAAACCGGGTCAGAAATGGGCCGGTGTGGCTGCAGGCTTTCATTCTAAACAACATGCAGCAACATCTGATTCCACTCAATCAGCCAATCTTCAAACAACTGATTAGCTGAGCTTCTGTTTGGTTAGAATGAAAACCTGCAGCCACACCGGTCCATTTATGACCCGGTTTGACACCCCTGATCTAAAAATCTCTCTAAATGGGACCTGACCACAGCAAGCTTGAGCCAGCAATGGTGGACTTTAATTAAACATGGACAAAGTGATTCACAGCAGTCATCCATAGAAAGCGCTTCATTTTCAGCAGGACCAGCAACATTGTGACTCCACACCACTGATTAACATTATCACCATTATCTCACAGGCTAATTGAACCCTTAGATAGAGTTAATCTGGTTAATTTGAATGTTAATAAAGTTTTATAGATTGAGCACTAAAATGTTTATTGTAAATCGGATAGTTCTGGTCCTAACATCTGCTGAGGCACATTTGCAGCATTTTACTTCCTACAACATCTCCTTTAGAGCACAAGTCAACTCAGATACTGGACAAAGACCTACAAATGTCTACTCCTGAAAAAAAATGAATTTGTGAATTAATGAAATTAATTAAAATGGATGTGTTTTTTTTTTTTATGGAGTGGGTAAGAAATGTTACTGTAGTTAAACCATCGCCCTGATGTTGCCTATCAACAATGCTTGTATTCCATGGACTATATTGGGTGGCAGAAGAATAGTTTATTCTAAATATTTCATGTAAATAAAAACATTTAAGAATTGAACGTTAGTGTATTTTATTATAATTATGTTAGCTGCTGTTTTCTTAAAGCATTAAGCCATTTGAAGCAGTGCTAGTGATAAACAATGGTAATGCATGGTATCGCATTGTTTCATGCCTAAAACATCCCTGTGATAAAACCACTGTAACACACAGCCTCTTGTGGCTCATTGCTTAAATGTAGCACTGGATTTGAGTCAAAAACTGACCTAAAACTGGTATTCTGACCCACATTAAAGATTTTATGATTAGATTTACTTTACCAATATTATTTAAATCAGACCTCAGGTGATGTTTTATTTTTATTGAGGGAAAAATTAAAATTAGTCAGCAACTATTCTGTTTTTCACATAGAATGTAGTGATTTGTTTAGGAATTCTATTGTCTCATATGGCTTTAAAAGAATTTATATTGCTGTTGTAAATGGGCAAATAAATATTCAGAGACAAGCATGGTCCTAGACATTTGGGCTAAGCCCTGGCTGTTTAAAATGTGTGGCTCCACCCCTGAGTGTGTTTAATATTGCAAATGCTTTGTTTAATATTGCAAATGCACCCCTAATGCATGCATGCATGATGTCAGGTGAATGGTTGAACCAAGTAAAAACACCCGTTTCTTTGTCTTGAGAAGCTCTTGGGTTGCTTTCATTATACTATGTTTACAGATACAGATAACTATTGATTACACTGAACCATCCTCTCTGTTGTGCAGGGTTTGACTGAACCTGATGTTATGTTACTGCTGTCTTATCTTCAATAAAGCATTTTTTTATTCTCCATACACAAGTTAGTCATGGTTCAGTTTTTCCGCAAGTAGTCTGGCTTTTTAGGTGTTTCCTGTTGATCTAATCTGACCTTTTTTTCTTGGCCACTCCTAAATTTGTGCTCTCTGATTGTTTTTTTTTTTTTTGTTTTTTTTTAGCCTTCTGCACTTACTGTACTTACTATCATGTCTTTGGGCTGCATATTTAAGAGCTCTCTTGAACAGCTACCAAATGCAAATTCAACACTTGGAATCAACTCCAAACCTTTCATGTCCTAATTTGTCATCTGATAATGAGGGAACAGGCCACTGTTGGCTGTGAAACTGCTAATGAGTTAATGGAATGCTTCTGAAGAAAATGGCATTGCATAAAAATGGTTGCAATTCCTAAACAGTTGCATTAATTTTATGCCGTGTTAATCCCCTTTTATGCACGTCAATTAATTTTTGATTGTTTTATTTCAAATTTGGTGATTTGAATCAAAGACTTGGGCCAGGCTGCTAAACAATCAGTAGCCCAGTGTTCCAGTCCAGAGCTAGTAACAAACCATCTCACCTGTCTCATCACACCATCACACCTCCACACCACATAAACTCTTTCTGCACCTGCACTTTCCTCACTACAGCAGCTAACTGCTCAGTTACACTACACCCACTAGACCCTCCAAATGCACCCACTAAAGACTGTCACCCACTACCTTCTCATACTACAGCTACATCTAATTCTATAACAAGTGCATGAATATATTTTACAAACGTTTCTTTTATAGTTTCTACATACACAGAACCTCTACAGTGCAATAATGTATGTATAATATATGAATAGTGTAGGATAATGTATAAATACTCTATTTATATTACATATAGGCATATTCTTATCTTTCATAGTATTATTTTCATCTCATTTTCTATGCATCTGTTTTATTACTGTGAGGGGCTTGCACCTCAGTTTCTCACTCACCCTTACACTTCTGTAATGTTATGTGGCAATAAAACCTGAATTGATTTGATTTGATTTGATTTGAGTAAGGGGTGGACGATATGGCAATATTTTCATCAGTGCTCAACACTTGGAACCCATTATCTGCATTTTGCTGGGTGCTACATGCCTAGGCTTCATATCTTAGGATCAGAGTAATCTACAGACATGATACACATATCACAGCTACAAGACTGAACCATAGTTTTGATGTGTGACATTATAGAAGTGAATAATTCAGCTCAGAATACAGTTAAATGTGTACATGCTCAACCTGCATGCAGACTCTGACTGATCAGTAAGAAGGGTGGGGCTAACAATGTCACTAATCCTAATATTGGATTATAGATGAAAAAGAGGGAAGGGGCTGTTTGCTCTCTTTCTTTTCTTCTCTTGCCTTCACACAATGTTTCAAAATAAAGGTCCCTAGAAGGGATAATGCTGATACAAACATAAATAATAAAAGTAATAAAGGACATTCAGGGTTTATCTTGTTTTATTTGTAATACTGTCAAGTGTAAATAATTTTGTGTGTGTGTGTGTGTGTGTGTGTGTGTGTGTGTGTGTGTGTGTGTGTGTGTGTGTGTGTGTGTGAGACAGGCAGGCAGATTTATTGTTGACACAAAAATGCCATATCCTTCATCGTTTATTGACACTGGTTATATGTCACTTTTAGATGCAAAGGGATTTGATACATTCACATTAAATTTAGCACAAATTTCAATTGCATGCCCACACCACAGTCATTTTAGTAGCATTACACCTTGCTATCCGGGTAATGATTACCACATTCATAACCTAAAAAAAATGCAACCATCCGCACACATTAACCATTAATTCCATGTTAAAATCTACCAATATGTCAGACCTGCTCCTGCAGCTACCCACACTTTGCCCAGTGGGTCGTGGTGTTGTTTATTTTCTCTGGGAACGCATGTCGGTCTGTGCCACTCATTGTCCTTGTGAATGATTAGAATGCATCCCGAACGCCAGCGTCTGTGTGCTCATTAATCAGCCTGTGATCACTGAGGTGGCTGCTGAATAAACAGTGTCCTCATCACCCTGTTCCCCTTGGGCTGCCACTGCACCCCACAGCCATGCACTAGAGGAGAGCCTTACGCTGGGAAGAGCTTCAGTTAAACACACAGCAGAGCCTCCGTCAGGAGAAGCTTCTTGTTATCAAGGCACAATCTGTCTGAAGCTGTATCTAGGCCTAAATATGTAGGTCTGTGTTTGCCAGTTTATTCCTTTGAATTGATTGTTCATCATAATACTAAACACATGGACGAATTACATTTTCAGTTGAGTGCTTGGTAGGAATGCAAATGTTTGGAAAATGTTGCTTTTATTGTGATTTCATGCAGTGGGTCCAAAGGAGGAGTTTTTATGGTCTTTTCCAGAGCATAGCACCCCTGGAAGGCCGTCCAATCATAGAGGGCCCCAGTTACAAGTACACCATTCATTGCACTCTGAAGCTCTTGGGTCTCCCCTATTTTTGTGTGGGTTACTTTGGTTTGCTCCCACCTTTCAAAAACACAACTGTGTTGTCTGTACCTCTCAATGTGTGTGGTACACTGCGCCAGGACTAGCATTGTCTTGTGCCCAGTGATTTCAGGTATGGACCTGGATGGATAAATACATTGACAGAGAGATGGATGGATTGTTTTCATTTTGCAATGACAGCATGTACTTGAGTCTGCATGGGCTTCACAACTTTGTGAAAAGGCCTCTGATGTGGAAATCGAATCTGCTTGAGCTTCATTTGAACATGAGCTCCAGTGGAAGGGATGATACTAGACCTTTATCAACATCTCAAATGAAGACAACTTTGAGGAGCCTATAAATCCTACAAGTACTTTTCAAATTGTTTGGTGACTAAAAGTACAACTATGAAAACATCACACAAAATTGGCTTAGATGTCTAAAGTTTCAAGCTTGATTTAAAGTGTAAAAACCAAATTTTACCTGGTGTTTTTGTGGCACTGCTTTACATTAATGTAATTCATTCTGAAAGACTCACAGAAAAGTTACTATTTTAGTACAGAAATAAAAGTAAGAACTGTTGCTGGATAAATTCATTAGGGATCAGAGAGTCTTGAAGCATCAAAGGATTTTTAGATCATCAATGCAGGATGGAACAAGTAGGAACATTTCTGCATCATAGAATCTGAGAAGAATGCTCTAAATGGAGCTACAGAACTCCATGTTCTTACTCATCAGTCATCGTATGCCACTCAAACACACTCAAAAAGAGCACACACATACACTTACCATCCATTTTACAAAAAAGACCCTAGCTTTTAAGTGCATCTTGGTGTACAGTCCTTGCTGGCTGGTTACAAACTGTAGCCCATCTGTTGCCATGGACAGTTAGTTTTAGTCATCTCCTAACTCCTCATGAATGGGCAGAACTGCTCTTAGCCAGACGTTTTTGGTTCTCTCAGTCTAGATAGATAGATAGATAGCTAGATAGCTAGATAGATAGATAGATAGATAGATAGATAGATAGATAGATAGATCACACCACCACACTGCTAAATTAAAAATGGTTATTTTCCAAATATTAAATGGTCAACTGTGGTTCTTTAATCAGGGATCTTCAACTGTGCCATTTAAGAAACAAAAACGTTTCCATAACAAATAAAGAAGTCAGTGCATCCAGACTCAAATGCAAGTTTTAACTCAGAATTTAAGTTAAAACTCACTCACTGGGTGTAAGATGTTCAGAATAATAATAATAACCATTTGAATATTATCACAGGTTTTTAGTTTTGGCTCATGCAAATTGTGACTTTGAGAATAACCAGTAGGTGATTTCACATGGGCAGGGAGCAAAAGGGGGAGGGGGCAAGGCAGGAAGGGAGTCCAGATTCCTGAAAACCTGGTGGACAGTGCTGTCCCTCAGGCTACTGGCTATGGCTTGAAGACTCCACAGTCTCCTCCCTGATGGCAGCAGGCTGAAGGAGCTGTGGAGTGGGTGGACAGAATCACCAGTCATGCAGAGGGCTTTCCAAATGAGGCAGGTGCAGTGAATGTCCTGGAGGGAGGGGAGAGAGGTGCCAATGATCTTCTCAACTGCTCTTGCGATTTGCTAGAGGGTCTTGTGGCAAGATGAGATGCAGCGACCATACCACACAGTGATACAGTTGGTCAGGATGCACTGAATGGCACCGGTGTAGAAGGTGCACATTATGGGGGTTGGGTTTCCAGCTCTTCTCAGCTTTTGGAGGAAGTAGATGTGTTGCTGCTCCAGGACAGGTCTTCTGAGATGTGCACTCCCAAATGCTTGATGCTGCTCACCCTCTCCACGGCAGTATCATTGATATTCAGAGGAGCATCCTGGATGCACATTCTCCTGAAGACCACAACAATCTCCTTCATCTTATCAGTGTTCAGAGAGAGATTGTTATGAGTTCACCACAAGGCCAGGCGGCTCACATCGCTTCTGTAGTTTGTCTCGTCGTTGTTGCTGATAAAACCCACTACAGTTGTGTCATCTACAAACTTGATGAAGAGGTGTGCAGTCATGACAGCAGAGTGAATGGAAGTGGGTTCAAGACACATCCTTGAGGGGCCCCTGTGTTCAGTGTGATGTTACTGGATGTGTTGCTGCTGACCCTTACTGTCTGTGTTCTCTCAGTCAGAAAGTCTAAACGTCAGTTGCACAGTGAAGTGTTCCGCCCCAATCTCCCTAATTCTCCAATCGAGAATGAGCTGTTGGGGGATGATGGTGTTGAATGTTGAGCTGAAATCAATAAATAGCATTCTAACAAGTGTCTTTTCATCCAGATTGAGCGTGGTGGAAATGGTATCATTGGTGGAGCGATTGGACTTATATGCAAATTGGAAGGGGTTCAGGGAGGGGGGGGGGGTGGACTTGATGTGCTGCATAACTAGTCATTCAAAGCACTTCATAAGAACGGGGTGAGTGACACCAGACAGTAGTGGTTGAAACAGGATGGCGACGCCTTCTTCATGACAGGGATGATGGTGGTGGTGGCTTTGAAGCATGTGGGGACAACTGCCAGATTATATATTACATTTTTTTATATATTTAAAGTATTTTCATTTTTGGAGACTTATTAGTAGAGCTGAATGTATCTGATGCATCTAATTTTGAATCAGTGTCTTCTGACCACTCATATTCTTTGGTCATTGAGTGAAATGTTAAACCAGTGGAAAAAATTGTCTATTTTTTTTCTTAGTTAAATTAGGCACTAACATAAAGGAGGGCACATTCAAATGAGCTGTAAACACTAGATGCACAAGTTCATTTATGCAATTTAATAATGTACACTTTAAATAATGTTACTGTCTAAGACCAAGCAGAAAAGTGCAATAACCACTGTAATGCTACTTAAACTTTACTAACATCATAGCATTTGCTCCTGTGTTCTGTGACACAAACAAATATAACAATGGAAAATAATATCTTCACCCGTAATATGACCAGTGAGTGAAGTAACCACACGGTAGGTCTTACTAATGAAATGAACAGTTAACGTTCACACACACACATGATCCCACATACTGCTAATCATTAATTCTATATTTAATCCGTTTGCATCTCCAATGAAGACATGCACAGGCCAATAGAAAACTCAGCTTGTCTACAAACAAAGCCCCAATCACATTTCTAGTCAAGCCTCGCAGCATTAAAGCACTGAAGAGCTGGAGAGAACTCTACACGCAATAGCCTTTTTTAAGGTCGCTGAATGCAAATGCCTGTTCGTGGCTAGGAGGCCAACTTACTGCTTAACGTTTCACTGTGAATGAACCTGAATATCTAATCACAGAATTAGTGTGGCTGTCCTGCCAGAAACCATGTAAATAATCCATCTCACTTTGCCCAGGCGGTGTGCTCTGGTGTGAGGGGTGCTGGGGATAGGAGCTTGGCACACATGGCCCATCTGCTGTTTACTCCTGGGCTTCTGTTGGACAGCAGTGGCCACAGAATCAACCATGCTTTCACAATGAATGGATGAGCATCTAACTGTGATGGTAGGGATGTTTCTGGGGTTTGTATTGACAGATTCCAGCCCAATGCCAAGACAAGGTGATCTAAAACATCCCCCTCTCCTCAGGATACTGAGGTATTTTTAGCAGAAATGTCCTGACACTTTGGAATAGACTTATTGTCCTCTATCTTTGCTACAAAGTCAGGATAAACAAAATGTTCCTGACTATGTGGATTGTTTTTTCTTCCAAACACTATATTTTACTGACAAAGCCAAGCCGTTTATTTTTGATTACTGAGTTTTGTGCCCCAGGGAACCAATATCCATATTTTATTTCTAATTAGGTTTTCTTACAGTTATAGACACACAAGCACATATTGTCAAAAGCTTTGAATCTGCAATATGGTGACTTGTTAGGAGAAGAAACAACCTTCTTACTGTAACTTTCAGTGGAAGTTAGTGGAAAAATGATTCCAAAGTAATTTTGGAGCATTTCCATTGGTCCATTCATCATGAAATCCTGACACAATGCCAAATTCAAATTGTGTAAAATAAAAAACAAATCGCAATATGGGAATACAAGGTTTTTGCATGACAGCAACAGAATGTAAAGTATGCATAATATGCATAATACTCCCATAACTGAATTATATAATTCCTGTGTTTCATTTTCCGAATAAACTGGGAAGCTTCTTCCACCTACACAGCTTTAACAAAACCATATGTTCCTGCGCTCTTTACAGATGGAGAAAGATTTCATTGTTAACTAGCAAGCTAATGGTACCCTAACCAGCGTACCCCAAAGATATCAAGATGACTAATCTGTCAGCCTGCCTGTCAGTTTTTGGTCCATTTGGGAATTTAAGGCCAGGTTTAGGTTTAATACATTCTTATTACATACAGGTATTTTCATGTACATGATGCATGTAGTATATAGCATGTGGGTACATATGTATTATTAATACATAGAGGACATATTGTTATTAAATATGTATTCTTAAAATGGCTCTTTTGTGTTTTTTTAAGAAGCGCACCAGTGCTATATAAAACATTTACATTTTGGTATTTAGCAGACACTCTAATCAAAGTGCTTCCCTGTTTACTCCGAAAATCTCCTTCACTAGTTTGTAAACGCTAGAATCCAAAAAATACCTCAAGTTTAGATGCTGCAGTGTGGTTACATAGATGCACAATTCTCACCTACTGTACTTCACCTGAATGTCAGATCAAGTCATGAGCACTATCGTAAGCCTTTGATATGTACAAGATCAGTGCTGATTTAAGAACTCTTGAAAGAGATGAGTCTTCAGGCGGCATTTGAAGACATCAAGTGACTCGGCTGTTCGGACAAGCAGGGGAAATTTGTTCTACCTTTTTGGTGCCAGGAAAGAAAATGTCTGGATGGTCACGCTTCTTGAAAAATGGTTGTGTAGATAGCTGTGCTACCTTTGTAGGTAGAGCTAGAGGAAACTCTAGATGTGGCCAATACAATATTTTATCATATTGTGAGAAATTTTATCTTGATACATTACACTTCTGTGGATACTGTCAATGCATCAGAACCCTTAACAGTGATTCCTTTCATTACAGAGGGGTGATTTGATGCTGTTTTTTTTTTTTTTATATAGTGCAGCAAATTGTGAATATAAATCACTGTGCTTTTAAGAATCTGCTGCTACTAAGCATTCCCTTTGTTTTAAAATATCACAGTAAACATTGTGAATCATGAATATGTCTTTAAATATCATGATATAATATTTTTACCATATGGCTCACCCCTAATATACACTCTTAAAATGTGCTTTGAATGGTTCTTGGAGAAGTAGAAGCAACAGAAGAACTGGTTCTACTAGTTTAAAGACTCCTCACACGCTCTACAAATATGTTGTTTATGGACCCAAAGGATGTTCTCCAATGGTATCAAAGTATTTTTAAAAGGAGATTGTGCTAAAAATCCCTACCATAGGACTTTGAGGAGCATGCAAAGGTTTTACAGTTTCTATGTTAACTAGCTGAAGGGATGGACCCAGCCCCCTGGGAAAATGACAGGACCAAACTGTCAGGACAGAGGGGAACATGAAACTTCAGTATTTGGAAAACAGCAAAAGAAGTGTGTGAATAAATGCCCTTTAAAGACAGGTCAGCTGGTGATTGAGAAAACGGGGCATAGCGTTTGACTTCGTTGTAGAAATTTTCCTATCAGCTCATCTGGCACCAACAATCATGCCTCACTCAAAGTTACTAAGATTACCTGTTGCTGACCCATATCTGTATAATTGCATGACACTGTTGTACAACAGTTCTCTGATTGGATAACTGCATGAAAGAGTAAGTGTGCAGTAGGTCTAAATAATACATTTCCAATTAAATAAATAGGAAACAAACATGCTGTATGTGTGTACTGAAAGCAGGCATGTTTCTGTATGGTGTGCAAACAGAGAGATGGGGAGGAGGGCTTTAGCCACTGCAGAACATGTTTATGAGGCCTAGTTTTCATTTCAATTAAAATGAAGCGGCAGGAGCTCCGCGTTTGTTTTGTCCTGTGTATTTTCACCGTTTGAAGTGGGCCCAGACATGCCTGAGCCGGGGAAGCCTTGAGTAAATATCAGATGTGTGTGTGTGTGTGTGTGTGTGTGTGTGTGTGTGTATGTGTGTATGTGTGTGTGTGTGTGTGTGTTGTGTGTGTTAAGCAGTGGTGTGGAATAAAGAGAATCTAGAGAAAGGTGACGGTTTCAATCCCAATATCCCCTGAAACTCTCTGTCCAGATAAAAAAGTATTTGTGGGAGCTACAATGCAGCCAGTTATCTGCTGACGACAGAGCTCACTATCATAAGAAAATATGAATTAATGGAGCAATATCTCTTGTATGGGAAGAAAAGGAACCTAACAGAAATGTTGGTATCAAACTGGCTTTATCAGAATGCAGATATAAGAAAGAAAGCAAGGTTCAGCAGTTGTTCTTTTTCCTGGGGTTAATCTATGCCTCTGCATTTACAGCACCGTGCTTATATTTAGACATTTAGTTGGTGTTTTTTGCTCAAATTAATTCTCCACTGACTGACTACAGGGACAGGAGCCTCTGGCAACTGCTTAAGTATCTGGCTCAAGGAAGGGGCGACTGGTGTCCTGGCCAGGTCCTGTGGGCTTCCCCCCCCGTAACCACGAGGCCACAACCATTCCATCCCTGCTGTTCATTATTTAGGGATACTTATTTAAACATACATACAGTACACACAAGTTCGTATACCACATGCAGATGGAACGAAAGCTTCATGACCAATCAAAAAAGCAGTGCTCAAAGTGGGACAGTACACCCATCTACTTTTTACTCTTAGCCGTACTGGGAGTTTTTTTGGAAGTACCAGTATTTTTCACAATCCAGTTATGAGTGATTCCGTAGACCCCTATATCAGCCACAACATTAAAACTACCTGCCTGATATTGAGTAGGCACCCCTTGAGCTGCAACAACAGATCTGACTGTCAAGACATGAACTCCATAAGACCTCAGAAGGTGTGGTTTGGTATCTGAGTATTCATAATGGCTGGTTCATCAGTTGTCCTTTCTTGTAGCACAAGACTTGCCTGATGTTTTGGACTCTGACATCACAATTTGGTTCTTGTCTAATCAGTAGCTTTTGCCTTTTGGTAGAGAGAGAGAGAGAGAGAGAGAGAGAGAGAGAGAGAGAGAGAGAGAGAGAGAGTGAGCGAGAGAGCGCTCTGTCTGTCCTTGTATCTCCATCTGCTCTGTTTTCAGCTGCACTACCTGCTTTACCTTCACCTTTGGTATCTACACTTGCTCTTCCACCTCTTCCTGTTTTAATCTTATCTCGTCTTGTTTTACTTCACATCTGGATCACATGCGCCTGTCTTAATACAGCATTGCAATGTAATAGCTTGGACAAACCTATTTAGTAAATTTTGTCTCATATTTTTTGCCATATGTATCAAAAGCTGGGATATTGCTTACATCTGAATTACTTTCAGACTATTAATGAAGTAGGTGCATCCTTTTCTCACACAGCAGTAGCACACATATGCAGGTGAAGTGGGTATGAGATATCCTGTGCTTCTTTGCACAGTGAAATTACTTTTGCAATTACTAAATATATTTTTCATAATTAAGATCTAAATAATTAAATGAGTCTCATTAATAAAGATATATGTCTTATATGTCTGATTAAGTCATAAATACCCTTTTATCTTCTAAGCCATGATAAGCCTGGAGCCTACCTAGAATCACTGGACCTCCACTGGTGCCCCCAATTCATATGCAATTACTAGTGTAAGAAAATATTGAAAGTACATTATGTTGTGATACTACTCCACAGAGTCCTGTTCTATTGGCTCTACTACAGGGACTAGACAAACTGTGTTTGTGCATTTGCACATCTGTGTCAACAATGGTTGCAACTTAAAACTAGCTGAATGCATTCATTAGAAGGGAGTACTCAAACATGCATGTTTGTCGTAGAGATGTGTATAAGCTTAGACCTTTTAACCTTTAGAACTCTAGACTGTGTGGGATGTTTTCATAGTTTGATGTATTTTTTATACACCTACAATTTTTGGTGTTACCCTCAGAAATCCTGAAGGGAAATGCTCATTCAAAGTGTTTTTTGAGTTGAAAAATGTAGAGTTGTTAATAATGATTAGACAAAGATTTATAATAATACATTCAATCAATAAAACAGAGCAGTAAACATGCACTGGAAGCTCCTTTGGCATTTACACAGGGATTTAATTCAGTTGGAACCCAATTTTGGATTTGTAGGAGTGACCTGCCATTTTGTTTGTGATCTTTGATCTCTGTTTGTGGTGAGAGCAGGTAAGGAAACATATATATTTTCCTTTGAGAGCTATTTAGTTTAATGTTCTTTTTAAGGTGTTTTGTTTGTTACTTTGCCATGGAGTCGTGCTGAACTTAATTTAAATCCTGTGTTTTCCTATTGACCGACAAGGACCATGAAGCTGCCAAACTGTCATGTCTGTCATGTTCTACTTCTGTTTACCTTTTGTTTTTCCATGTGCTCCTAACACATGCTCTGTGTTTTGGTCTTTGCTCCCCCCCCCCCCCCCCTTCCCATCTGTGTCTCATTTGTAACCCCGCCCCTTTGTAATCAGTTGTTTCAGGTGTGTCCAATGTGTTTTTTTAAGACCCTCTGTCTCAGCCCTTCTTTGTGAGTCCTTGTTGATGTTGAAGATGTTAGCTGTTAATCCCAGTAGATGTTGGTCTTGTGTTTGTTCTAGATATCCATTTGGTTTGTTAGTTTGTGTTTGTTTAAGATGTTTGTTTTGTATTTCTGTTTATCCTTATTAAATCCACAACCCCAGCGTTTGCCTCCTCACCTTTAGTCTTCCGTTCGGTCTTCTCGAACTTGACAGAAGGACTCAACTAACCTATGGGGGCAGCAGGGTTTCCCAGAGGTTCTTTACCAAAGTGGTTCTTCTATGGCATCAATCTGAGCACTTTTATTTTTGAGTGTGTATGAAATTTAGAAGCAGACCCAAGTCAAGCTACATCACACATATATCCACCCTCATCCTTCCAAATGTCATACCTGCTGTTATCACCACCTTCACCTCCACCTGTTTTACCTCCATATGGCCTATTTCCATCCCCTGTACCTCCACCTGTTTTACCCTTACCTGGATTACCTCTATCTGCTTGATCTTTTCTGTGTTACTAGGTTTGCTACTGCCCTATTCACCTCCATCTGATTTATCTCCACCTTCTGTATGTCCACCTGCTATACCTCTACCTGCTTTATATCCACCTTCTTTGCATCTGTCTGCTTCCTGCAGGTTTCTGCTCTTCTTTATCTTTGCTGTTCAGCATCTTCACCTTCCGCATCACTGAGCCAAACGCATCTCTGTGCGAGCCTGCCGTTTACTCCCAGCAGCCAGTAAACAGCGAACAGAGCGGCTGCATGCAGGGAGGACTACGCACACACAGCACGCAGTAAAAACAAGGCAATCTGCTTTAGAAAGCATTCATTAGAATTCTGTTCAGAGTCTGGCACGTAGTGAGCTCCCTTCACGATGCAAACAGACTTCTGATAGTGGTTCTGGTGAGGGGTGCAGGGCTCACTCCTTGGGTTAATATATGTCTGGGTATGTATATATGGGGTCTGTTTAGCCTTGGTATGAATGTCAAATGTCTGGATCGTTCTTAAGAGACACCAAATGAGGAAACAAGAGAAAGGGAATGAGGGGAGCTTTTTTTTTTGGCGTGCTGTTTGGAAGGTTTTCTAGCATTGAAAACCCCAGCCTTGCATGTAACTCTGTTTTTATGTTATATGAACAGTTTATGATGTGCAGACCAATTAAAATTGAAAGCCTCATTATATTCATATACACTCATAATCAAAAAATACTTGCACCCAGACAGAATCAACGGAGTGCAATTTATGACTGCAAGGCTTTCGTGTCAGACTGTCTTCGAGTCATTCAGACTGAGTCCCGCTTTTGTCCTGGTGGAGATGACCAACAAATCCATGTGTGTGGAGGCACCTTGGTCAGCGTCAAGATTAACATCACTCATCACACATCCAGAAGGCCTGGTGGCATGGTGTGGGATGCAATGTCAGGTCTTCATTGCGGGTCCTGCAACCAGTGGCTCTTCCTTTTCTGGATGCCCACTCCAGTGTGCTATTCCAGTGCACTATTCCAGGTTATTACTTGCTTATAGTTCATTACACAATAATGAAGCTGTCACAGGGTGTGTCTTGCTGTGAGGGTAAGGTAGGGTATGTCTTGTAAATTGTTATGATATGAGTACGTTATATATGAGCGTATGAGGTTGTTGATATGAATATGATGTATGTAGGTTACTCTGATCCTGAGCTATAAAGCCTAGCGAATGACATGTAACTGCATTAGTGGTAATGTGCTAGGCTAGATTGTCTGGGGTTACTGCTGTATGTGCAGAAAGTGCTATATTTACTCTGAGGGTTAATGGAGCTGTCACAAAACCAGTGAGTGAGGACAGCAGCACATATAAAAGCTGCAGGAAAGAACCCTGCATGACCTTTTCTTAAGACCTGCCTAAATTGCACGTAAAAGTGCACATACAAACATGCGCACATACACACTGCACACATGCACACAACTTTATGAGTTAATGCTGCCCTCCTCCATGGAAAAGCTGACCTTTAGCTCTGCTGCAGAATTGATCGACTCACCTTCTTATTCATGCCTTAATCATCGCCTTGGTTGTGCCCTGCTGTCTGTTCAGCTCTCTGCAGCGAGAGTGAAACACTGTGCAGCGCTACATGACTGGACACGATTTGAATCAGCGACGCAGCTATAATTACTCTGACCCACTGAGGTCTCGGGATGCCATTCTGATTTTGAGCATGATGGAGAAAAACTTGGCGGCTCAGCTGCATCCCACACGCTCCTCCCACTACAGCCTTTTAATTAGAGCCAAGGATGCCTCCCTTGCAAATTAAGAACCTGTGAGAAGGATATTCTGTGGGAAAAAAAAAACAGCACCCTAGGGAACACTTGACGCATAAACATGCACACAGTGAGTCAAACAGGCCATTAACAGCCAGAGCCATGAATGTTCCAAATACTTCAACAGCTCTAAGGTCACAACATGATGAACTCATTATGGCAGTCCAAGGTTTATTATTTGTTTTTTTCTTATGCTTTTTCAGTTTTTTTTTATGCTTGTTGTTGCTGCTGTTATTATTGAGTCAGTTATTGTTGTTTTTATTGTTTTGTTTCTTTCAGTCAGAAGCCAAAGAATAAAATAACACATTTCAGACACCTCTGAGCATGTCTGTGCTTTTTCACCATGTGTAATTACATGAACTAAATGTGTTTCTGTGATAATGTGGACTCATTTAGCTGACTGGAAACCCTGCTTCGTGGAAAGCCCACACCCTCCAATGTTTGCTGTGGTTGCTGATTTTGATACTCTTTTGTTGTTTAATTTTAGCATCAGTCTATTTTTCCCATAGTTGTAATGATGAGTTTTAATGAATAGACTGAATAACTCTGGGAAAAGTAAGAATCATCCAATAGAAGGTCTTGTAAAGAACTGATTTGTGAAATATTTTCTTTGTTGTTGCTGTTTTCATGTTTTCAGCTTTGTCATTTGGTTGCCTCTGTCTCAGTGCAGACATACACTGTGATTTTATCCCAGTTTCAGGCCTGATTTGGCCGTAGCCAACCAAATTTCAGGATCAGTCAAATTGTAGCTTGATTGGTTGATGTTAGACAGGCAGTGTGAAAAGAGAATCAATGCCAAACAAACTGCTCAAATGAGCTATAAGTGAGCAGTTGGACGACCGGATGGCAGCTGCTTTCATGAACAAAATGCATGATCTTTATTAACAGTCTTTTAACTACTGACTTCACTAAAGGACTCTGGGAAAAAGTTTTAAATGGAGCCATACTCTTCCATGTTCAAGTGAGCTTCCAAATGAATCAAACATGCAGTATGAGTTCTCACCAAAGGTTTCCATAAACACTTAGCATATACCTGGCTTAAAACATTGCAGTGATCATTGGGATCATCATGTGAGTCCAAGGCGATGCCACAGCCATCCAAATCTTTGTTGTTGCTGTTGTTTGAATAGTGTTTTCCATAAAAATCACTCACATATAGCTTCACCTTTTCACTGATGATGTGTGTGTGTTTGTGTGTTTGTGGCATATTATACAATTCAGTTGTTTTTGATTCATTTAGAGGAAGACAGAATTAAAGGGTTGGTGGTTTGCTTGGAGCATTTGACTTATAATAGCTTTAACTTTTATAAATGAGCTCAGAAAAAAAGTTCTTATTTGCTTATTAATGTTAACCAATTGACTATAAAGGTTACGCAAAACAGAAAACCATCAGCAGTTATGTGCGTTCATAGACCTCACTAACTGATGATTTAGCTTATTGTTGTAGAATATTAATGCATATAAAATCCACTGTGTGTGCACAATGACAAAACAATATGGCCACCTCAACACATGCCTTGGCCAGCCCAGCCCAGATAAAAATTCCTGGAAGTGCTTAAGGTTTATTATTTCATGGGTAAAATCATATGTGACTTCAGTCTAAAGTCAGCTGGCCGAGAAAGCCTGCTTTGTGAAACATACCTACTTTAGCTATTCTTGTGTTGTTTTAACGAGTGTACTGGATATCTTACTCTACTGTCCAGTGCGTAGACTTACTGTTGCTGTTGTTGTTGCTCTGACTGGGTAGGCCAACACTGATGCTATTTGTTGTCTGCATGTGCATTCATTCATTCTGTTGTTAGAACAGCACTGGGAATATTTCATAAAGCTATATCCATCTGTATATCCAAAGTAAGAGTTTTCCCTCTGAAAAATCCCATAACATTTCCCGTTATAAAGGTTTGAATATGGATCAGGTTATGTGACTTTGAATTTGTATTTTATTATTTTGTCAGATAACGCTGAGGGATTTTTCCGTAAACAGTAATTAAGGCCAGAAATCACCCATCTGAAATGTCTCTATCTCTGTCCTCTTTAGCAGTCCTGACTTTATGAGTATTATTGACATTACTGCTGTTGTTGCTGTTTACATCATATTTAATTGTTGTCATTATTGCTCTTGTTGTCTAAAGGCCATTTCCTTTGTAAGTCGTTGTGTGCCATGATGCTTTAAGAGCTGAGATGCTTGCGTTTGTGTGTTCCCCTGGAGGCTCTTGGTTCCTCGAAAGGTCAGCAGGAGCAGATGAAAGGAGGCAGAACGCATTAGCAGCTCATCTGGCGTCTTCTCCTCACAACTGCTCACTCACATGCCAGTGACTACATGGGGATCCTTCTTAAATCTGGTACAACTGTGGTATCAACCTTTCTCACCTTCATCTGGTGCCAAGACTAAAATACACTACCTTTGCCCCTGAGAAAGGAGGAGAACAGGAGCCAGACGTAAGGAGGGGGACACTGATAGAGTAAAAGTTAGCTCAGATAGAAGCTTCCCTCACCCATGGGGACCCTTGTAGTGAAGAGACACATTTAGCTTTCGAGTGTGCTTTCCCTCAGTGTCCTGGGCTGCTGGTTTGGTGCCAGGTTGGCACACAGTGTCTCTGTGTGTGTGTGTGTGTGTGTGTGTGTGTGTGTGTGTGTGTGTGTGTGTGTGTGTGTGTGTGTGTGTGTGTCTTTTAGCATGAAGACACCAGGTTTTAATCAAAGCTTTTTCATTATCCTGATTCCAGGCAGAAAGGTGTTGGAGTGACCAGGCGTGAGTGAAAGCGGCCCAGGTCGGGTGTGTTATTACACACACAAAGCCTGTCTTTGCTACGCCTTGTCTCACTGGCCACCTGGCTGACAGTGTTATTAATGGGCTCCTGCTGTATTTATGCACCTCCTATCCCCCCAGAGAAAATGAGACTGCTCGCATTCGGAGCAGTTTGAAAACCGCTGTCAACTGAAATTTGGGCTCCAAATAGGATGATGGGAGCTTGTTATACCCTAAGTGGTGACATAATAAATATTAATTGCATTGTGAAATTGCAGTGTAGCCAGTGACATCTCGATTGCTGCCATCAAAAGTATGTGAGGATTGAGAAGCTGCCTAGTATTCTACAATGGGCTTTGAGTGCCACCTAGTGGCATATTAGGTCTAAAGCTGGTGATGTGGGTTTATGTGGGGGTTGTTTGTTGCATTGTATTGTTGTTGTCTTGTTGAATAGGCATGTATGGTCCAATACTTACATGTACAGACTTGGTTTAGACATACCTGGAACAAAAGGAAATGTTCTAGAAGTGCAGTACTTGGTGCACAGTTTTAAAACTAAAAGTTTCAAAGTGATTCTTTGTTAAGATGCCACAGAACATGGGTGCCCAGTCTTGGCTCTGGCCCCTGTTGATCCATCACCCAGCCCTAATCTAACACACCTTAATGACTGCCCAGATATTATGATGAGGACTTTTGGGTTTAAAGGCTTCACTGTGGGAGATGTAGGGCCACAATTGCACATCCTTTCCCTAGAAGAACCAATTTTGGTTCCATTAAGAACCTTGGAAAAAAAGAAAAGAATACTTTTTAAAAATTATAGAGCTGCCAAACATTCTATAAGTTCTATACCAGATGTAGTTCTTTCCTAGTCTGAGTCAATACCCATTCAGGAACCATCATTTTCCAACAAAAGGTGAACTAAACCCTCTACACTATAGCCATATGTTCTCTCCAGCATTAGCCCACAGCTTACAGTATGTTCTCTAAAGAAAATCTGTTTCCACCTGACCCTCTGAGCTCCCAGCAGCACCTCTCCTCGTCTCGTTGGGGAGTTATTCAGCCTGAGAGCACTGCGTCTGTATTTATGACGACTTTCTCGATTAGCCCACTCAGGCTGCGCTGACCTAGGGCAACTCCGTGGAGGGCTAATCAAGCCGGCTCTTGGTCGGCATGGCAGAAGCCCACCATATTCTTTGAGCTGACCTCCGAGCAGCTCTCCATTAGCTCCAACAGGCAGGGTCTCAGCATGCCGATGACTCACGCAGGTCTGAAATGCATTAGGACCAGCCAAGGCCCTACAAAGCTCACTGATCTGGAACAAGGTGCATTGCATTTCTCACTCTTTTCCACTCTCTCTCTCTCTCTCTCTCTCTCTCTCTCTCAGAATAACAGCCCTGTTATTTCATATATATATATATATATATATATATATATATATATATATATATATGGATTTGAAATGATGCAATCAATTTGGGTTTAACAACAATTTTGCATTAACTGTTTAGATATTAAAGCCATTTTTACCTAATTGCTCCATTTCCACAAGCCCAAAAGTAATTGAACTATTAACTGATAAGCAGTTTCTTGGCCAAGTGTGGCCTGTCCCCTCATTATGATATGATCAATTAAGGAGATAAAGGTCTGGAGTTGATTCCAGGGGTTGAATTTGCATTTGGCATCTGTTTGTAAGGACTCAATATGTGGTCCAGTTGATGCAAGTAAATGAGGTCATCAGTTGGCTGAAACAAACTAACTAATCAGACAGAGCCAAAAATTCAGAGGCTGCCAGATTTAGCTATATTTTAGCTATTCTTAAAAAATTTAATTATTTCCGTGATGAATCTAAAACACTTCATCACATCCAGTCAAGCTGAGAACCCTCTAGAAGAATTAGTCATATCATTGTCAAAATCTACAATCAAGCAATGTCTTCATGAAAGTAAACAAAGGATATAATGCTAGATTTATAACTTTAGTCTGAAACCTCTGGTAACACTCAAGAACAGAAAAGCCTGATTAGACTGCTAGAATATATATATATAAAAGACTTGCTATTTCTATGCACAATTTAAACCAAGAATAACTTGAGTACAGAGAAAAAAACGAAAAGGGTTCATGATCTGAAGACGTGGCAGATGTACAAAAGTCCCATACATAAGTATGTGAAGTGCGGACTGGGTTCACAGAAGGTTGAGGTAGGCATATCACTGTCAATGCTTATCTCTTCATGAAACCCTCTTCATGTGATGTTTTTGAGTCACCCTGGACAAATTCTTGTAATACTTGTAATTTCATGACAAATCCAAGAGATAAAAGTTCTGAAGCTCTTGTTCTTCACTCAGTGGCCATTTTATCAGAAACACTTACTATATTGATACTGTTTGTAGGTTTATTACTGAATGCAACCCATTTACTGCTGCAATTTATTAGAAGTCATCAGCCTCCCTTTACTCTGTCCATCAATAGACCAGGTTTTAATCAGTATAGTGGACACATAAATATTCGTTCATTCTTCAAGTTTACAGTGTGTGTGTTTCTGTAACAGTTGCTGAGCCTCCTGTTCTGTAGTGGGTGCCGGTTTTTCTTTCTGCTTTGATCTTCTTCATAATTAATCATAATTCATCCACAATAATAGTTATGTGATTAGCACATTATGAGTCACAGTGCGTGCAGTCAGTTTGTCATCAAGGCTAGATGTCAGATTCAAATGACACTCTGCAGCAGCCCATTACAAACACAACCTGTGTGGGTGGTTAACTCACAGTAACCGTGTTCCTAATAAGATTATAATAGGATCATATTTGGAGGGGATTTGTACTAATCTGAGTATTTTCAGAGGAAGAGGCTTTTTTTTCATTTGTTTATTGAGTTTTACCACATATTCTCCAAATATGGTACTGCCAATTAACCTACCCACTCACTAAGACTCCCCCTACCAAATGCTTGTGATACTAGGAGGGGCAGGACAAGCATATGCCTCCTCCAGTACATGAGGAGTAAGCCACTCCTCTTTTCTAAAACTGCCACCAATGCAGATTGACTGGGCAGCCAAAGCACTCAGAGGAAAGTGGCAGGTACCCAGCTCTGATATGTCAGTAAACAAATGCCTGTGCCACAAAGCAATCTACCCAGCCAGAAAGAGCATGTCCAATTGTTCTCTTGGGTACCATCTGCATATGACCCATGTCAGTGCCTTAGTCTGAGCCACTTGGTGCCCAGATGAAAATACTTTTACTTCTGTTGAAGAATATCTATGAGGAAAATGATTCTGCTTTTTAGATAATAACAAATTAGTCATTAGCATTCAGTTTAGCTCCTGCATTGCATTTACAAATGCGTCTTCATTTCCCAGCTTTATCATGTTTAATTTATACAAGAAGCATATTATAAAGAGCAGAATAAAGCATTAAAAACTTCAATTGCCTTGCTGACAGATGTTGGATAGAACACTTAGACAAAGCAGCGATGACTTAATACACTGAATACACTATTCTAAAAAAAAAAAAACTACATATACAGTACAGGCCAAAAGTTTGGACACATCTTCTCATTCTCAGTTTTCTGTATTTTCATGACATGATTTACAGTTTAGATTCTCACTGAAGGCATCAAAACTATGAATGAACACATGTGGAGTTTTGTAATTAACAAAAATTAATAAGGGGAAATAACTGAAAACATGTTTTATATTCTAGTTTCTTCAAAATAGCAACCTTTTGCACTGATTGCTTCAAGAGGTCGTCACCTGAAATGTTTTTTTTTGTCTTGAAGGAGTTCTCAGAGGTGGCTCATTGAGAGAATGCGAAAAGTGTGCAAAGCAGTAATCAGAACAGAGGGTGGCTATTTTGAAGAAACTAGAATATAAAACATGTTTTCAGTTATTTCACCTTTTTTTGTTCAGTACAAAACTCCACATTTGTTCATTCATAGTTTTGATGCCTTCAGTGAGAATCTACAATGTGAATAGTTGTGAAAATACAGAAAATGCATTGAATGAGAAGGTGTGTCCAAATTTTTGGCCTGTACTTACTGTATATATATATATATATATATATATATATATATATATATATATATATATATATATATATATATATATACATTTAAACCAAATCTTAATAAGTGATATGAGAAAAGCCTTTGTATAAAGTGAACTCATTATGTGAATTATTGGGAATTCCAATATTATCAACAGTTTTTTATTTGTTCTCATTTCTCATCTCTTGCATGAAACCACTCATGTAGTTCCTCCAGCAGGACTGCTGCATGTATAATTAACTCATCAATAACAAGTGGGACATTTTTTGCTAAATGCATCAGGTCTCTTTTAGTGAAAGTAGTGAAACTGTATTGAAAATGTGCTAAGTGTGATTATTAACTCTGGAACACAGCTCTCAAACCAGTCCTCATACAGGCCTAATATAGGGCTCCATTCTGGTTTGTGAAGATAAATTTGAACCATTCTATACATTTCCACCAAGAAAAATAGGTACATAGTAGATTAGATTTTTCAGTGTAAACCACTATGGGTGTGTCTAGTTGTACAGGAGCAAGAATCAATGACATACCATTCATCTGTCACACTGTCACACTGATCCATGTTTGAACATGTGTACAGTGTACAGTGTCCGTAAATGGAAGTGAGAAGATGGCAGAGCATATAGACAGTCTTCAAGCATTTGTACTGTTACAGATGTTTGTTTTTCTCCAAAATTCAAACACAGATCAAATATGGGCGGATTGAAGACTACAAAGTGAGACAGTGCACAGTGCCTTTTGTTGATACTGTAGTCTGTGATGTGTCTTCAGTTCCACTTCAACTAGTGCAAACACAGGATGGTTCACTGAAAAACACCAAGGTTCTTATAACCAGAGATATTTTGATAGAAAAGGCCTAAAAAAAAACATTGCAAACCAATGTGCAAATATATAACAAGAACGGTGCAATAAAAAGGAATTATAAATCATATGCAAAGGACAGTAGGCACAGTAGACAGACAGTACTCAATTTTTGCCAAGGCTGAGGTGCAGAGATATGTACCAATTTGTTAAGCAGTCAGCTTACAAGAAGTCAGGTGGTGAAATGTATTCCCTCCTAGATATTCCATAATCAACCGTGAGCGGCATTACTGAAAGGTGGAAGTGTTTATGAATCTCAAAACACATAAAGTTACAGGGAGGGTACATTGTCAAGGAATCGTCAGTTAAGTGTGTGTGTGTGTGTGTGTGCGTGTGTGTGTGTGTGTGTGTGTGTGTGTGTGTGTGTGTGTGTGTGTGTGTGTGTGTGTGTGTGTGTGTGAGCAGTGGGTGCAACTTAAATCATTAGATGGGTTGTCCACAAGCATTTGGGCATATCATGTATAAGGTCATTATGAAATTCTCTACCCTCCTCGGGTGATTCATATCCACAGTGTTATTGTATTTGTCATGTTGAGACATTTTATTACAGAATGTCTCGGGTATAAATCCAATCCGTGCCGTCTTTCTCCTTCTCCTCTCGAGCAGACAGGAAGCTGCCACTCTCAGTGCCACACTAGGCCATCCATCAGGCACGCTGTATTGATCGCAGTGCTGCTGCCAGCATGCCGGATATCATCACTCTGGAGCTGAGCTATGGGAGATAATAGTTTCTTCATTACCAGCCACATTACTTGATGAAAGCAAGCCTTAGTAGGGGTGGAGAAATAATAGTAGGGTGTTGTGAGAGGAGGACTGAGGACAATTTACTTCTCAACAGATGAATAGAGAAATAAAAATGCCTACGCCTCCCCAAATAGGATTCCATGGCTGATGCCTTTGCCATTTGAAGCGGCATTATTTTTTTGGAGTCATGCTGTGTGTGTATGTGTGTGTGTGTGTGTGTGTGTGTGTGTGTGTGGAAGGGGGGGGAGGGTCAACTTTATTATTACTGGCTGTGTGGGTGAGTGAGTGTGAGAGTGATAGAGCCCACACTGGATTCGATTAGTCAGACTCTAATGACTGTTTGAATAGCATTCTGCGAAAATTTGAATATTTTTATAATGTGTTTCTTTGCACTCTGCTGCCCTCGAGAGCGAATGTGTGTGCATGCACTGAATGCAATCTGCTTGGAATCATGCAGGTTAACTCTGTGATGTTCCCTAATGTTGAGAGTGCAAACATGTTCATTTTAAAATGACTTCTACTGGTTTTAAAATCAAAAGAAACATCTAGTTTATATTTACACATGAATAAGAAGAGCTGTCAAATGCCAAAACTTGAAACAGCAAAAAAGTACATTCAGGGTTTTTGTGTGACAGTAACATTATATGTGTGAGCTATTCATAAGTCAGCATATGAATTAGTTTATTTTGTACACTTATAATAAATACCCTTTACCTGGACTCAACGACCATAGAAGTGCACTTTGCACGTTAAGAATGTTGGCTGTAGAATCAGTTTTTCATCCCCCTCCACTAATTATGCGCACTTTTAAGAGCACATTGTCTTTCTGGAATTTCAAACACCTCAACCTCACCACTGACTTAAGGATAATCTGACAACTAAAATAGATCTAGCCTCTGTGGTCAGACACTGACTCCTGATGAAGGGTTAGACCAGGGGTCACCAATCCTGCTCCAGGAGAGCGTCCTTCCTAATGACTTTAGATTCAGCCGTATCCCATCCCACCTGATCCAAATCATCACTGCCTTCAGTTAGAAGTTAGAAGTTAGAAGTTAGGTTTGGGATGGACTTGCAGGAAGGCAGGAAGTTGGTGACCTTTGGGCTAAACTTATAAACAACTGTGCACTGTGTACTACCCTGTAAGGTGTCATCCTTTTGAAAACCAAAGTATTTCTACACAAATACAAATATACACTCACATTCCTTTCTGGAATTAAATCATGCACAGATGATGATGGTGATATTACAATATGGACATTTTTAATATCTTATACTGCATATATCCTGATACAGTATATCTATATTTACAATATATTGCCCAGCCCTACTAAGAAGTTGACCTTGTGGTATCTTGCTCAGTTGGTTTTACAGAATATTTTCATAGTCACACATACATTTATTTACCATTTTCATTGTTTAGTATTTAAAAAAACAAACATGTCATATTGATTATTTTCGGAAGATCTTAAGCCACACAAATTTGTCTTTGTCTATGCCTGTGAACGGAATTTAGATATTTGTATGTATTTGTTTTGATCAAAACTAGAAATTATAGAAAACAATAACAACAACAACAACAACAACTTGAATGTATTTTATTCATTTAGTATCATTCATTCTCATTCTCTCATTTTCATTGTGTAGAAATCCCAACAAGGCTGCTATCCACCACTTGGGGTCTTTAAGGTCTAGAGAACCAAAGCTTTAGGATCATAAACTCGGTTCCATTACAGAGAAGAACCATTAAGCTTTTAGACTTCTCATGTTTCTTAGCTAGTATGTCAATACGGCCTTATCATTTTTGACCATATCTGACCACATCTGGCCTAGCATCACCCACTGAACAACTGCCAGTAACCTACAAAGATCAGCACACCATGTTTCTCCAGGTCACTATAAGTATTTAGTTTTCTGTATATAAATCTGAGAGCAGGACACACCAGTGTTCATAACCAGTGTTTGATCAATGACTGTGTAACAGAGTCAAAACCTCCTCTTAACAAATCAATTCAAAAATATATCTCTTTTGAACAGATCAGGATTTTTACTTTTCATATCATGAAAGTCATAAGTGGAATGTATTCTAAAGCACCACACTTGATAAAAGTATGTATCTGTTGTTATAATAATATTGCACATTTAAGAGCAACTTCACCCTTTTTTCAAATTTTATGCATAAAGAAATTAAAATGTGTAAAAATTAATATTCTAATGATTATAATAATATATAATATAATAATATTATAATAATTATTATAATGTATAAGTACTTCACTTGTTCTTGATAAACAAGTCAGGATTATTCACAGGCTAAATGCTGTTGTGAATGTGAAGGTTGATGTCTCTAAAAGCTGGTTATTATTTAAAGATATTCACAGTATTCAGATTTTGAGATGCAATAGTACTTCACTTCTTTTTCAGCTATAGGAAATAAATGGGAACATATGGAAAATATATTGACATTTAATCACAGTCTTTGGATTTTCTTGCCTGTATTATTGAGTTTAGTCCACTAGGGTGTGCCATTGACCCATTATTACAATGTTATTTGAACTTATAACTGTATAATTGCACTCAGTATCTTGCGAAAGGTGACACTTGCAAAATATTTTCACAACCTCAGGCCTCTGGTGCTGGGCAACACACGCAATACATGAATTTTTCCAATTGAAAATTAGATTTTTGTAAATAGACTCAATAAACTGTGACCATGACATACTATAGCAATGATGATAGAGCTTAAGAAGGGGACCAACTCCATATTATGTTGATTTAGAATAAAAAAGCACCTGTGGGCTTAATGTGTTGGCATCCCAATACTTTTGCCCACAAAGTATATGTTGGTCCACGTACAAGAAACCCTAACCCTTCCTAGTCTGAGATTAGACATCATTTCCAACAGAGAGCTGTGACTTGTGGTGGTAGGAGGTCTAATGTGTTCCCCATGGGCACAACCCCAAGTCCCCAGCCGGGATTTAAAATCATGACCTGCTCATGTCACTTACCACTAGACTACCAGCCACATAGTAGCTCATGTAAGTGGTACAGACATCATTTAAATGGTGGTGTCAATGTTACAGCCTTATTTCAAAATGGATTACAATTATTTTTCCCTCAAAAGTCTACACACAATACCCTATGTTTACAAAGTCTTTGCAAATTTCTATAAATAAACACAAAATATAATGTACATAAGTATTCACAAGCCTTTGCCAAATACTTTGTTGAAGCACCTTTGGCAGCCTCAAGTCTTTCTGAGTATGAAGTTACAAGCTTAGCACCTGATTTTGGGTAGTTTCTCCCATTCTTCTTTGCAGAACCTCTCAAGCTCCGTCAATTAGATGGGGAGCATTGGTGCCCACTTTTTTATATATCTCCAGAGATGTTCAATCAGGTTCAAGTCTGGGCCACTTAAGGACATTCACAGAGTTTTCCTGAAGCCACTCCGTTGTTATCTTTGCTGTGTGCTTAGGGTCGTTAGGCTGTTGAATGATAAACCTTCATCCCAATCTGAGGTCCAGAGCACTCTGGAGCAGGTTATCATCAAGGACGTATCTCTACATCACTGCAGTATGTTTCTAATTTTTTTCTGCACCCTTTCCCAGATCTGTGTCTAGAGACAATTCCTTAGACTTCACGGCTTGGTTTCAAGCTGTAGACAAATCCAAAGGATGATCAGTGGAAACAAGATGCATTTTAGCTCAATTTTCAGCTATTTTAAACTGAACACCCTGTAGAAATACTGCCAATAGAATTGGATGCTCTGCAGCATATTGGCACCATGTTTATGCCAAACATGGACTAGAGGGATATAAATCCCTGCAGCTTTGAGTTGTGGAACTCTGGAATGAAAGTGCTCCTTCAAATACTTTTGGACTGTTGGGGGGTTGGGGATGAGGTGGGATGGTGATCATCCAACATCCTGATCATTGATTTCTAAAGAAACAACGAATGAGCAGCTTTCCCAGTTCTTGTGTTCAGATAGTGTATGTTCACTGTAAATCAGATACATGTCATGCCCATTATAAGGAGATATGGTTTATAGAAATTACACATTAGTGATGGCTCCCCATGTCCTTTTGTGCAGGGATTCTTCCAGCTTTGGTATGTGAGTAAGCGAACAATGACTGAATGGTCTGACTGAATGGCATTAACCAGTGGAGGTTGTTTAAATGAACATTTTGAGCCTGTCCAGACTGCACACACTGCACACACAGCCAACTGAATGCTGAGCAAAGCAGTGAATTAGTATTTCTCAGGGTCCAAATGCTGCTCTAAATGGATGCTTTAAAAGTGGTAGACAGGATTACTGCAGACACTAAAATGTAATGAAATAAATGTCAGTTTCTATTCAATACTTGCATTTTAAAGATATAAAAAAGACCACTAGTGCATATCATCACAAGAGCCAGCAGAGGGTGTAAGAGATTTGTGAAAATGGCTTCTTGGAGAAAAGATGAAAAATGTGTATATTCTAAATCAGTTTCCCCCTCAGTTGTGCTTATTTGTTTTTATGAAAGTCTTTACTTAGTCATGACACACATTCTAGGTCTAGTGGCATCATCAGTAGTGTTTGACAGATGTGAGGAAAGTGCCCTAAACCTAAAGGTACACTGAGGTATTGTCAAAAAAATACAACCAAGTAACACAGTCTCAGGTCAAAGGACAACCTTCCCAAATTCCCATTAAGTGGCAGAACAAAAATATTATATCTTACATCTTATAATATAAGATTAAACAACATAATCAGTAACAGAGTGTTTACAGTGGTCTTATTTCATTTGCTTTTCTCTCAGTTGGCCAAAAGTGTTTTTTTTTTCACATGGCTCTGAGTGTTTCATTACTGCGATGTTTTCAGAAATTCACTGCTCTGGTGTTTTGTTGCATGTCATTTTCCGGGCTTCATAACTCAAGATGAGTAACCTACAGACATGATTTATATCATGAACTACTACAAAGCAGCTTCCAGTGCATGTTTACTGCTCTGTCCATGTGTTCTTTTTCAACCTGCATACAAACTCTGACTGATCAGCTAGAGGGGGCAGGACTGATTATATCACTGACCCAAATATTGGGTTATAGAGGGAAATAAGAAGGGAGGTGCTGTTTGTTCTCTTTCTTTAGTCACACAGTGTTTCAGAATAAATTTCAGAATAAAAGTCATGAAAAGGGATACAGATAGTAAAATAATAAAGGGTTTTATTTTTTTTTCTGGACCTCTATCAAGTATTTTGAATAATTTACTGTAAATATCCTTGTCAATCTAATCATTACAAGTAAGTAATCAAAATGCTAATTTTTAGCTGAGAAACACTCTAGGTGATCAATTCCCAATTGGAGTTCTGAAGTGTAAAGTGTTTTTAGTTCTTTTAAGCAGAAATAAATAAAAATGGAAGTAAAAATGTAAATTCCCTTATTTTTACATCTCAAAGGAATAACCTAGGACATTCTCAAAATAACATCTGGCATGTGTGACTGTCTAATATACATATCTTTCTAATGTTTTGTTGAATAAAAGTATTTCAAACTATAAAAACATCCCACAAAATTGGCCTTGGGTTCTAAAGCTTAACCAACAGAAACTCATGAATAATCCCAGCCGACCTTTCCCAGTTTATTCACCGCTGAATCAATGCCATGGTCATGTTTGAAGTTTAGAATAAATGATTTTACGAACATTTTACTTCAATTCACAGATTATTCTTCAGTACTCACTTGGGGTGAGGCTGGTCGTTATATTCCCCTCCCAATTTGTTAGTTTACCCTGATTAATACACTGCTATCTACAGTTCAAATGCATAAAATTCTGTCATAGGCTTGGAAATGGCCTCCGGCTCCACAGAATACGACTGGCACCTGGTGAAACAACCATTTTACAAAGACCATCTGTAGTGCTTATACTTTCCCTCAGAGCTACAGTAAAGACTTTCTGTAGCATGTGTCCTCAGAGCCACACAAGGACTTACTGCAGTGTTTTTCTGCTTGTTACGTTTCATTGTATAACCTTATCATAGTTCTGGACACCTGCGTCTTAACAACAACCTGCGTCTGAACGTTTCACAGGTCCACTGGTGGAATATCTCTCAACGTTTCTTGAAAGTTTCACAGGCCCAGTGCTTGAGTGACTCTGAACTAAGGTTTGGATGATTTTAACAGGCCTACCTCTGGAGTGAATCTCCATTGTGGCTTGTGTGTTTAACTGGCCCATTGCTGAAGTTACCCTGTATCACAGATTGTGTATTGAGCTGTCTCTCTGTTGCCCTCCCATGCTGACCACTGGGCTCATTGTACTTCATGGCTCAGAGACCTATCAGACTGGGTAGGACTTTACCTCTGCTGATAAGGTCTCTAATTGATTTTAAACCTATGGATTTTTTGCCCCAGTTGGAGAATTGTGTGTTTTGGTATACAGCAGTTATTGCTAGTTATTGCCCATCTAGTGTCTGACAGTGTTGAATATTATCACAGATGTTGTTGGTTGTCCTTTTCCAGCACACTACACTGCAGAAATGGAAAAGTTCTTTAAAAGTACATCCTGTACTTGGTGTTATTCTGCACCAGTGTGGAATAACCAAGAGCTTATCAGGATCTAAAAGACTTAGACCAGTGTTGTGTGAGGTCCGTTCTTACGGAGAGAAATCTGTTGCTACACTTAGTGGATGTGGTCACTGAGAGCAACCATTTCTGGGTGTTTTCTGAGGTACGATTAGGGTCACTGTCCTGCTGGAAGACCTAGAACACAAATCCAGCTTTCATTGGAACCCCAAATCCTTTGGTAATCTACACATTTTATGATGCCTTGCACACTTTCAAGCACCCAGTTCTAGAGACAGCAAACAACCTCAAACATTGTTGAACCTCCACCATATTTGACTGTAGGCACTGTTTTCTTTTCTTTGTAGGCCTCACTCCATTTTCGATAAAGAGTAGAATGATGTGCTTTTCCAAAATGCTCTGGGATGTTGGATTGCTCATGGACATTCTGGCAAACTGCAGTCTTTTTATGTCTCTGTGTGAGCAATTGGGTCCTCCTGGGTCTCCTGCCATAGAGTTTCATTTCATTCAATGGATAGTGTCAATGAATAGTTCACACTGACTTATGTCAAATGTGACTTTTTTCTGGTGTTATTCCAACACACACACGTGTGTGTGAAATAAACATGTGCAATATTCTTCTGGGAGTAATGATGGATTTTCTGGAAAAAATCCCGGCACACTTTAGTCTATGACTGTATGTGGAAGAAAGTTTTCCAAGATATGGAGCATTTAAAGAGTCAACTTTATAATATGTGTTTATATAATGCTTCCAATTGTATTGTATAGAATTTATACCCATCCTTTGGTGGAGCTGGAGAACAATACACAGTGGTTTCATTTTTAAGCTGAGCTTTGGACAGGCAGTGCGATTTAGGGTGAATTAATTTGCCCATGGTGCCACTAGATATTACCCACTTGCATTTCACTGTTATTACTGGTCAAAAGAAAGTCATCCAACCCCCACACAGATGCAAAAAGTGCAATAAATAGCTCTGTATAGCCACAATTTATAGTCTCTTTTCCTTGTCTCCTTAGCAACGTAATATCCCAGTGAAAGTAAGATGATATGTTTGTCTTGCTGAGGAGCCATAGCTGCATCTGTGAGCAGAAACATACAGGCTGTTAAGCTCTGACCTCACAGTAATAATGAATATAATGAATAATGAAAATAATGAAAGCCTTCATGTGAAATTGCATGCAGTTAGTTTATTTATCTATTATAGAAGACATCACTTTGTGTTATGGGCTAATTTGTTGTGTTAAAAACCAGTTCTGAAAGTGAACTCTGAAAGACTGACCTTAATTTAAGCATTCTAGAGAAGGCTTTACTCTGAAATTGGTCTCAAGCCAATGGTGCATTTGTCTTCTTGATGTTTCATGCCTAGAGAATATATTAGGACTGGGAACATTGCCTACAGACTCAGCCCTATCCCAGCACTTTAGACATTAGAGATTGTACATGGTCAGTAGCTACAGTCCAGAATTAGGCTGGGGCTACTGAGATACTGTTAAGCAATACAAGGTCATAGTGGTCAAAGCTCGGGTGCACTGTCAGTGGTGACCAAAATTCCTGGACCTTTGCCTTCACTTAAGGATAGACATTATCTGAAATATGATACCTTCTGTGGCTGATTTTATATGTGGAGTACCTCAGAATTTGAGTTTGGCTCTAATTTATTTTCACTTCCTCATGGAGTTTTAATTGGACATTTTAATATTTTGTTACCTTTTTTTTTGCTCCACTTTCCATCAAATCAAATGACTTCATTAAAGACTAAATGAAGTTAAATGAGGACTAAACAGAGTTCTGGTGGTTGCTCTTGACAACAGTCCTAGGAATTCCTAGGAAGTTCATTGTTTTTCTAAAAATCTGGATGTTTTTATTCTCATTTACACTTTTCATTTTAGATTAAGTGGCCTGCTTAGTCCTGTCGTAGTCCAACTAAAAATATTATAAACATCATATGGATCATATTTGTCTTTTCAGGGGAGAATTATTAATGCATATGTCATCTTGTTTAGACTACACTTGGCAATGCTTTATATACTTGCCTTAGGCAAGACTTCAGTTGGTTCAAAACACAGTTGCTCAGCTCTTAATGAAGACTAAATGTGGTTGCAAGTGAAATTTATTATTGATTTAAATTTTTGGATTTTTACTCATAAGGCTTTACACAGTGAAGCGTCTGGATACATTTATAAACTTGTAGTTTCTCAAACAAGGATAAGGTCACTGAGATACCCCTTGATAAAGGATTTTTTTTGTTGTTGTTCCTACACAATTAAAATTGAGGCTTCTTCAATAAAGAAAACTATTCTATATAGAACATAAACACTTAAACACTTTAAAACCCTTGTGCAGGAAGCTGGCACTCCAGGACCAGGGTTGCCTGTAGCTTAATGTGGGGTTGGGGGGGTTGGGGTTTAGGGGGGTCTCTAGGACCAGGGTTGCGAGACATTGGACGTGGGCATATGTGAGGGGTGATGCTCCATGAGCAAGAGTGGGAGCCACTATGCTGGCACGCAGATATTCCAGAACTCCCCCTGTGCGCGCGCGCAGTGGTACCGTCCACACGGACACGAGCGCGGCGGTTCAGCCCCGGCTTACCTTTGGACCGGCGGTTCGGAAGCAGAGAGACCCTGTCCTGTTCACCTCGCGCACCTGAAGCCGTCAATCTGGAGCCGTTCAGAATGACCATGTACAAGGGGAAGCGCCGGAACCAGCGATGTGAGTGTCGGGAACTTCGCACGAGCTGCGCGCGCGAGTTACAGAGCTGCGCGCGCGTCTATAGCCTTGGTGTATAAGGTGTAGATATTCACATAGTGGGGCTCGTAAACAAAGCTCTGGGGTAGGCAAAGGCTCGCGACCACTTTTATGTTTGAACTGGTGCTTGTTTGCCCTTTGCTGGGAGAGAAACTGGGAGCAATTGCACGGAGAACCTTTAGATTCCTGTTTGAGGAGATCAGGGGCATCCAAGAGCTGAAGCAATGATCTGTGCTCACAGAGGGGTACACACACACACACACACACACACACACACACACACACACACACAGTGTCATTTTCAGAAATGGGAGAGGAATATGATGCCAGAGGGGCCCCGAGTACTGCTTTTCATTATCATCAGCATCATCAAGAGCATCCACTTCACCAGTCATCCTCATCATAAGTCACAAAATAACCCCTATAAACTCTACCTGTATTGCATATTTGATCTCCTCTGCAAAGAGATCACGCCGCTCAAACTTGCCGCCGACATGTGAATTGCTTTGAAATTACTTTTGGGCTCCACTGCACCTGAGGTGACTGAGGTTTTTCTCCACTGCTCAGTGTTCTCCTCCTCCTCCTCACTCTGCTTCAGCTCACAACTGAAGCTGAACAGAACAGCTCTTGGTGCATTTCATGGCTGACCCCATAAATTACAGCCAGAGTGTGCACAGATGAGCTGGATCCTGCACTGGTAATATGGGAAATGTGTGTGTGTGTGTGTGTGTGTGTGTGTGTGTGTGTGTGTGTGTTCAGGAGAGGAGCTCCTCTTTTAAACATGGCTTCTGGTGGTGAGGGATTTTGAGTTGTAGTGCATTGTGTGGTGGAGAACTGCTGGATGAGGGGTGTGTGGGGGGATCAGGTTCAGCTCAGATTCTCTCTGCCTCTGAGAGCCTCTGTGTCTGTGAGCTGTGTGTGTCTGTGAGCTTTGTGTGTGTGTGTGTGTGTGTGTGTGTGTGTGTGTGTGTGTGTGTGTGTGTGTGTGTGTGAGAGAGAGCGAGAGAGAGAGAGAGAGGAGAGAGAGAGAGGGAGTAAAAATAGAAAGAATGTGTTGCTAGAAATGTTTCAGTATTTTATCTTCCACAGACATGAATGTTTGCTGGGAGCGAATACATGCATTGTTTTGTATTGTTAGTGCAGTTGTAGTATTAGTCAAAAATAATTGCACCCAGAAGGAAGTGTCAGACTGCAGTGCTATCGGGAAGGAAGATAAAGGTTATCAGCACCAATAATTGATAAAAAATGTAGAATATTAGGATCAGTATTTATTGAGTTACACATACAGAAGTAGTGTTTCTCAGTATGACATTAACACAACATGCCAGACGTCTCAGCATGGAGTTGACAAGGTTCCTAATGGTGCCCTGTGATAATCCATCCTATGTGTCAATTTTTCTCACTCTCCAGATTGTGTGGGATGGGAGGAGTGTTGTTAGTGCATCCAGTAGCATCCCACACATTTTCAGTCAGGTCTGATGAGCTGACTGGCCATGGCATAGTAACTATGTCTTCAAGTGAGCTCTTGAGACGGCAGCAGTATGTGGACGAGCGTTATCCTGTTGGAATAGCATACCAAAGTGTGCATTCAGAAAAAGTAAGGTCACTGGTTACAGGACCTCATTAACGTAACCGTGTGTGGTCAAATTACCTGTAATGAAAACCAAAGGTGATCTGGCGTTGTACGAAATTGCACTTCACACCATGAGAAGTGGAGGTGGGAGAGCACTATAGATGTCTTCTTTTTGTCTGCTTTCTGTCTGTCTGATGCCTGAATTCAAACTTGAAATGTAGAGTGCCTCTATTAATATTACCCCATAGCAGAGCTTTACCAGAAGACTCTAAATAAACCCTAGTGGGCTTGGTTGCACGGTCCTCAGAAAAGAGCTTTTGCAGTAATATTTGCTCACAGTCCACTCCATTCAGAAAAAAAGACAAGTATTGAGCCAGTCACTGTCTTAGTAATTTTCCGGCTAGCTACTTCTATGGCACAAGAGCTCTCCATGGTGCTGAATTACACTGGCTCCCTCCGCCAGAGCTGGAGGAGTAGTCCGGGAGCTGGATGTCACTCTAATGAGTGGCAGTGCTTTATGAAATATCCAGTCTGAGCTAATGAGTTTCCCTGGGCTTCCTAGGTCTCGCAGGGACTCTTCAGTGGGATGCTGTGCGTAGGTGCACAGTCAAGTCTGCCACCAATCAGCACATGTAAACATGCATCTGTATATTCCCCACAGTCACATATATGTGTGTATGTGTAGACCCACTCATACCAACACACATTCCCAAGACAAAATGATGAATATGACCTCCAGACTGCTGTCTGGTTCATGTCTCTAATGAGGACAGAATTCTTGCAAAATGCCACTAGCCTATCCCCAGTGGAGCTCTGCAGCCTATTTGGAGATACAAGCTCTTCTTCATGAGCTTCTGAGGATGAGATACACAGCAGTTTCAGATCTGTTTGGATCTAATCTAATAAAGTCTTGCACATTTTGGTTACAAACTTAAATGATGGAAATTGAATTTAATGAAAGTGGTGTCCGATATGATTAGAAATTTTGATGTAATGAGGTAATATCCTAATACAATTTGGGGACTCTAGTGGTGTGTGTGTGTGTGTGTGTGTGTGTGTGTGTGTGTGTGTGTGTGTGTGTGTGTGTGTGTGTGTGTGTGTGTGAATAAGGAAGAGAGAGAGAGAGCAAGAGTTGGAGTAAGTGAGAGAAACTGACTGTTCACTTGTGATATGAGCAACATTTTGGTATTGCTTGGAGAGTAAGAATCCTCTGGTGACAGGATGTTTCAGGCAATCGGAGCAGTCTGTCATTGCTCTCTTGGTAAAAAGATCACATTTTATTTTTTCCATGTGCTTTCCAACCACCTCTCATTTAACACAGATTGCACCCCCCACCTCCCCCAAGTCTGGTCGTCAGCCAATGGCACAATTATATCATATTGCTCAATATGAAAGCCAGTCAGTGTTCAGAGTATTTGTTTGTTTTACTATTTTCATGCATAACTGCACTCTATCAAATCACCGACTTTTAAGCCAATAAACTTCACTGGAGCTCCTTCCACATTGCATTATTTATCATTTTTGTGCTTTTTCACGCATCATATTTTGTTTTAAGCACAAACTGATCACTCCTTCTTTAGATTCAGTTGATGGAAGTGAATCAGTGGGCTGACCATTGTGTGTTGTACATGGTTTGAGGGGGTTGTCTGCTGTGTTTGGGGTTATACAGCAGTATTTACAGATTACTCACTGGCCTTTGAGTTAGCTAACAAATAGTGAAAAATTTAAGCAGGATTTGAGGGGGGTGGAGTTTGGAGTCCTTCGGTAAGATTATTGTGATTAAAGTTTTGGATTATCAAACAGGGCTTGGGTTTATCCAGCAGGGTCTGTGATTATGTATCAGTTCGGGAATATCCAGCAGAGTTTGGGTTTATCCAGCAGAGTTTGGGTTTATCCAGCAGGGTTTGGGTTTCTCTAGCAGGGTTTGGGTTTATCCAGCAGGGTTTGGGTTTATCCAGCAGGGTTTGGGTTTCTCTAGCAGTGTTTGGGGTTATCTAGCAGTGTTTGGGGTTATCTAGCAGTGTTTGGGTTGCCCATATTTGCCTGTCTATGTCTATTTCTCCTCATATACCGTGTGTGTCTCTGCCTTTGTTTGTTTTGTATCTGCTAGAGTTTTTGTATGTATGCTTGTATCCATCTGTTTTGGCCTTACATTGCCCATGTTTGTTGGTGTGATTAAATAGCATTGTGACCCCGGGCAGCATCAAGCCCTTTGGCGCACTGGCCTTGTTTGTATTCAGTACGAGCAAGTTGGTAAACAGGTATTTTTTCCTTGCTGGTATGTGGGTAAAAAAAGCTGTCATTGAGCTCTTCAGAGGCAAGATGAAGGTGGCCAAGGACATGCACATGAATGATGAGCACACAGTGACACACTGGTATGCAAGAAGGCTATCAAATAGTAATGTGTTTGAAAGAAAAAATTGACAGCAATTTAGGCAGAGCAGAAGAATAACTGTCCTTTTTTCTGTTACAGATTACACATCAAGGGCTAAATTCAGATGTGGTGGATATTAAAATGATTAATTGGTGTAATTGTAGTTACCATGTCAATGAAACACCTTCTAAAATCATTGGGTGTCTCATATGTTTTACATACATCAGAAACTCATATATATTTTGGGAAATTAGTCCAGCTTCACTTGAGTACCACAGGAGAGCTGCTCCACGGGTTGTTATTTAGGTCTAATTAAGTAGTAAATTACTGCAGCTCTGCTAACTAATTAAACTAGGATATGGTTGGGGTATGTCTGGGATTAGGAGCCGTACTGGGTAATTAAAGACTTTATTTTTGACAGTTTATGAAAATGAATAGTTCTGGTATATAAACATTCTCAGGTCCAGTAAATGAGCAGAAGTAATTCCTTTCAGTAAGTCTAGTGAGTTCAAGCCCTAAAAAGTCTTCTACGTTCAGTAGCTTGAAAAAATCCCCTTTAAACTGGGATTCTTTAAGGGTTTTATTGCAGGCAATTGTTATATATAGAATCATGATTTTTCAAAGATTTTTATATTTGTCTGGATAAATGGTCAAATGACTCTTTTTGGTACAATATAGAATAAATGATTATTTAATATAATTATTATATATTAATTATATTATTATTTAAGAGCATTTTAATAATAATAAATAATAGTAATTTGGTGGTTTTTGGTACTTTACATTGAGGGTTTGTTCCTATAACATAAGCTGAGAATTTACTTTGTGCTTCCTTTTTGCTTTTTACTGTATGATTAATATATTGATTATCCACTAGTGCATCTCAAAACATTAGAATACTGTGAAAGGTAAATTGTTGCACATTTTTTTATTACATTACATGATTTTGGTTTATTTTTTAAATATTAGGATATTTCATAAAATATGTATGACATTTTGACACAGGTACCGAGTCCTGCTAGAAAATGAAATCATCATCTCAATGAAACATGTCAGCAGGTAGAAGCATGACTTGCTCTAAAATCTCCTGGTAGATGCTGCTCTGGATTCGATAAAACACAGTGGACCAACAATAGCAGATGACATGGCCTACTAAACCATCACATACTGCAGAAACTTCACACTAGACTTCTGATACTTTGGGTTCTATCTCAAGTTCTTGAATCAACTTTTTTTTACAATCCTCTGAAGGCTGTGGTCATCACTGTTGCTTCTATACCATTTCCCACCACATTTTCCCCTTCCAGTCAACTTTCCATTAATATGCTTTGATACAACAGCCAGGCTTTCCAGTAATGACCCTCTTTAGGCATTGATAATAGTCTTTTATCAGGTCAGCAATCTTTCACATGGCTGTGGCTGAAAGTCCTGAACTAGACACAGTGTTTATATTGTTTAAACAGTAATTTTCCCAAAATTTAAACGAAATATTCACATAATTTGAGGGACAAAGTGACATAAAGGCTTGAAATATGTCATAATGTAATAATTCCATGACGTGTAATAATTTTATTTGACAGTTTAGCTTTTTAAATTAAATTATGAACAAAAATGGTATGATATTCTAATGTGTATCTAGTTAGTTTTAAATAACTATATTCATTCATTCAAAAATCAACTGCTCAAACTACATTTCTAAACCAAACCCACCCTGAACCTGCAAAGACAAAAGCAAATAATGCTTTTCAAGCTGAGATTAATCTGTACAACCCTAGACTAATTCTCTGGCATGTTTTTGTAGCTTGACATACTTTAATTCACCACAAATTTGGAAAGGTATTTATAGGGCACATGCCAGATATTGTTATTTTCAGGATATCGTAGGATACTCAAATTTTACAATCATTTGAGATTTAAAAATTAAGAGAATGTAAGTATTTGTATGAATTACCCAGATTACCCTGATGCTGAGTTAGGAAAATTGCATGTAAATGAAATCTGGATCTCAGGTTTTAAGAGTTTAGGAAACCATTAACAGTGATATCTCTCTAAACGGCCTGTTTAATTTAACATCACCAACATATACATTCCTCTTCAAAAAACAGTTTCACTCAACCAACAGGAATGGAACTTGGTGGGCAGGTTTGACATTGTCAGACATTGTCATTGTCAGACAATGATTCAAGTTTCACGCTCGGCCATGCATGTGACATAAGCAAGGACAGGCCTTATTGCTGTATCTGACTGACTATATATAGTTGCCCTGTTGCACATGCTCACGCTTTTGTGTTGGTAGCACCCTTTGTAACTAATATGCCTTGGAGAAAAGTTCAAAAGCAGTTTGAGCTGTTGGAAGAGCTCAAGAGGGTTTGTATGGTAGAGCTCCAGGAAGCAGGATGGTCTTATTTCATGCTATATTGGTCATGCAGATATGACCTTAGCACACTGTTGGCAACAGCGAATAGAAGAAGGCACGCACCACTGACATCAACGATCTGTGAGACCTTCCAAAAACTTGTAGATGGAGAGCCAATGGATTGTCTGCTATACACAGAGTGACCCAACAGCCATGATTCAGTGAGCAGTGATGCCCTCCTTGAGTCAACCTGACAGCACAGGCACCACTGGCAGCACACAGACCCTTACGACAACACCACGTCAGCTTCACCAAACTCTGCTGGAGTCAAACCAAACTCTCATGAAGTCAGAATGGGTGTAAGTCATGTGAAATGATGAGTGGAGATGAGTAATGAATAACCAAACGTCTGTTGAGGTGCTGTTGTTAGTGCGAAGATGAACAGTGGTAATGTGAAAATGTGTAGGATGTTATAGGACACACTATCAACACTCCACCCAAGAATATTCAAGATGAATGGGATGGATTATCACAGATAATAGAAACCTCTATAACTCCATGCAGGGATGTCCGTCATGTTGTGTTATAATAAACGTCATACTGAGACACACTACTTCTGTATGTGTAGCTCAATAAATATTGCCCATATCAGTCTACGTTTTATTTACTGTTCCTTCCAAATTTTATCTTCATTCCCAATAGCACTGCAATCTGACATTTCATCTCCTGACACCAAATTCCCAAATTTCTTATATTTCCATCTTTGATGTTTTTCACTTTTTGAAATGTTGTGAACCTGGCAATTATTTACGATATATGGTAAATACTCCAAAATAACTTTTTAAATTTACCTCCACTGAAAGTTTACTCCACATGTAAAGTTGCCATTTGGTAAACACAAGGTTTTTGCATAAAAGTGATGATATTTATGTTGATGTTTTTTTGATACATTAATACAAAAGATTGCACTTCATTGACTTATATAGGCTTTATAGCTCAGGATCAGACCAACCTACAGACATGATACATACATACATATATAACTATCTATCCATGGTTCATCAGCGATTAACTATCAGTAATCCATCTGAAATTCACTGAAGTTCCAAAATAATGAAATAGTTTAAATGTCCAAATACTGCTCTGTCCATGTGTACATGCTCAACCTGCATACAAGCTCTAACTGATCAGCAAGAGGGAGCAGGGATAAGGGATAATACTGATACATATATATATATATATATATATATATATATATATATATATATATATATATATATATATATATATATTTTTTTTTTTTTTTTTTTTTTTTTTTTTTTTTTCGAGGTGTAAAGTGATAATCCTAAAAAACTGGATTAAATTTAATGCATTTAATTAAATTAAGCAAGCATGTTGGGTCTTCTAAATGCTTATTGTGATTTCTGAACATTGTATTTTACACTCACATATAAAATATATGCAATTTTGCTATGAAGACTTATTAGCATCTTATGTAAATTAGAAGGGATGAGATTCCCTTTCTTTAGTTAACACCATGCACAAACACACACTCACACACTATTCCTTTCCTTTGTCACCCATGGGAGAAATGGTTTGCAGCATAATAAATCACTAGAGCATGTATCAAAATGTGTAAGTACTGAGTATAAAATGGAAATGAGCGGGTGGTCTCGTGGTGCTGAAGTCTGGAGCTGTCAGGTGGAATCGAACATATGCCCTTTCTTCACACTGGAGTAGCTTGGAGCAGATGGTCTAAATCTTATGGTAAATCGCAACCATCTCCTTGGATGTATAATGACATTTATTCTTCACGCTAACTGAGCCTGAGGCAAAAGCAGGGGATTTATTTTTGTCTGCTTCATGATCAGCAGTTGTTGAAGGAGTGTTGTTGTTTTTAACTTGGAGGTGGAGAGTGCGGGAGAGTGCTAAAAAGCCTAAATGAAGACATTCAGTGGCACCGACACAACACAAAGCACGGTGTTTGTCACACAGTGCAACAACATGACTGTCCCTGTCCTCTCTCGCCTCGACACCTGCACCGCGCGTCAAAGCTTAAAGAAGCCATTTCACAGACACACGCTAAGAAGCAGTGTGTGGGCTGCTAGCCTGCAGCTCTCTGGAAGGCCAGATATGCAGTCTAGTCTGTCATTCTTCTGTATTTCTGCCTCTCTTTTCTCACATTCTCTTGCTTGCTGTCATTCTTCTCCTGATCCTCCATTCTCTTCCCTCCCTCTTCCTGCTAGACTGCATAATTAATTAGATTTTGTGAATTAATTAAAACAGAACGAGTCTCCGAAGGGTTTGAGGGTTCTCTGGGCACGAGGACTCAAGAATTACAATCACAATGACTTTGACCTGTCCAAACTCCTGCCCTAAATCTAAGCCTTATACTTAATTTAAAATGAATCATTTTTGTCTTGTTTTTGTGTTCACATCGATAAATTATGTGTGCATGTATTTGTTTGTTTATATTTGCAAAAAATTTAGCAGAGTAGCAAATTTCTAGCAATTTCCAAATTGTCTAACACCAACTTCTCAGCCAGAACGGGAGTTTAATATCATCAGTGATGAAAAAAATATACTAATTTGAACAACATTATTTGAACAAAGCTATTTGGACACATGCTCATTCATAGTTCTGAAATCGAGGGTATTAAAAAGCGTTTATCCTGCTCTCTGCTTTCTCTACTGTCCAGGGAAGACTTTATACTAGAAACTGGAACATTGTTGTGTGGATATGATTGCACTCAGCAAGAAGAGTGTTAATGAGGTCAGGATTTTGCGTGATCACTACCCTGCCTCATTCCCGATTCCCCACCTCATCCCAAAAGGTTCCAGAGAAGTTCCACTGCTCCTGGAACACACACCTGGTACTGGGCATGGTAGCTTCATAGTTTCATGTTTATCTACCCCAGAGAGTCATATTCTGTAATTCTCTACAGGCGTTGTGTGTGCATTTTCCGCATCTGTGTCAGCAATGCGTGCAAATTAAAGTAGCTGAATGCATTGACTAGAAGTGGTGTCCACAAACATTTGGACATACAGTAGACAATTTCAGCTCAAATGGTTATCAAAATATTTTTCAATAAGAAAGGTTATATAACAAATATGACATCAGCACTGTTTAGTTCTAAATTAACCAATCAAACAATAAACCAATACCTATAAAAATAGTATTATATTAGTATTATTTGGCTTTCATTGAAAGAGACACAATTGAGTGAATATGATATAACTAAAAATCAGAGGCAGACTGTGATTATTAGAGTGAGGCCTTCAGTATGGACCATAAATGTCATAATCCAGTCAAAAAAAAAAAAAGAGAAATAATAATTGAATTGATTGATTGATTAGTTTGGTCACGTGTGCTGAAAGCAGGGAAAACGTTAAAATGTGCTGATCAGTGAGACGTCCTGACCAGGGTTGGAGACCACTGGATTGAACACGAATTTAAGAATCTTAAAAAGACTGACGTGAACATATTTTACCCTGTATGTAGCAGTGTTCAGTGACCCTTTGACAAAAGAATTTGGGCAAAAAGATGCTGCTGTTTTCCTTTCCTAACAACTGATTGAATCCTGGTTAGGCTAATATTCACCATCAATGATGAATCTTGGAGTTCCAGAAAACAGTGAGGGACATTTTTCTCATGGTGGGATGATTCCTCTGTTCTTTTTCTAATTATGATGATGGGCTACTTGCTGCATTTAGGCCTTCAGTTCTGCTCATGAAGTCCGAGTCATTGGGAGAGCTTTGTCAGCTATCTTGATTTTGCATTTGGTGGTTTAAAAACAGAACCGTTACGTTGCCATCCTACATTACAAACGAAATAAGACCAGTAGAGTGTAGAAGTAATTATTTAGATTCTAAACACAGATATAATTCTCCTGAATAAACTACATTTTTACAGATCATTCAGCATTTCTGAAGGCTGTTTGTTGAAGATGAGAAAGATGAGTAGAATATAATTTAAAATGTGCAAGTAATTTAAAGCCTTTCTATTGTTCTGTTCATCCAGAAATATTTACACTAAAGATACAGGGTTCAAATGATAGAGGAGAACTCTAAAATCCGATTGGACAGCTGGGATATGCATAAATAAATAGACAGCAGAGAATAAAACCTGAACAAATGTATATAAATACAAAGTACATCCATAAACAAAATTGACAAGCTATTTATAACATTAGACAGCAGAATAGAGGGTGTATGACAATAACAGATACAAATCTGCACAGTAGGACATGCCACAACAACCTGAGAGTATATGCATGTATGGCCAATGTGACAGTGATATATTGTCAAAGAAAGGGTTCGTATGAGCAAGCTCCCACGCGATTACGGGAGTCGTTCTCTGAAGGTTGTTGTAGGAAGAGGGAAATTTTACGCCCCATCGTATCACCCACCTTTTTTATTTAATCCAGATATTATCTAGCTGAAGACACGCAGAGCCATTTGAAAAAGCATCTTGGCTCATCTGCTTTGTTGCAAGAGATGTCATGGAGTGCTAAAATGGCATTCCAGGATAACTCAGGCAGCATGTCTGCGACGACTGGCTGAGAGGTGATGTGACTGTAATACAGAATGAGTCTGTAAAGGCAACCTCTCTAATGCTGTACGGGTTCAGTTAAGCGCTGTCAAAAGAGCAGTGCTTTGCGACTTCCTTCGTCTTCTCGTGAAATACCTTCAAGCAATTGCACTTTGGAGAACTCATAAAAGGCCAGAGTTTTCTCAAGGACTTTTAGAGGCATATTTATATGACTTGTGCATGTTGTGAACGTCCTCATTTACATTGTATGTACAATTGTTGTTGTTGTTTTCTATTTATACTTTCTGTTTCTACTTCATTTAGGGCTGGGAGTCCTCACAATAGCATATAAATACTTGTTTATTGGCAATTCCATCCCAAGGAATCACTTTGTTTCTTAAGTTCCTTTTTTTTCTGTTATAAGCTCTTCTGAAGTCTTTTGTTTGTTTGTTTTTTTTTTTACATAAAAATAAAAATCACAGCAAAAAAGAGACAAAGCAACATTCCAAAGGTATTCACAGTTTAACAATACTCACAATACATCAACGATTTGACTTTATACAACAATAAGTTCAAGCCGTGCAAGCTGAACTCTGTATCACTCCGCTGAACAGTGCTGCTAAGTAAATAATGGTGGAAAGTTGTTTATTAACGCAAAAGAATTGGCTCGGCTGGTTTTTCATCCCCCCGACTGAGGGTCAGCTGGAGCCACTTAAGAGGACTTTTCGAACGGCTTCGATAAACTCAATCCATGTTGGCTCAATGGGAGGCATTCACAGACACTCAATTCGATTTGGAAAATGGATGATGTGGTCAGGACTTGTAGCTCAGAAAAGTTTTCCCTTCATGTTATGGTTGTCTGTGAGTTTCTATGTGTGAATAAATGCACATTAAGACTCCGTCATCTCCCCATAGCTGAGATCACAACCAGAATTCACAATAATAAAAGATTATGGGCGCTTAATGATCATGATTAGCAGCATCTGGGTAGAATTATCTGTGCAAACAGTACAGTGGTTCTGGCAGAAATCACATCCAAATTCAAGGCAGGAGCCTTACACCCAAATCCCACAGAGCACAGCACCTCTGAGCTTGTGAGGTAGCTAACTGGATTCTAGAGGACAGGCAACATGTGCCGTGCTCAGATGAGTCATGGTACCAATTGCACCGTGCATTTATTACACTGTATAATAGTCAAGTTAGACTCGACCTGCTCTTCTTTGCTTTCTGTTATTGCATGCATAGCCAGGCTTCTGTAATGATGAGACAGTTCTGTTGTCTTTCAGAATTCTTTTACCTTGTAGGTCTGGAATGATGGCTTTCCTCTGGGGTAAAGGCAAGGAGGCAGTTGGCTGCATGGAGAGCAGGGAGAGATGGGGAGAGAAAGAGTATGAACTTGAATGACTTTCTGGTAGATGCCACAATATGGCAGGTATAGCACTTATATTGCAGTGAGCAATAAATTAAAAGACGCTGGTTTGTACGGTCATGTGAAAAAGTTAGGACACCCCATGAAAACCCCATTTCTTCCTTTTATCTGTCTTCCCTAACATTACTTTTGTAGATGTACTTTTTGCAGACTTTTGTAATCTTTGGACTAAATTGCGTAGTATGTAGTGTGGCTCTCCTGCCTGGTTGCATACAGAGAGAGTTCAGGGCTGAGCTGACCTCCCGGAGAGTTGCTTGTGCTACTCTTGGCTCCACATTAGTGTGACACCAGCTTTAATGTTCACTCGAGGACTTTGTATGTCCCTGTGTATCTCCTCAAGGGTTTCTGTACTCACATCTATCACTCTCTGTGGTCTCTTTTCTTTCATTCTCTCTCTCTCTCTCTCTCTCTCTCTCTCTCTCTCTCTCTCTCTTTTTTTTTTTTTACTCCCTTTTTTACTTTTAATGACCCAAGTCAGCCCTGATGTATGGCTGAACTAGATGCATATGAAATCCATTTAATGAAACATAACATAAACATTTATGCAAAGCAACCCCTACCTAATAACAGATGCATTATTGCAAGCAGTTTAATATAAGGTGTTTTTTTTTTTTCACCTTAGTCTATCTGGCAGTTGGAAGTCCTCATGGTATAAGCGGTGTTGTTTAATACACACTGTACATCCAAATGTCTGTGGACACCCCTTCTAATGAATGCATTCAGACAGAGATTGTCTAGAAGTATTGCCAATAGAATAAGACTCTTAGGAGCAGATAAACATGAACCTATTGGCACCATGCCTAATGCCAGGTTTGAGCTAGTGGGGTATAAAGCAATCCCACGTTGAGCTGTTGAGAAGGGAAACCATGTTCTCTGGAACGATGGTTAACTATCCAGTACTTTAGGAACGGATGAGGTGCTGGGAAAAAGCTATTTCTGGACAGTTGAGACAGTAGCTGAATGAGCAGGTTTTCCAATACGTTCACACCAACATAATATAAAGTATTAAGGAAATTCATTCACTGTTTTACAAACATTACTGTTTTATCTATTAGAATTGTCATGATGTTTTCTTACAGACATGCCTCTGCCTCAGAAACACATTCCTACTAATTAGTAAACATGACATTGCAGTGATGTTCATATGCTCTCATCTCATAAATACAGTATTTCTAAAGACAGATCAGAATTATGAACTGAAGAACAGATTTCATGATGAGTCCACTATAATTCTACTGTGTGTATTGTCAGTATCAACAGTAGTACTAGAAGTACTTGTAGTCATAGTATAGAATATTAAATGTATAGTATCATAATATATAACTAAGTTGTGTAAAAGTAGCTTGTAAAAACAGCCTTGTCTAGAGGAATTTGTACATGTGTTTAAATCAGCATTTCAGAAAGTGTTCCATGTACTAAATATAGTTCAACCAAATGCATGACTTACGACACATCCCAGATATTCAACATTTACAAGCCAATCATTGCGACTGACTCTGCCAAACACTTTTTGGCCAAAAAAATGTACACCAAACTTCGAATACATTCTGCAAAACAGGCCATTTTGTGTCTGAGCTTTGACATTTCTCCTGCAGCAGGTTTAATATCTGCACCTCCATGTACTGGTTCTTCACCAGCTTAAAAGTATGATCGTTATGCTCAACTCTGCAGACAAAGCCGACAGGAGTATGAAAAGAGTTTCTGTCTAATTTCCTCAAAGTAAGCTTGATAGAAATCTGATAAAAGGGGGGATTTCAGTTGAAAGGAATAAACATGTAAGCCTTTAAGGTCATATGTCTAAGAAACATTTTGTAAGGTTGCTAGGCTGCTATTTTCTACTGTACAACAAACAGTATAAGAAAACAACCTATTGGATGTTGCTGAGTTGCGGCACTTCAGTATAGGCTTGTTTGAATTTCTGTCAAATAATTTCGATTAGGGAGATATTTAACTACAGATGTATAAATCGAGTTGATTGAAAATAATATAACATGTTCCATTCATATCGAATACCCTGCACAGGTTCGGCTACTCTGGGGTCTCGACATGAGAGAGAATGTGTTCAGTATATCCTTTGAGACACCTTCTCAGAGCTGCTTGTTTTGAATGCTGTAGGTGGCTCGGAGCTGGAGCTTGTGTGAATGGAGAGCTTTCATTTCCCCTGCAGCCCAAAAAGCTGCTCGCGCTCACCAGGCAGCTCGGCTTTCAGCACCACGGAGAGCTCCACTCATTCAGTCTCCAGGCAACTGGCAGAGCCGAGACAAGCAAGAGGAATAAATATTCCTCACCGTAACCACGACTTCTCACTCCACACCACTGAAATGAGATGGCTGAAGTATAACTAAGGCCATGTCTTGTCATCCAGCCCTCTTGCTCAGCTCTCCCTCATTACAATTTCTCTGCCTCTTTCTATTCATTACATCTCTCTCTCTCTCTCTCTCTCTCTCTCTTTCTCCATCTCTCTCTCATTTTCTCCAGCCCCTTTCTGTTCAGTCCTCTCTTCCTCGGTTCTCTGCCTTGATGGATACCTCTGCTCTTCTGTGTCCACCACCTGATGCAAGCTGCTGCTGACAGCACAGTCAAACTGTGTTAAATCTGGCCCTGCAGCCAACTGCTTGCCAACTGGGTCCAATGGACAAGCACTTGGGGGCCTGCAGCACTGGGTAGCCGTGTGTAAAAACCCTCGCTTCACTGAATGCAGGCTACTTTACTACAAAACTTCAGCTGAAAGGGAAAGTAAACTTTCTTCAGACAGCTGTGCTGTATGTTTGTTGTTTACAGTGAATTACATTGTGTGGGACATAATCCGCACAAGATGATTTGAGTCCTGGATGTAAAAGGATGCAGTTCTAATCTCCACTGAATAAATTAACCAACATAACAGGATTACAGTGTTTTAGAGCTTTCTGACAGAGCTCGGTGCATTTGGTTACAAACCCCAATGTGGCTGTAACGAATAGCACACTGTTGACACATTGTAAATCTTGGCAAAAGAAATTTCATAAAACTGAGTTTCTAACTGGAAAATCTCTCAGTAATTTCTTTACATTCCAGTGAAATATATTAAGATAAGTTGTAGCTTATTATATATTGTGATCTGAGCCAGTCTCTGTCAAGCCATATTCTAAAACCGGATGCTTTTAGATACTGGCATGTCCAGTTCATATTTGTGTACCTAATACAGTAATTTTAATGATAAAGTGAGTTCGAGACTATTACCATTTTCACATTTAAGCTTTGAGAATCTCTCAACCCTCCCAGATACACATATAAGGCACAGGAATTACCATTGTCAGATACTTTCACACCACAGAAAATGTTCTGCAAGGTGTTGACAAGGGCAGTGCCTGTGCTTATAGTCCTTATAGACAAGTCTGTCCCCTGCAGCACCAGCGGACAGTTTATTCTAGTCTCACAAGACCAGGCTTCAATTTCAATGAATGGGTAGAAGCCAAAATAAACTCTATAAGCTGATTGGCTCTTTTTGTTTAAGTGCGGAACTTTATTTGTTAACAGACAAATGAAAATCCAGAAATCCAGACTCTCAGATTCTTAGAATATTTACATTTACTTTTAAGGCATTTGGGACACACTCCGATGCAGAGCAACATTCTAAAGTGCTTTGTTGTTCACTCAGAAGATATTTTTAGCTAGTTAGTAGAGGCTAGAATCAAGATTCCTCAAGCTTAGATCAACAAAACAGAAAGGGCTTTATTTATGTTACTTTGACTGTAATGAATATTTAAAATATCATCACAATAATATCACTAAATGACTTTTTATCATTTTAAATTGAATTATGAACAAAACAACCCTTTTTACAATATTATATTTTTACATGCACTAGTGAATGTTTACAATAAATACTTGATATAAATATTTGTTCACTTCAAACGATGTTTTAGCAATTAGAGCCTTCAACAATAGAACCTCTATAAGGGCTGCAGCTGGGAACTGCTGCGTTTCTCAGCAGTTATGTCACTGTATGTAGTTCAAGGGTGACTGGTGTTTTTTCCTACAATACATTTAGTAATACACAGTCCTTTACATGTGATGTTTTAAAATTGGTGGAAACAGCTGTGAGTGATGAGATGCTTAATTTTAAAATGTAACGAAATGGAGCTTAAATGAGCTTAAATGCATTGTGTTGCTTGTACTGTTATCTGTGACATGTTAGTACAGCCTGTTTAGAACAAATGTACATAAAGGAGTATATCTGTGCTTTAATTTACAGATGTGCAAATGCACACACAGCTTGTCTAGTCTAGAAAAGTACTGCCAAAAGAATAGGACTATCTGAAACAGATGAGCATGAACCTATTGGCACCATGCCTAATGTCAGGCATGAGGTAGAGGGCCATAAACCCCCAACATTGTGCTGTGGAGCAGTGGAACTGTGTTGTCTGGAATGATTGAGCTCCATCCAATACTTTTGGCATGAGTTGAGGAGTTGGGCATGAGATGGGGTGTGATCATCTAACATCCAGGCAATGTTTTTGGAGGATTTTGGACACTTGCACTTGGACACATAAATATGGAACATTGCAGCGACCAAAATCCTCCTTTTCCCAACGCAAGGCAACTTCAGCACGGAAAATTATGGAGATCATAGAGAAGAATAGATATGGACAAGACTAAAATTGTCAGACCACCAGTAAAGGAAGTAGAATGAGGTGGAAATATAAACAGCAGACCAGTTTGTCTGTAGAGGAGAGTAATAGATCGAGAGGATGACAGAGAAAAAATTACCTCAGCACCAAATGTAAATTTAATCTCACCTAGGTTAAACAAGATGCAGTGAGTGTAGTTCTACTTCCTGGCTTTATGCTGTTTTGATCATAGGCAATATGGAACTATAACACTTTCATTCACAAAGCAGCACCACAGAAATGCAGTGAATACCACAAGGCCTACCTGATCTTTTAGAGATCCCTGACCCAGTCATCTAGCCATTGTAATTTGATTCTTAAGTGGCTCATATTTTTACAGTTGACCATTTGTCATGATTCCAACACATCAATGTCAAGAATCGACCATTCACTGCTTAATATTTAGATTCCAGCCCTTGACAGGTGCCACTGGAACCAACGTTATTCTGTTCGCTGTAATGTTATGGCTGGTCAGTGTAGACATTGTGTTAGAGTTTTCCAACCATTCCTCACATGGCATCTACATTTTCAAGAAATGTAGAAATATTTCTAGTTGTATTAGAACAAAGACAGGACCTACATTCTTGAGAAACCATGACCTTTGAATCATAAGATATATACATGTATTCTTGTACATCTGTTTAACAAGCCTATCATCACTGTCTAATGGACACCGAGTATTTCCATTTTTGTCCCTGTTTAGTTTTCACCTTGATTTGAACCCTCTAGCTGCTCTGTGCATTGTGTACATAATTCTGACTGAACAGACTGAAAGAAATGCTCTGATAGAAATATTTACATTATAATTTTACATTATCTTCCTTTCAAAGGTATGATTTATTTGCCTTCTCCTGTAAAGTCACCATTTTCATACATGTTCATGATATATATATATATATATATATATATATATATATATATATATATATACACTGAGATAGAGAGAGAGACAGATTGAAGGCATTAGGGTTCAGTGTGGTTGTGTGGTGTTATTATTACTTAGACTGAATTATTCATGCCTTTGAATACTAAGTACATTTTGCAGTAAAGCTGCAAGTGAAATTATGCACCTGAGATCAGCTATGTACAAAAAAAGGCTCTCAGAAGCTAATGTATTAAACCAAGCTCATGCAGTGGATGGACTCAAGATTTCATCCTTTGTGAACCATAAAAAAAGCATTTTGAAATCATAAATAGCTCAAAGATTACCAATTAATTATTGCATCTAGCCAACTGTGCCAGAATTCTGAGCTAGGCTGTGTTAACTGGTTTGCTGCTGCTGGTGGGAGAAGCTGGTGAGACTGCTTACTGCTTGACTGTGGAGTGCATGGTATGTTATGAAGGATGCAGATGTGTGTGACTGTGTTGTGTGGATGGATGTAGATGTGTGTGACTGTATGTTGGACTAATCTCTCTCTCTCTCTCTCTCTCTCTCTCTCTCTCTCTCTCTCTCTCTCTCTCTCCCTGTGTCTCTCTCTCTGCAGATATAAACATGGCAGGTGAACCCAAACCATATAGGCCCAAAGCTGGTTCGAAACGACCGCTCTCAGCTGTCTACACGTGAGTACTCCTGTCTACTTCCTTCTTTTGTCTTTTGTATGGTTCTAATGAACCTATAGTCTTAAAACACATTATAAAATATATAAGTGCTACAGTGGTTCTGTGAGTGATGCAGTTGAACAGATATTACTAATACGCAAACCAAGTTAAATAGCTCTCAGTAGTTTACATCTCTCCTATCCAGATCTGGACCAATAACTGATTGGGAATTATTTAACGTTGGTGTTGCATTTTTTTAACCAATGGAATTGTTTTAACCTTTATAGTACAGGGTTAGCAGTCTAGGAAACTCACAGACCAGATGCATGCATTGTACATATAACATTATGCTTCTCAGCCAATCAGATCTGTGCATTATGAGGAGCGCCGATGAGTCGAGTGAATGAAACAGGCAGGATTTGAGACAATACCAATTTGTCATCCTGGGTTCGATTAAAACAGCATATGGGATGAGATTAAAGATTTTTGCAATGCTTTGAGGATGACAGTGTTATAAAGGAGGACATCGGTCACTGGTTGAAACTGGTTGAAACATCTCTGCATGACTTCGGTAGTGTTTGTTCATTTTTGAAATAGACAAAATATATTGGGACACCTGCCTTTTTTCCAAAAAACAAAGACTATTAACAACAGCTTTTGTGGAAGTAACTGTCTCTTATGTCCAAGGAAGGCTTTCTACTAGATTTTAGAGCATTGCTGTAAGGGTTTGTTTCCAGGATGTCAGCATGTTGGATGACCATTCCAATAAGTTCACATTTTCCTGTTCAAGAGAGTCCTACTCTATTAGCAGTACTTCTCTATAAGGAATAGACAAGCAGGTTGTGCATTTGTACATCTGTGTTAGCAACTTGAAGTAGCTTAATGCATTTATTAAAAGGGGTGTCCACAAACATTTGCATGTGAGAGCAGAATTGATTAGGGTCCTTGCTCCATCAGACATGGGTTTTGAACCCACAACCCTATTTACTACAACCCATTGCTTAAAATACACTGAAGGGGAAACCTACATCATTTGATCCTGAGGTCACATGTGCAGGGCCGGAATAATTTAATAATTGGTATAAAGTTAAATAACCAAAAAACCTTTGATTAGACTGAAAATCACAAAAACAGTGAAATGTTTTAAAATAAAGGATACTGGCCATTTTAAAGCCAATCATTTGTTATTTGTGGAGTAATTCATTATTAGTGTTTTTTCAGACTAGTGCTCACATAGTTGTATCACCAGTAGAGTGTTCATAGCAAAATATGAATGTTTTGAGAGAGCAATTATGTCTGAATAATACGATAGTAATTAATAATATCATTATAATATAATAATAATAATATCAGACTATTAATTATTTTTGGATGTATTTGCTTCTGAGAATTTAAATCACATTTTAATAATTTATGAATGCATTTAATTGCCTAAACAAAAAATGCACAATTCTTATTTTAAGATTTTTTTTTCTCTATCATATAACCCTAAACCCTGCTCTAAAACTCAAGTTTTATCAAGGACCCTGATTACATTTGTTATTTTTAGCTAAATTAAGCGAACGCAGACAGAAAGTAAGATTATGTTAATGTCATCATGCTCTCTTGCCTGAGCGAGCTCTCCTGTTGTGCAATCTGCTCTACTCAAAGAGCTGCTGTGTTGTTATTACACAATGTGCCTCAAGATTTGTCTTTGAAAAGTAAAAGCAGCACTTGTCTAAGTAAGGAGGAATGAGGAGAGCAGACTAGGATGGTGGAGATAGTCGACTAATGCACTCAGCACTTTGTTACACACATTATCAGAGTCTGATAATGCAAAAGCTGTGTATCTTTTGTCTTGCTGGTGGTGTGCACTTATCTTTGACCATTTATCCTCACATTTGCTGAAGTTGCATTTGTGTCACTTTTGGGATGGCCTTGTTGTGCTACTCTTAGGATTAGAGAAAGACTTTGGTGAAGATATGAATCTACTGAAATCTAGTTAAGCAAGGGATTAAAGAGGGGATAAATCAGTTGGGCCCATCAACTGGTAGAGAGTTTAACTTTTGGTCTGTGTGTGTGTGTGTGTGTGTGTGTGTGTGTGTGTGTGTGTGTGTGTGTGTGTGTAAAGGCTTTATTTCAACATGTTTCTCAGCAGAGTGAGAACAGGAGAAAAAGTGGGTAGATGTCCAATGAGAACCAGTGCAGTGGTGGAAATGGACCTGTTTAATCCCTGCCCGCTTCCCATACTCAGTTTTCGAGAACCTCATCAGAGAATACTTCAACAAATGAGAAATTGTGGCACCTATCAGTATTTATACAATTATGTGTGTTATTTCTAATGGTGTCCCACCAAAAACCTGCATCTCCATTATTAGAATCTGAATAATCAGACTTTTCTGTGAGTCTGATTTTATCTGACGTTACAGTCACAGTTTCCTGATGAATGGACCAATAAAAAGGCTCCAAAATGACTTGAAATAAAACCTTTTAACCTTGACTTCCATATGGGCGTTTTGTCCTTTACTGTGAATCCATCAGAATATGAAGATTTAGGAGGAGGCAGTAAGAGAGGAGGAGGACTGGAGTTCAGGTGGCTTCTGCATCATGGTAGGAAACCAATCTCCTCTCTGAGACATAGAGCCAGGAATGGTAGATATGATAGAGTAGAAAGGGAGGAGACAGCACTGTGGAGGGTTGCAAGGACTTTTTCATATTTTACATTCATTACATGTAAAGTGACGTTTTAAGCCTTTTTAATTTTTTTGTAATTCTTAGCTCATTAAAATAAGAAATCCATAATATTAAAATGATTAGAATGTTTAATTCATAATAGTAATACATTACTAATCAGACAGTATCAACATTAAGACAATAAGGCTTGAAATATGTCTCTTTAAATATATGACTGTAACTTTTTGAATTAAATTTAAAAAAATGTAAATATAGAATTTATGATGTGTACTAATATGAACAGTGGTGCTTTATTGTTTGTGAACCCTTTAGAATTTTCTATATTTCTGCATAAATTTGACCTAAAACTTCAGCAGTTCAATTTTAGATAAAGAAAACAATAGTATGTGAACCTTTGTTTTCAGTGTCTGGTTTGACTCCATTGTGCAACGATAACTGAAGTTAAACGTTTTGGTAACTGTTGATTAGTTCTGCACATCAACCTCGGTCATCTTCTTCCAGTGCTGCTTGTCTCATTATATGTTCTGCATGCTTGTTGAACAGGTATGGTGATAGTATGCAGCCTTGTCTAACTCTGTCCTGACCATAGCTTATTGACCAGCATTGAGATTCTGCATTAGAATAAGGAGGTGCCCTGGTATTCCCATTTTCCTGAGTACATTTCATAATTTTATGTGGTCCACACAGTTGAAGGCCTGGCCGTAGTCTCTGCCATTAATCTCTTTTTGAGCTCCTTGGATTTTTCATAGATCCAGTGTGCATCTGCAATAATGTCTCTTGTTCCTCTGCCTTTCCTGAATCTTGCCAGCACATCTGGCAGTTCTTTTTCGATGTAAGTCTATGGTGGATGATCTTCAGCATTATTGCTCTGGTGTGTGGTATGAGGGAAAATGTGAGATAGTTGGCGTGTTCTTTCTTCCCTTCTTTGGTATTGAGACTTAGACTGACATCTTCCAGTCTGCAGGCATTGAGCTGTTTACCATATTTGTTGGCATAGTTTGGTCAGTACTTTAACTGAGTCATCTCTGTTGCTATGTTGTCGATTTATGTGGTTTCTTCTTTGGCAATGATCTGAGGGCCTGTCTGATTTTGAACTAAACTAGAACTAAAGGTTCTTCTGTGTAGTGACCACCGACAAAAGTGTCTTGGTAATTTACATTGTTTTGTACAGTTCTTCTGTGTATTCCTTCCACCTATCTTTGATCTGTCTTTCATCCATGATGATTTATCCCTTTGCATCTCTTGAGGTTCCAACTCATGGCTGAAATTAATTTCTGATCTCCTGTGTCCTCTGAAAAACAATCCTTGTTTAACTACATTTGTTTCCCTTTTCAGGCTCTTTGCAGATGTTGTTGTAGTATTTGTCCGTGGTGTTCCTGGCAGCTCTCTGGAATTCCCAGTTTAATTTTCTTAAACAATAATTTTTGATTTTTGAATCTCTTTTTTTGCAATCTCCACTGTATCATCCAACTTCCACTTAGTTTTCATCCCTGGTTTTTCTCTGATTCTGCTTTGATGACCTCTTTGATTTCCATCCAGAGTTCCTCTGGTTCTCTGTCAGTTATGTCCAGCATTTGAAACTGATTCCTAAAGTTTTTTTCAAGGTGGTGTGTGCTCCAGGTCATATTTTGGGAGTCTGATGATTTGATTGTTTTTTCTCAGCTTCTTTTGGGTCTTGCATATTAGTAGTTTGTGGTCTATCCCACATTCAGCCCCAGGCCATGTCTTTGCAATTAAAATTGAGCTCTTCCATCTCTTGATTTAAAGTATGTAGTTGATTTGGTTCCTGTACAGTCCATATGGTGATTTTTAGGTGTAGCTTTGTTTGCTTGAAGAATGTGTTTGTAATGAAGAAATCATTGTATTCACAGAAGTGGATCAGTTGATTAAAGTCCATGTTGTCCACATGTGTTTCTCACTTTCTGCCTTCCGGCACTTTGCTTTCCAGTCTCCAATCACCAGCAATATGTCTTTGCAGATCTTGCTTTACAGTACTTTCAGCCTGGACTTCACCATAAAACCTTTCAGTTTCTTCTTCACTTGCGTTTGTTATTGGGACATAAACCTGCATGACTGTAATGTTGAATGGTTGTGAATTAAATCAGTCACTTACAGAATTGTATCCCATAACAGTCTGGTTGACGTCCTTGTTGATGATGAAAGCCTCTCCATTTCTCCTGTTTGTAGTAGATGTTGTGTTCCCCTGACAGAAAGTATCCTAATCTGGTCCATTTTAGCCCGCTGCTCCCGAGGACGTTCCGTGTTCCGATGGAGATTTTGTTTTTACAGCTTTGAATCCCCTTTTCTTGCTTGTCCTCCTCAGCTACTAGAATTCCCAAGGGCTTTGATCTAGCCACATCATATGCACAAGCTGTACTATAAGGAAACCTCAGCTCTTCCTCAGTATCCAGTTGAGTGCCATCCAAACTGAGAGTCCCATCTTCTGGTCAATCGTTCTGTTGTGTCTATCTATGTGGTTTTCTTGGTAAAGGTACAGATGTGGTATACCAGTGCCTTCTTCTGCATAGTTGAATTGATGCCTTTGCCGTTGTCACCTTTGTGATCATCTGCCGATGACACTGTCCTGTACTGCTGCTGCTCAATATAGGTGGTAGATTTAGTCTGGCATCTCTGCCATGGGAGACCTTGAAGGACTTTAGACTCAAGGCAGCAAGGTATCTCTCTGCTTCTCTGACGTTCATAAACCTCCTCACCTCGACAAGGCACCATAGCATGAGAAGGGTCACTTTTATTACCTTTTATTTCCTAAATTGCAACAATAAGGCAAAAAAAATGAATATAACAGATGGAAAAACTGTTATGATCAAAATGATGGAGATACACCACTGATATCTGGTAAACTATGATATAAGTTATTTGGCATAAGATACAACAATGCTTTCATTGCTTGCATGAACAGCATTGATTAGCTTTAGATTCCCGGTTTCCATGAAGCTAATAGAAAGGTTTGTTGTCAATGGTGAAAAAGTGGAGGGAAGTAATGAGGCTTGCATTTGCAGATACCCAGTGAGACTATTATTTCCCAGCCTGAAACACTTCTCTGAACCCTTCCATTGCCCCCCCCCCTCCTCTGTCTAGATGTAGCTTTTCCATTAGATATCAATGTATTCATATTTATTTTTGTCTTCTCATTTTGTTTTTGATATTACAAATTCATTAAAACTTGATTTGCATTTTAACAGTACATTTCAAACAGCCATTATGTAACTCTGGTTAATTAGGAAAACATAACAGCAGAACGACAAAACCATCAAAGAAGTGTTTCAAATGGTAATTGCTTTTTTTTTAATGAAATTTAATTAAAAATTTGGAGAAAGGAGTAGCTCCATTCAGGCGAATAATAATGATGCATGGGAGCAGCGTGTTTGTTGGAGCTGGAAGTGGCAGCAGACTCGTCGGCCTAGAGATGTTCGCTGTGGCCATGGTGACCTGGACAGGATTAGCAGGGTGGAAAGGCATGCTGTGGTGCTGAAAGCAATTTGAGCTGTGCTCTGTCGCACAGCACTGTTCTCCAACCCTCAATCCTCCTCTCTCTAGCTGGCCACTCAGCGTGACCTGCAAGCCAATCTACATGGAGTGTGTCGCTGGTTTAATGCATTTGGGGAGAAGCAGTGCTGTAAGTAAACACAAGAAAATTGTTTTGTGGGCAGCCTGCCCTCAACCATCTGCAGCCAACTTGACAAAACTGCTTAAAGTGGACATTTTAAAGTTTGGGGTTTTTTTTCAGGGCATACAAATGTCTATAAGGTCCTGAATAATGCACTTAAATGGATTTTTCTACATATTGTATTTTGTTTATTTCCTCTGGTGTTCTTTTGTGAAGTTCATAGGCATTTTTGTACCAAAAACAATCATGTCCTTTAACCATTTTCCAATCTCACTTCATCTCCTAAAACAGGGCTCAGCTGGGTATCACCAGGTATCTCTCAAGTTTTTAGTTTTCCTGTTAAACACTGCTGATCTTAACTCCTCATCTAATTAGAAAGGCCTTTGTTAGATGAATTTAGAGTCTTTGAAGAAGAAAAACACTAATTTGAATGAACTTTGACCCTCTTCCTTTAGAACTAAATGGTCTGTTTTGTATCATGCCTGTAAGACTATGTATATGTACAGTAAATGAGATGTTTTCTGATACCATGCACTGGCTGTGTATGTGTCGCCCTTGCACTGTAAAACATACGAAGGCAGTCCAAATCCAAAGGTTTGTAGAGCGTTCTTGAGTTGATGCAGCTTAGCCTATGATTTCTGTGATGATGCACGAGACCCTAGTAAAACTAATTTAACTCAGAACTACTCATCAAGTGTGAGGAGCTCATGAGTTCAAAACCCAGCAAGGGGGACTTATGCGAGGATATTTCAGCTGCAGCTTATTTACTAAAATTTTTGATGCTCAAGTAGGTACTGTTGACCAAACTAAGATGAAGAATTTCAAAAATGTGACTAAACAAATTTGAGTTCATAAAAAAATATGTTTCTGGCCAATCAGCACTACCCAGGTCTTCAAATCTGGAATCCGGTTTCCAGTCATGGATTCTGTTTTGTTCTGTAAATTACAGGAAGAATATATGTAGTTGATTGTCAATGCAACCAAGTCTAGAACTGGAAACTTCTGCCTCTGTTGAGTCTAATTGAACTGGAGCTCTTAGTGTGAGCTCAATGTTTGGAGCTGAAAGTTTATTCTGTGTTCATGATCAGAAATGAAGGTGAAACGGTTAGTGTCCCACGATGACAAAGCGAGAAAAGTGTGTTTGAAACCTTTGCAAGTTTATTCAAAATAAAGCACAAAAAATATGTACATATTCATAACTATATCCTCATCCTCATCCTTACATACTGGACTACCACTACAAACTAGGAAAAATCCAGAACAGAGGCAAAATCTGCAACTGTGTGAGCTTGGTGTGAATGAGTACTCTTAACCGTGTCGAATAGAGGGCTGTTGTTTAGCTTTTCCACTCCACTGCCTACCTGTGTATAACTAGAATGTGCAACAGATCACAAGAATACAAAATGAAACTTTAAATGTAAAATTGTTTTTGCCTTTTATTTCCCTGACAATTAAAATGTGATAATCAGGGCCTGATTTATGATTTAAAACTCCATTTCTGACTCACTGTGGACTACTGCTGCACCCAGTGGATGGATCTGCATTCCACTAGAGATTCTTCATGGCCCACTGGTGGTCCCCGGCCCACAGGTTGAGAAACTCTGCCTTAAAGTATTCAGTATCTTTCAGGGGGCATTAGTGATAGAACAGTGTTCCTTAATCCTGGTCATGAAGTACCACAGTCCTGCAGGTTTTAGAGTTCCCCTAATTCTAACACATTTGATCCAAGCAATGAACTTATGAGCTCTTGCTGAGCCAAACTGGGTGTTACAGCAAGAAAACAAGCAGGGCAGGTGTAGTACATTTGTATGATAATTGTACTTTATAAAATGCATCATTCTGGTCCTAAAATTGGATTGGCTGAGCTTTGTTCAAAGCAGTTGTAAAATACACTATATATGCAAGCCTATGACCACATTACAATGTCTCAATTCCATATTAATTCAAACGCGGTCAGATGTTCTTGCTCCAAAACGGTATCACAGCCAAACATGTTCAGCCCACCAGTAAATAAATGTACAAACACTATTTCAAGTGTTGTACCATAAATTGAAATGTCCAGATTAATATAAAGAGTAATCCTAAACATCACATGAGTTATTAGTGTAATAACGTGTAATGTGTAATGATTTGACTGCTTGGCTAGGTACCAGAATTACGCTGACTGATGATGGAATGGTTATTGCGACTGTTATTCACGTGTGTAATTCAATTCTCCCTGAACATCAGGGTGCTCACTATGGGCAGTGGTGGGTTGTTACAGCCTGCCTCCAAAGATGCTCATTGTACACCTTAAAGGTTAACACTCATTGGACAAGCTTTTAAGCATCATTTTGAGTCCCCTGGACGCACCTCTGCAATAGTGTAGTTCAATGTGTTTTGCACAAATAAAAATAATCAGTGTGTACTGGACAGTGTCTTCTAGGACGCATGTCTTTTCCGTATGATTGGTAAACCATTCAAAGGAGGAACGGGACCTTGTTACCAACCGCCAATCACAGAAATACTAATGAACACGACTGATACTTTATAAATTGGTAAATGCAGCGGTGTAAATAATTGGTAAATAATAAATAAATAAATTAAGTATAATATTTGTTGAGCTTTGCTGTGTTTTAGTACAAAATGGTAGACAGTGCTAACATTGACTTGATAAAAAGAGGCCTTTGATCCTCATACTAATAATGAGGCCAACATCTGATTTTCAATTCAAACGTCACAAAAAGTCCGGTCTTGATATAGTAAAATTGATTAGCTATTAGTTGTGAGTTATCAGAGGAGTCTCGCTGCCATGGTATCTGTGAATGGTTTCTGTGAGTGAGACATGGGTGAATTTGATGGAATTTTTGCCAAAGGGAGACTGGTGCTATTCATCAACAGACAGACAGGCGGGCAGACAGGTAGACAGATGCATACATAAGCAGACAGGCATACAGGCATGTACACAGGCAGACAGACAGATAGACAGATTACATTTATTTTTGTTATATTTTACTACATTTATAATATTAAATGTTTATACCACATAAATTGCCCACCCATTATTTCTACCTGTCCACCCTATCAAGGCAGGTTATAACTTTCTGAAACCAATAGTGGTTCTTCTATAGCATCACTCAAAGAACCATTCGAAGCACATTCATTTATTTATTTATTTATTTATTTTTTACAATATGCTGTATTAAATGTGCTTCTGTATGAATGCCAGTTCACCAGCAATGCTCTCATGACCCTGTTCGTTTTGTTTGTCTTTTCAGTGGTTATGAATTTGACTACGACTACTACCGTGATGATTTCTATAATCGGTATGTATTCCCTTTTGCCCTGCTATTCTAATGGAAATTTCTGCACCCGTTAGTGTTCATGACTTGTTTCAGCCATTGAAACCACTAATGGCTTTTCCAGCATGGACTAGACTGGTGATTCATCGATGCAATATGAAAATCACCCTCAAATCTGTGGCCTTTAGTAGAGGTCAGTGTTTGTCATTGTCAAGAGCATGGCAATATAAAGCGCACAAAAACAGTAAACCAATTAGTGGTGGCATTCACAAAGAGCACTGCAGGACGAGCTATGCTGTCTCCACTCACCCACATGTTATCCTTGGAGATAAAAAAGAAAGTGTGGGAGAACAAAATCAAATCAAAGGACATTTTTAGTGTGAGAAATCCATTAGAATTTAGTGAATAGACCACATCCTTAAGCTTTAAGAAGCCATGTTTTCTATCACTAATTCTCCTACTTATGATCAACGCTTTTATCAGTGGAGACATTTTGCTAAATGTCAGCCCGGCTGAGAGATGCTGTGCATAGAGAGCATGAGTGCAAGGGCATGTTCATAGCAGTTTGACATTTTCCCACATGTATCTTATCCTCTCCTCTATTTGAAGAGTCTTAAAAAAGGGGGAAAACGTATCTGTATAAAACATTTGTTGAGGCAGGCAGTATTTCTTCGCGTTTGAAGAGGGTTCTCAGTAAAAACGTCTTTTTGTTCAAACACAAATTTATGCACAGCAGAAGTCTTTGTAAAATGTAGGCAGAGTTAGTCTGGTCAGATAATACCAATTTAATGATGTTGGAAACAATAGAAAATCAAAGGCACTCTCTTCTGTTGTTGAGAGCTAACTGGAAACAGTAACCATCATTGGTCCATACACTTCTTTTTACACTCAGAGCCACAAATCATCCACAGTCTCCCTATGACACATTATGAATTTTTGGCAATTGTTTAAATGAATCGACAAGCGCGAATGTCCAGAATAGAACTATTGTAATATTTCTATATATTGTAATATTTCAATAAAATATCCAATGTTTCTGTTTAGTCTGCGCTGACTGGTGAAGGAATGGTTATTGCGAATATTGTTCGTGTATTTAATTTATTTGATATTTTATTTAGCTATTTTAGAGCCTCAAATCTAATTCATCCAAAATCTATCTGAGGAATTATGGATTTTGGCAATTGTTTAAAAGAATAAACAAGTGTGAAAAGGTCTCAGGATTCATTTAAATCCTGAAGGTCACAGTGTTTATGCCTAATGAATAGATTGTCTATAACTTGTGTCTAACCTTCAAAAGTTAACTCAAAACTAACCAACATTGGCTCCTTTCTAATTTCTAATTTTATCGATATATTCATGTCTTTTTGGAAAGAGAGAGAAACACTTCCCTAAGACCGTCATAAGAGCTGGTATTGGTATTTATTACAAGGTGTGTTTTAGAGGATTTCCATATTTGATGCATTCAGATTTGATGAAACATAAAGGAAACAAAGAAAAAAAATCTATCATTGAAAGTTTCACTTGGTCCAAGAGTGAATATGGTCTCATGATGCTTCCACCCCCATGCTTCACAGTTGGTATGAAGTTTGTCTGTCTTCTTTTACTGTGACCAAATAATTCATCTTTGTCTTCACCTGTCCAAAGCACACTGTTCCAATAGCACATTGTTCCATTGTTCCCATACTCCTGCTCTGTGTAGTCTGGCAAACTTTATTTTTGACCTGATGTTTATTGACAGCTAGGGTGTCCTCCTTGCACACTCATGACAACCAAAACAAGCAGACTCTTTCTGACAGTAAAGAGCTACCTGTAGGTCCAGTGATGACATTTTAGGATAGTTGAAGACTTCTTTACGCATCTTGCAGTCTGCTAGGACAGTCTGACCTGGCCATGTTGGCAGTTCTAAATGTTGTAATGTTGAAAATGTTGAAAACTTGTAATTTATTTTCTCGACTGTGAAACAGCTTATTTCTAACTCTTTTTAAATCCCTTCATAGACTCATATGTATGTACAGCTTTCTTTCTGAACACCTCAGAGAGCTCTTTGGAACTCACCATGGTGATACTTCTCACTTCAGCGATCAAGTTCAGTTAGATCACCTGCATCACGTAATATAGTAGAAGATCAAATCTTCATATGTTCAAACATTGAATTTTTCTACATTTATTTAACAAAAAGAAATGTTGGACAATCTCATAAAATGAAATCTATGCCAAATGGAAAATCAAGGCTAAACTAGAGTGTATGAAAAATGTAAGTCTTTCCTAATCCACATTGCACAAGTTTCCCTGGCCCCTACACAACCTGACTCATCTCAGGCTTTAGAAATCAGCAGATTAACTGCATCTGGTGTTTCAAAGCTAAGCGATTACTGTTCAGTGCAAAGCCAGAATAAAACTATTCTAACTCTATCTAATGCAGGCTAATGCAATCAGCGCTTTGTGCCCAAATTGTCCCTGAAATATTATGCTCATTGATGCACTACCAGAGGCTCATTTAAATAACATTTATTTTCCTCAGAAAAGGGGAAAAAAAACTCCTTCATATATTAGCCTATCTACCCTTTGCATACAGATGCATTCTTTCATAGCAACTGTTGCTAGACTGGACAGAGATTTACAGAGTATTGGTAGGAATAGTCCCTTTCACATTTCCAGCCTGCCACTTCTGTTAGCTTCTGTAGAAGGTCATTACATTTCCTAAATATAACAACCAACACAGAAAATGGGCCTGCAGAGTGCAGCAAATATTCCTGCATTTCAATACTATTTGCGAAAATAAGCCTTACGTGATGTCAGTGATCTCTCAACAAACAAGAAGGAAGACCTCATGGGGATGATGGAATGTTACTGCTACAGCTTTAGTCTATCTTAAAAGCAGCTTGTGTCCACTGCTCAGGTCTCCTACCCCTGCTTAACAGTTTAACATGTTAACTTTTCCTGAATATGTTACATTATAAAACATTCCCAAATGTACACTACAGTCATTTTCACTATGTGAAGAGATGGAGGTGATATAACTAAAACTTTTTAACATCATTTGAAAATCATAATTGTTAGAATTGCAATTTTCTTGTGGGGAAAGGGTTAGAATACCCCCACATTTATTACTTCATAAAATGACTAAAAGCATCACAGCACATCAGGCCATTAGTTTGCTCTTGATTGTTGAAGTCACCTCCAGTCACCTCCACCTCCATAAAGTCAAAATGAAGATCAAATGTTTATATATTCAAACATGATAAAAAAAGGTATTGAAGTTCTTGGGGTGTCCTAACATTTTCTCTTGGCTATATTTGTGCCATACCATTCCATTTAAAGCCCTCCAGCATTGGTATGGAGAGCAATGAATCTCTGGATTGACGGTGCTCCATCCAATACTTGGGAGATGGGGATGAAGTAAGGTCAAAAAAAAAAAAAACATCAAAGTGTTTCATACAACTATATATGGAGTTGTAATATATAAAGAGGAAGGATGAATACAACCTCAAGAACACTGTCCCAAATGTGAAGCATGATGGTGGACATTGTACTTGGTGATTTTCTGCAAAGGGGACAGGACAACTGCACCCTATTCAAGGGAGGATGGATGGGGCCATGTATCATGAGATTTTGGCCAACAAATCCTTCTCTTAGTGAGATCATTGAAAATGGGTCATGGCTGGTTCTTCCAGTATGAAAATGACCCGAAACAAGCATTTCAAGGTCCTGGAGTGGCCTAGCCAGTCTCCAGACCTGAAACCAATCGAAAATCTTTGGAGGGACCTGAAACTCAGTGTTGTCCAGCAACAGCCCTGAAACCTGAAAAATCTGGAGAAGATCTGTATGGGGGAGTGCACCAAACTCTTTGCTGCAGTGTGTGCAAACTTGGCCAAGAACTACAGGAAATATCCAACCTCTGTAATTGCAAACAAAGGTTTTAGTGCCAAATATTAAGTTCTGTTTTTCTGTTGTATCAAATACTTATTTCATGCAATGAAATTCAAATTAGTTATTTAAAAATCATACAATGTGATTTTCTTAGATTAGTTCTCTCACATTTGAAGTGTACCTACAATAAAAATGACAGACCTCTTCTTTTTGTAGGTGGGAAAACTTGCAGTGTATCAAAAACAAATCTTTCCCACTATATATATATTACATCCTGCCTTTGTGGAGTAACTGTCTCTACTGTCCAGGGAAGGTTTTCATATAATGTTCACAGCTCTGCAGTAAACCTTAATCATATCATATTTTTCTCATCTTCAGGCTCTTTGACTACCACGGTCGGGTGGCCCCTCCACCACGGGCCGTCATCCCCCTGAAACGCTCGCGAGTTGTGGTGCCATCCACACGAAGAGGGAAAACCTCCTTCCCTATCAAAACCTCCACATCTTCATCCTCACGGCCAGCCTCTTCCTCATCCTCCTTCTCTTCTGGCCTTAAGCGTAAGTTCTTGCGATGATGAGCTTTCAGTGCAGGGACCAAAAAAATAAAAAATAAATATATATATATATATATATATACATATATATAAAGAAAAGAAAGGAACGGAACTGTAGACAGAGCTCACGATTCTCAATTACTGCACAAACGATGGTTGGCTCTAATTATATTACACACCAATACCAGAGGCATGTGTCATTTTTGTACTGTCACCCTGCGTGCTGTTCAGAATTCATATTAAAAATGTGTAAACATTTGCACAGTTGTTAATCTACACCACAGCACAAAGCACGCAATATCTTTCTTATTCGCAATCTGGGGAGAAAAAAAAAGAAGAATGCACAATAACTCCAGTGGTGTTCCAACCTAATTGCACACAATACAAAGTCTGTGAGGTTTATTCCTCCCTGCTCAGTGGTGTTATTAATGCAAGCAGCTGGGAGGCGCTGGTCACAGGGGTCTCTCGCTTACACCCTGCAAATGGATGAAAAGGGAAATGTTTTTTTTATTCATTTCATGCGAGTTATGTATTGATTTTCCTCCTCGCTCGTGTGCCTGCCAAAGTCGGCTACTGCTTCTAGACTGAAATTGTCACTTTGATTCCGAATTGGATGCGGTGCATACGGCGGTTCTGGGCAGCGATAGCAAACTGAATGGCAGTCAACGCCACAGTCCATATGCTTGTAATTTACCACGAATTGCACCATTTAGATTTTATCTCCCTTTCTTAAGCTCAAGCGCCTGAGTTTGCCAACCAAGTCCTCATAGCACGCCTTTCTCTCTTCTTGTGCAAATCAAGCCCAGAGATTAGCTTTGTGCATGACACTAATACTCTTAGCAGCACGATAGTGGCTTTTCTGGGGCTTGCTTGTACCAAAGCAATTTGAGGGCAAAAATAAACCATGCTAGCATGCAAAAAAACGCACTCTGTTTGCTTTGAATTTCATCTCTCTCTGGAGTTCACATTCCAACCCTGAGAGGAGGCCAGAATGCATCTCAAAACCAAAGGTTAGACTTTGGGGGGTTTATAGAAAATGAAAATTAGATCTAAAGTTTGACCAGTGCGTGGTGAACTTTTTGGTCAGAGACAAATCCTGCACCAAAAGGGTGATGAAATGATGTGAGATTATTTTGTTTATCATCGATGGATCTGCTCTCCTTTTGAGGTGGTAAACAAAGGTACAAGGCCTGAAGTTACTGATAAAGAGGAAAATGCTCTTTCTTCCTTATCATCAAACAAGGCACTATCTCCTGCCCCTTGGCTAAGAAGCCAGCAATTGNGAGTTTGCACAATGGCTCCATTTAGTCCCATATGATTGCTCCATGGTCAAGCTGGGAAGATTATCTCATGCCTGTTTAATGGAAAATGTGGCCATGTGTTTATTTGTTTGTGTGTGTGTGTGTGTGTGTGTGTGTGTGTGTGTGTGTGTGTGTGTGTGTGTGTGTGTGTGTGTGTGTGTGTGTGTGTGAGAGAGAGAGAAGGGGGAGAGAATTCGGGGTGGTTGGGTATTTGTAAGATAGCGAGCTGGCATTAATAAAGGATTCTGCATTTCAGATGCATTCCTGATGGCTTTTATAAGATTGGATTCTCATCATTTTTTAGCACAAAGAGATGCTATTTAAGAAAGTGGGATTCTGTTCCAGTCCCAATGCCCTTGAAAGTGGTTTCACATTCAGGAATGGACAGTGGAGCACACCCATGCAGGCTTTTCTGAATGTGCCTCACCTTCCGAGGTACTGTGTTGAATTTGCGGCCCCAGTTTTTGTGTTGAATATACATGGCCAATAACTGTGAAGGAAGGCCACAGCCACAGAAAACCACTCAAATTCTTTTATCTGTGTGAATGTATGCTGAGCTTAGGAGCTTTAAAAAATATATCATGTAAATGAAAAGTTTTTGGTTTGGCCTGTTTTTAAAATATTAAGCTCACAGTAGGAAGTGTTCGAAATTAGTCTGAAGTGCAGTACAACTGCAGGAAAAATTCACATTCATAAAAGAAAGTTCTCCAATTATCCCTAACCAAATGAGTGCTCTTTTCTCCCTCCCTGCTTTAATCCTAAGGGATGCAGCTCAATGGAGCATCTGGTCTTGCAGACATTATAGGAATTTTTAGTTTCCAGGAAGGTTAACATGACAGACATAATATTCCAGGAATGTTCTGAAAACATGTGACATACTAATGGCTTGCATCACATTATTTCTTATGCAATATTCACAGTTAGAAAAAAACTACGTTTGAGATCCCAAAATCCACACCATGTGGATGTCATTTTTTAGGCTTCATAACTCAGGATCAAAGTAACCTAGAGACATGATTTGCATCTCAAATAAACTACAAACGACCCTCTCACACCATCAGCAAGGAATTGAGAACAGCTATAATTCATGTTTCCACCTGAGTTAAACCCAAATTTAGCCTTTCAGTGCATGTTTACTGCTCCATTCACATGTACATGCTCAACCTGCATACTCAACCTGACTCCGACTGATCAGTGAGAGGGGTGGAGCTAATGACATCACTGACCCAGATACTGGGTTATAGAGGAAACTGATAAGGAAGAGGCTGTTTTATTTGTATTTTGTTTATTGATTTATTTTTTGCTCACACAATTTCACAATGTATGGGTCATTTTATTTAGCCTCATCAGTAAGTTACTAGTTATCTGATGAATGCTTGGTTTTGGGGACAGAACAAGCACACATTCAGGAACTTTAGTACTCATTATTGAGTATTGGACTGCAACTTGGCCAGTGGACATCAGACAAGAACATGATGACACAAGAACACACAAGAAAGAATATTGAGAAACAGCCAAGATCTAAGACTGTTTTATGCAGCAGAGAAATGAATGTCATTTTCACATCATTACGTTGTGTAGTAAAGCATTTGTCCTGTTTACAAAATGTAAATGCCCTTAAATGTCACTGACTCCTCTGAATAACAAGGCCATTAAAGGAAAAATGAAATATGACTGTCATTAATTTAAATTACAAATATTGCTAGATTTATGCTGCAAGCAAGCTAACACTAAACAGACGGCCCATGAACGTGAGGTTACTACTACTGAACTTCGGCACTGTCAAATAATAACAGTTATTATACTGTAGTGAAAGCAGTTGGCACAATGTGTGGAGCATTTCGTTGTGAATCCCAGTCTTATTTTGTCATTTGTTATTCTGTTTGTGTCATGGAGAACCTTGTATCTCCAAACTTGTACACAAGAAGGAAAAACTTATCCAACTTTGAATGAACTTCAGTGTAAAAAGATTTTATTCCAACCACTTAATATAATATGAAGAAAAACTCATAGTATACAAGTATCAAGACACCTGCTTAATCATGATTTCTTCAGAAATCAAAAGTATTAAATGTATTCTGGAAGATTTTCCACTAGATTTTGAAGCATTGCTGTGAGGATTTGATTGCATTCTGTGAAAATAGCATTAGTGAGGTTAGGTGGAATTATCTATAAATGCTCCAAAATGCATTAGAAACGCTTCCCTCGACAGACCAGGATGTACTTGTTTTAATACCCTTGATTTTCAGAAGAAAGAGTGAATGAGGGATATTTGAGTGATAGTTTTATGGCATCATTCAAAGATGTTATCCTTGTATCACCTTTATTTTTTTAGAGTGAAGGCAAAATCACAGCATGACAGTAAAGCATCTTATCACTCTGGCATCAGAGAGATGACACTGAGTACTTCTGAAGGATGTCAGAGGGTATTTCCGTAGTTAAAACTGATGCTGCATCTACAGCCATTGGCCAGCATTACACTGATGCTCCCTGCCCTCCTGCTTATGACCACTGTCATCTCCAACTGCAGCCTAAGACCTGATGTTTTTTATACTGTATATTAATCTGCTCATTTCAAGCTACTTTTGTGTTTTCTGTAGCAGAGGCAAGGCTTCAAAGAAAGCCGACACATGAGATTAATCTGACAGCTGTCAACGCATTTACTTTGCCTATTTTTAGCTGATGAGAGCTGCTTACATGCTTGTCAAACTACATGGGCGAAATGTCCACAGACACACTGGAATAGCCAAATATTTAGACAGAGATTTGTTGAGTCATGAGGCGTGATGTTCTAATATGCCAAAGGAACCTCTGTTTTTATGAATCAAGAGATGGACAGTCATTTTCTCTGGCTGCTGATTTGCATTAGCGATGCTCAGTTATCTGTTCATCAAAACATTAATTTGAACATAGAGTCTTAAGAGTACAGAGCCTTAACCCTCATTTCGATGAGAGACCTGAAACATAATTATGTGTAAACACATTCTGTGCTGTACAAACATGGAATCATCCAAATGGCACTGGCCATCTCCCCAGCAGTTTGACTGGCTAAGATACAGTTGTCCATGTCCAGCAGTCCAAGAGAGTCCAGTTGGCCCTGCTGCTCCCTGGATAAGAGGAAGGATTAGTTCCTCTCCCCCTTCCATCTCAGGGCTTCTGCCAAAACGAGGGCCATGTGTACACAATTGGACAAGCACTGCTATCCAAGCTACCCTATTACAGGATCATAAAGAGGATACGCTGATTTCTGTATTTGTCTTGGTGAAAGCACTGGTGGGACAACTGACTATTGGGATAGAAGGAAAGAAAGAAGTGACATGAAATTAAACCATCAATCAGTATACAGTCAATTATATATAGTCAATTCCTAATTTAATCACTGTTACTAATGAACTATTTGTGGAAATATGTCTTGACAATGAGTGCATTGCACAAATACATTTTGAAATGTCTTGATATCATTTATAACCTTAAAAACCAATTTTAATACCTTTTGAAAATGAAAAATGCTTTAACCCTATATGAATGTTTCCTGATGTATAGACCAATAGAAAGTGTCCAAATGTTATTTGTCTTACAATTTAGGTTAACACATTGAACCCCAGGTTTATTATTCAGTTCTATTCAGTTATTCTAAACTATTTGTTAACCGTTTAGTTTAGCACATTTTGTGGCATCCCACAGAGCTCCATGTTTGGGTTCATTAAGTTGATGCTAACTGTGGCAGTAATGTTGTTCTGAGAGTGAGTGACTGAAGTGTGGGCCTATGCATAGGGTTTCAGGAGTTTATAATAAGGTTACCATGTTGAAAGGGATAAAGTTATGTTATATCAATGTTGGCAGACATTTATTTTGACATGTATTTTTGGGAAAATAGTTGCTGATAACAGAGCAGTATACCCCACTCTATGGAGAACTGCCAGTGGAGTAGCTACAGTATAGTAGCTATAGCTCTCAGTAGCTATAATCACTTGTAATCAATGACTGACAGCAAGGCTTCATGAAGCCTTCCATTCTTCAATATATGTAATAAACAGTGTTGTTTCATTGATCGAGGTGTCCAGATGTTTGTAGCCCCCAATCAGGGTGCCACTCAGGCAGATTTATTAACAGTCATAAACAATTTTGCAGGCTTTGAAAACCAAAATGTAATTAGCCGTAACCTCATTTAGGATCAATAAGTCATCTAGACTCTAGTGAATATGGTGTTGTGTTTTTTATTGGGCTTCCAAGAAAAATGAACGGAGAGCTATCATAATGGACTGTTTATAACATCCCCAGTACTCTAGTGTTTAAAATCTTTAAAAGTCCAGAACTCAATGTAATTAATTGCCCAGAACTCAATGTAATTAAGAAATGTCAATTACCATGAACAGTGGCTGTCAAGATAAAGTGTGGAAAAACAAGAGGATAACAGCATCTTTAGGATTGTTAGAAAGGTGAAAACCATGGTTTCACTGCAAATAACTTCCAGGAAGATTTAGCAGACTGTCACGATACGAGGTGCTGAACTGTAGGACGAAGCAAAAGTACATGCTGGGGTTTTACATACAGGATACTAGACAATTTGGTCACAAAATAACATAAACCATAGAATAAGCCAGGTAACTTACCAGTAGACTCACAAGGACAGACTGAAACAGAAGGGTTTAAATAACAGGACATATTACAGACACCTGGACATTATAACCAAGGAGACACAGCTGGGAATGGGCAGAGACAGGACATGTGCTCAGAAGCACAAGGGAGATAAACACCACAAGGACGAGACCAGAGAGGTACATGACAGATACGTGTGACAGAGGTGGTGGTACATTATTCTACTGTGCAGCAACAACTTCACAAATATGTTTTGGAAACAAAAATAAGAAAGGGTGCTGAACTTCATGAAAAGAACACCTCTTTCACTGTTAAGCATGAGGGTGGATCAAACATGCGTTGGGCTTGTGTTGCAGCAAGTGGCATGGAGAACAAATGATTGGTTCAAATTGGTTTCTTTGCTGTCCATTTATCTCTATCTAGATTTTGTTGCGTGCCTGGCCCTAGTTTTAAAAAGATGTGCTCTTAATAACTTGCATGGTTAAATAAATAAATAAATAAAACGTAACATGATCCACTTCAAAAAATGCTTTATGCATTCATGATTGCAATACCCCAAGTGTATAGCTATGTTAAGTGTTAGCTGATGAAACTGTGGGTAAAGGCCAAATTGGAAACTGCAGCAGGGTAGCATTGTATGCATGTAGTGATGGAGATCTAATGGAATGTGTGTGCCCATCTGTTTGTTTTTGTGTCAGCAGTAAAGACGGATCAGCTCCAGACGATCAAGCGGGAGCTAACGCAGATCAAGATGAAGATCGACTCTCTCCTGGGCCGACTGGAGAAGATAGAAAAGCAGCAGAGAGCCGATTCTGGTAAGGAGGAGTGTGTGTGTGTGTGTGTGTGTGTGTGTGTGTGTGTGTGTGTGTGTGTATGTGTATGTGTGTGGGAAGGGGGGGGGTTTAATGGGGAATATGCCAAAGACAAACAGAAGTTGTGAAGGGGGAAGTAAATTAAGAGCACACACAAGCAATCAATCTTTGTGACAGGTTTTGGAGATAGAGGCTCGAGCGCTCTGTCATAACGGTGCTCATATGACAACACGGTGCCTGTGCCTGGGTTATGAGAGGTATTTTTATAGAGAGAAAGGAGAGCAGAGGACAATATGAGCAGGGAGAGAGAGAGAGGGGTCTCAGCTCATATACTTCAGAAAGCTATGGCGTCTGTGGAGAAATCTTGCATTCTGTTCCATATATCACACACACCCCAAAGACTCACTTGTCATGCTTTAGTCATCCACGGCGTTCCAGCACAGTGAATTCCCTACCTTACCTGGATTTTATTGCAGAAAAAGGCTCAGGTGTCAAACCCTTCAAAAGTTTGTTCAAAGGTTCCAGATATGGAGTTCTGCAGAACAGGCCTTGCCCCCTCAGTCTCATACAACTTGTCCCAGCAGATTAATTAGTACTTTTTCAGATGCTGTCGTTCTCTCAGTGATTGATGTACTTGTGTTTGTGCTTGCATGCCCATTGCTGCCATTCACACTCAACTTTTCTCTCTCTCTCGCTCTCTCTCTCTCTCTCTCTCTCTCTCTCTCTCTCTCGCAAATGTTTCACACTATATGACCCATTACCTTCTCTCTTCCAACCATCCATCCATCTCTCTCTCCCTCTCAATGCTCTCACTTTTGTCATCCAATACACACTCTTCCATCCATCTCTCTCTCTCTTTCTCTCTCTCTCTCCCTCTCTCTCACTCACTATCTCTCTATCTCGCTCTCTCTCTGTCTCTCTCTCTTCCAAACTGTCATGTCCTTTGTTTCCCAATACTTTTACTTTTCCTCTGCTATCTGTCTATTTTCCAACTCTATCTATTCTATCTATCTCAGAGGCTCAGAGGAAGTATGAGGACAACTGTGACTCCCTGCATGAGGAGTCTATATCGGAGACAGCTGAGAATTCAGCTGAGGAGGCAGGGGAGGGTGTGTTGGACACTGAGGCCGGAGAGATGACTGATGGAGGAGAGGATGACTACGATGAAGAGGGCAGCACTGATCTGGTACGTTCTCCTTTTAGGATCCGGTGGGATGGGTTACGTGAAGATGATGTGAGTGGTGACAGCAGTGGGTTCAGCAGGCTGGGTAGAGAAACACTCGCCCTATTAAATGTAATGCAGCAGAATTATTCATGCCCACAGATCTGAGCTCTCAGTTGCACACGAGTGTGCGGTGCAGGCTGACGGGTCCCCGCTGGTGTGACTCCTGTCAGCACTGGGGCAGGTCTCTCTCTGCCACCCGCTGTCACACACAGTAATTAAAACGCAGAGAGTGCAGACTGACTGTGCCGGGACTGATAGCGGAGGCGAATTAAGATGGAACGAAGTGCTGGCCAGGGGGCTGTGTTTTTCAAAGCCTTTGCTCTTCTTAAATACAGGAAATAAGGGAGACAATGTGCAAAGGAGGGAGTGATTAAGCATCTACAGTCGAGACAAATATGCTAATAATGGAGTCACAAAAATGGTTTATCACCCACACATGCTTAGAAGCAATGAATTAAAATATATATCTTAAAGTGCTATTTGATAAATTCTATGTCCTATTATCCCATAATTGGTAGCAGAATATAACGGTTCCTGAAGGCTCTAGGGGTCCTCTCAACTACAATCTGTCCTAATGGACAAAGTTTGGAACAGTATTCAACTTTCCCAAGAGGGAACACCCTTCTAAAATCTTACCAATAACGGAAAACAACGGTTAAAGAACAGCAGGTTTCTATGATCAGTTTTAATTACTTAGCCACCATAAAACACTGGTCAAACATGGGATCCAGGCAGAATAGCACACAAGCTGTGAAAACCATTGCCACCCAATTAAAATATAAATGTTAATCTCAAATGTGTCAAGAAATTCCTAGATGAAACTCCTGAGTTATGAAACTATGTGTCAGGCAAGTATTTATAGCAAGTCTGTTTGCACTGTGGTCATCTTTGCAACACTGACAGACAGTTTTTTTTTTCAGTTTAACAAGACCAGGCTTCTATCAGTATAAATAAACCAACTTGTTCAAAATTGAATGTTAAATTGCAGTTTCAAAAACATACTTTAAATCAGTGACAAAATCTGCCAAATAAGCTCACGAATAACCATGATGCAACATGTTTATTAATATATTAGGCTCTGTAAACATATATTTTATGGGAGGAATTTGGGGTCAAACTTGGTCAAATACGTGAATGCATTAAAAAATATTATGCAAGTTTTCAAATTAATCACCTACATGTAAATTAATAATAATAATCAAATAATACATGTAAACATGGACAGAGCTAATGAAAAAACATGATTATTCAGTTTGTTCTGGCTTCTGCTCTTGTGCAGATCTCCACACTCCACACTTGAGGGGCACCTGACTTCCTCTGCTCATAGCATAACCACCTAGCTGATTGTCTCTTTTTGTTGAATGATGAGACTTTATTTGTAAACAGGAACTACCATTCATATTTCTCAAGCTACATAATGTTCTCAAGCTATATATATATATATATATATATATATATATATATATATATGCATTTACTTTTGTATAACATATGGATACAGTGCACCTCAGGACACATTCTTAAGTGATTCAACTTCGTTTTAATTATGTTCTGGGGCATTTACACGTTTGGATAAGCATTGTGAAATAAACAGGTGTGAACACCCAAAAAAGTCTGTGACACGGAAATGCATCAGTGCAACCCAGCACTTAATAAAACGATGGGAATTTTTTATTAAAACATGATTTAAGTAATCGTAGAGTCTTTTTGGCTTTCGTTGTCATTTGTTTCTTTAGTTTTTCCTTGATTAACCAAGTAGTTGAAGATCATCCGTAGACACTGACTGTGGTTGAAGTTGAAAGAGCTCAGAAACATGGCTCTCTGCCTTTCAAGTTCACTCACCTACATAAAAGGAATAATGACTGTCTCATCTGGGTTCATCTCTGGTTCACTGTGACCACACATTCTCTTATATTTATTAGCCCATTTAAAGGGCGTCTGGAATGAAGCATGAGTGATGTGAACCTTCTCTCTTTAATGGAAGCTAATATTTTTCAGCAGCGGTCTGTTCCGACAGACATTCATCCTTCGTCAAGGTCACAGTCATCCCAGCTAACAAAAATGGACCCTGAGGAGGCTTCCTTTTAGTCTTGCAGAACTTAGTTTGCATCTGCTGCAAGTGAAGACTGCATTAAGTGAACAAATGAATTATCCTGCTTTTCAACAGTTGTCTGTATTTTTCATTTTACAGATAGAGAACCATGTCTCTGACATCGACAACTGAAGGTAAGCACTCAGGGGCCTATTTTAATACAGATGGCCTCTGTTCAGGAATGGAGTAATAAAAAAAAATGAATGAGGTGGAACCAGGATTTTAAAACTTTAAGACAATCTCTTTGGGAATGAACTTGCTAGGATGGCGTGACCTGGCCATGTTAGCTGTTGTATTAAATGTTCTCCACTTGCAAATTATTTCCAGGCAGTGGAACAGCTAATTTCTAATTGTTTTGTTCTTCAGACAGTTCTCTGAATCTCGCAGCTTACTTCAACAAGAGCAAACCAAACTAATGTCTGAGGTTTAAATACAACATAAAAAAGTTCAGTGGTGCACAGCACCTATTATAATTTTTGCACATTTTAAGTAATGAATGTGTTGCATTTCTAATAGTTTCATTTTGCAGTTTTTTTAATGTTTGTTTGTTTGTTTTTCAGTTATATCAATTCCAACTCTCAATATTGTTAAAGTGATGATGAAATATCCATGTTTAAATATGTTTAAAAACTCACTGGTGTCCATTGGGTGTTCTAACTTTTTTCTATTAGCTATGAAATGACGTAGCTATCAGATACAGCAACACAAGCATTAGTGAGGCCAGAACGTTGGATTACCACCACTCCCAGACAACAAGGATCCACTGCTCCACAGCTGAGTGCTGGGTGGCTCTATACCCCCTATACCACGCATGGTATTGGGCATGGTAGCAGTAGGTTGACATGTATCTGTTCCAGGGAGTCCATGGCCATTAGGAGAAAGTTAGATCCCAAGTAAGAAGTGAGAAATTCAGATTTATCAGAAAAACGTGTGCTATGAGATATCTTTTTTTTTGCCAGGCCATGTCAAAGGGAAATCAGCACTGCTTTCAACAGTCTCGTGGGGTGAAGAAGGAAAACATGGAAATGCGGGAAAGCCAAAAAAGTGAAAAGAAAAAAGAACTTATGACTCCTCTTTCAGAGAGACAATGCAACAGGCATGATTGGTCCCGGTGAGAGGCGAAGCAGTGTGTGTTCACGGACAAATCTCTCACCACCATTCAGCATCTGTTGCTCAACATTTCACAGGCCTTCATTTGAATACCTTCAAATATTCATTCCATTGAGGTCAAAGCCCAGCATTGCTTGTGAGGAGTGAAAACAGAGGTGAACGACTAAGACCTGACTTTAGGCTGTAAGTGGTTTTAAACATACAGTACAGTTTGTTGTGACATTACATGGGGAGTACACAATACATGTTTTATTGTTCATTTGTTTATTTAGTCGAGTAACGGTCCAGTCCAGACTGCTCTTTCATTTCCATTAAATGTCTAATTGAATTAAACGTCTGTGTGCCGATCTGTGTAAATCCACTGGCTCACCTGTTTGAAAAAAAGAATACACCATTAAAGAGAATTCAGTGCTGGCATTTAGAGCAGAACAATGTTCCTAAGCCTCCAGATTTACTGTTCTTCTCCAGCTTTTGCATTTTGTGTTCCACCACATTGAGGATTGTTCTGTTCCGCAGACTTGATTCAGGCTGAATGGAGGAGAGCAGCTGCTGCTGAGGCTTCCCTCCAGCCAATACTACCATGTGTCAGTCTGCAACCATCTTCAGCACATTTAATCATCTCTCTCTCTCTCTCTCTCTCTCTCTCTCTCTCTCTCTCTCTCTCTCTCTCTCTCTAACATCCATCTACAGTGCATCCAGATAGTATTCACTTTTTGCACTTTTTGTTATGTTACAGCCTTGTTTCAAAAAGGATTCAAATGGATTTCTTTCTCTCAAAATTCTACACATAATACCCCATTAAGACACAAAGACAAAAGGAGAAAGGTTTGTTTCAAATTTATAAAATAAATAACACAAAAAATATAACATGTATAAGTATTCACAGCCTTTGCACAACACTTTGCTGAAGCACCTTTTGCAGCAATTACAACGTCAAGTCTTATATAAACCTTATATAAACAGGTGTCTGCCATTTCATGTTCAATCCACTGAATTTACCACTGATGTAGAAACATCAGAAGGATGATAAGTGGAAACAAGATGCACCTTAGCTCAATTTGGAGTGTCATGGCAAAGGCTATGAATAGTTATGTAGATGTTATATTTTTGTGTTTTATTTTTAATAAATTTGCCAAATTTTTAAGCATTTCTCACTGTGTCATCGTGGGGTATAGTGTGTAGAATTCTGATGGAAAAATGATTTAATCCATTTTGGAATAAAGCTGTAACAACAATGCTGAAGCACTGTGAATGCTTTCCGGATGCACTATATTTATGCACCAATCCATGCAACCAGAAATCTATCAATCTCATCTATCTATCCATGCATCTATCCCACTTTAACTCTCTCTCTCTCTCTCTCTCTCTCTCTCTCTCTCTCTCTCTCTCTCTCTCTCTCTCTCTCTCTATCTATCATCTATCTAGCTCTCAAAATGTCTGTATTCTTTCTGTTTTTCTTTTTGTAACTCCCTCCCCCACTCCTTACCTATTTCTCTTCTTTATTCTCAGTCTATAGTAGCGCTGTCATCACCACCTCAGGTGCGCTGTCCTCATGCACAGGCTTCAAGTAATGGTGTTCACTTTAATGTTTTATCGTTCACACTCCATTAATTTTGAAAATGTCCAAACAATGGGTTTGTTTCATGAGCCAGTGCTGCACCTGCTCATACAGGCAAACTTCTAACAGACAAATCCCCATTCAGTCCACTCTGGGCTCAGTCAGTCCAGAAAAATAGCCCAAAGACTTTCAGCGCCGTACTGCCATATCTGCTCCACGCGTTCAGTTCTGTCACCCATTCTCTTGCTGTACGTTCAGGAAATGTTGTGTTCATGTTTCTCTTTTGAATCCGTATGTCATTATCTGTGAGAGTTCTCAGACTGTATGGTAGTATGTTTAAATGCAGTATCTGTGCCATTGAATTCTTGTGCATAGCCGTGTTTAAGGAATCCAAGTGACATATACAGAATTCAGACACTTTTATGTATTTGTCGCCAAGACAGCATGTTTAAATAGATAACGAAGCGCAATCACACCACATTTCAGTTGTCACTGCTTTCATATGCTATTCATTATTATCAACCTTGATAATGAACTATGAGCTCTATTTTTGTATGGCTAAATTTAATTGGAGAAAAAAAAATGGCTTTAGAAAGTTCAGCTTCTTCTTTTTGTTTTCTGATGACCTTACTATGCCTCTGCTTCTGGCTTCTGTATAATGTACTCAAATGGAAAATGTGAGGAAACAGATGTAAACAAGTAAAAAAAAAGTACAAACATTTGTGGTTAACCACATAAAAAGTAGTTTCACATTGTGGGGAAAGTATGTGTTTATTCACTCATGGTTTTTTATCTAATGTTTCGGAGAGTATAAAGATTATATACAGTCTATGGTCAAATGCTGGTCTTCTGAAAGGCCAAAGGACACAATTAATTGAATAAAAAAGCAACATGTTGTATAGAAATGTAAACTATTTGTAAAGCTATTTTTTATGATAAGCATGTTTATTATTGGTTTAATGTATTTTTTGGCTTAATTTCAGTTGTTGCATTTGTTGTATGGCTTTAGGCTCCATTGCATAGGAAAAGAGCACTATTAAAATCATTGTATGTGAAGCTATTAGTCTGTCGTCTGTTGTAGCACAGTATTGCACAGTCGTGGGGAGTCATCACAGCCAAGAATTTTTCCTTTAAAGTTCATGAATCGCACTGCTCTTATTTCACTCAAAGAGGAAATAATGCTTGTTAGTGATATTATGGCTCTGGATGGTTAGAGCCTGAGTCATCAAATCAAGTTTGTTTACATGATTAGTCATGACAGGGTGAAAGAATTTGCACCTGTCAGAATAGAAATGAGATATTTAGGTCTAATATTGTGGAAAATATCAATATTGTAGGATTGCTTACTCACTCTGATTACTCAATACAAAAAGAATAATGCATTCAACTTTGTAAGCCTTCTTTATCGCTGTTCTTCAAAGATCAAGACCTCATAGGACCACAGATCAGCTATTATGTGGGTGCTGGGTCATTCTCAGCACTGCAGTGACACTGACATGGTGGTGTGTTAGTGTGTGTTGTGCTGGTGTGAGTGGATCAGACACAGCAGTGCTGCTTAAGTTTTTAAATACTGTGTCCACGCACTGTCCACTCTATTAGACACTCCTACCTATTTGCTCCACCTTGTAGATGTAAAGTCAGAGACAGAAGCTCACCTGTTTCTGTACAGTTTGTGTTGGTCATCCTCTAGTCCTTCATCAGTGCTCACAGGACGCTGCACACAGGATGCTGCACACAGGATGCTGCACACAGGATGCTGCACACAGGACGCTGCACACAGGACGCTGCACACAGGACGCTGCACACAGGATGCCACTGGATATTTCTGGTTGGTGGACTATTCTCAGTCCAGCAGTGACACTGATGGGTTTAAATGCTCCAGCAGCACTCCAACACACACAAACATGCCACCACTGTGTCAATGTCACAGTGCTGTGAACGACCTCCCATCCAAATGAAACCTGTTCTGTGGGGTTCTGGCCATCGATTACAGGGTGAAAGGAGGCATACTGTATGCAGAGAAACAGATGGACTACAGTCTGTAATTACGCAACTACAACGTACTCCTGTATGTTAATATATAGCCATTTACAAATACTTCATATATACTAAATATTTACGCATATTACATATTATTTTAATACATGTAATATTTTAATAATATTGAAATATCTTAAAATATTTACATTTTTGAATAATTTAAATTTAATTCACACTCATATATTTATATATATATTATGAATACACTCATCATCAAACTAACATGAATGAAACTTGGAGGGTAGGTCTGACATTGTGAAACATGCAAATGATTCAAGTTTCACATTTAACCATGCATGTGTCGTAAGCCCGGACGGGCCTTATTACTTATTTCCTGACTGCCATATAAGGTCATCCTTTTGTGTATGATTTCCATTCATTCAGCAAAGAAGGTAAGTAAAAACCTCTAAAGACTCTAAAGATGAATGCAGAGTAGCAGCAGTCTACTAGCTAAGGATATCTAAGTGAACAGCAAAGCACTTTTGTAAGTCGCTCCGAATAAGGACGTCTGCTAAATGCCATAAATGTAAATGTAACACAAACATATAAAGAAAGGGGAAATGCTCTAGTTATACAGACACAGCTAAGATCTGCATAGAACAACACTGTGTAAAGAACAGCAAACTGGATTGGCCAGAAACTGCATTAACCTTACCATTCAGAATGTCAAGCATTGGGTATAAAACCCCCAAGTATTGGGCTGTGAAGCAGTGGAAACATGTTCTCTGGAGTGATGGAGCTCCATCTAATACCTTTAGAAGGAGGAGGAGTGACGTTTCTGATGCAGAACTAATAATCCAAAATCTGTACCTCACTGACAACCTATCTGGCCTGGCTGACTGCAGGTCACTGATCTCAAGAGCAATTTTCCAGCATCTAATGGAAACCATTTCCAGACGAGAGGCTGTTACTCCCTTTTACTGACGATAGGGAGGATTTGATGAACAGGTGTCTGCAAACTTTTGAACTTTGGGTTATTATGATCTGGCTTAGAGATGATCACTTTGAGTAGTTAGCAAACATGGAAGAAAAAGCGTAGTGGCAAACAGATTGCAAATGTAATGTTCTCAATTTATCAACATTAAATGCAGCATGCTGGGGTTAATGGGAGTCAATGACCAAATCACAGGTAATTGGTTCAGTGTATGAATTTTGTCCTGTTGTCCGTAACGCCAGCCAACTCAGTCGTTCTAATATCAGCAATATTCAAACAAGAGTTCGCTGAAGTAAATTTGTACACAGCACTAATTCAGTTAATTAGATTATCATTACAGAAGTCTGGCAGTCATTTGTTTAGTGAATAACATAATGCCTTGAATGCACAGAGCAAAACAGCAAAAACTATAGTGAGATTAAGAGGATTTTTTTTAAGACGGGTGGCAGCCGTTGTTCTGGTGTGTTGCTGAGAAGCAAAAATAAATATCTGAGTCAGGGAGGAAACCTGTGATTCAGGCTTTACCTGAATTCAGTTCAGCCTTATTGTCTTTGCAAATGGTAATCCAAAGTGCAAAAAGAAAGCAGACATCCAAGGTCAAGAAGTAAAGAAAGTAAACATAGCAGTTACATCAATCCTTGTTTCTACACTCAGAGTCCATTTTATCAGCTCCACTGCCCATACAGGAGCTTTGTAGTTCTATAATTACACACTATAGTCCATCTGTTTCTCGGCATACTTTGTTATTCTCCTTTCACCCTGATTTTTAATGGTCAGAACTTTTGAGGACCACCACAGAACAGGTATTATGTGGGTGGTGGGTCATTCTCGGCACTGCAGTGACACTGGCATAGTGGTGGTGGGTTAGTGTGTGTTGTTTGGTACGTATGAATCAGGCACAGCAGTGCTGCTAGAGTCTTTAAAGCCCTTGGAGTCACTTCTGAGAATAGTCCTCCGACCAGAAATATCTAGCTAACAGCATCTTGTGGGCAGTGTCCTGTGAGCACTGATGAAGGACTAGAGGACACAAATTGTGCAGAAACAGATGAGCTTCTGTGTCTGACTATATATCTTCAAGATGGAGCAGCTATGTAGGAGTGTATAATAAAGTACACAGTGTATAAACACTCCAACAGCACTGCTGTTTCTGATCCTCTCATACCGGCACAATGCACTCTTACACACCATCACTATATCAGTGTCACTGCAGATGCTCCCTTATTAAGATGACATTTGCTCTCATAAGTAAACGTTTATTGAATCCAAGTTATTAATATCCAACCTTTGGGTGGATTATAACTGTGTATAAAGTATTTTGGAATAACTCCAGTAAGATTACCATTTTTGAATAAACATGTAAACAAGCACACTATGTTACAGTCTGCTATTTTCTATCTTCCCCAAACATTGGCATATTTTTTAGCATTCAATCTGCTTCCCCATACTTGTTTACCTTACTGCCCATTGCCAACTTTGCAACAAAACTTGACAGGGGATTATTCAAAAAAAAATGGAATGCAATATCCAATTTTCATATCCAAAAGTTAAAGTGGATTTGCTATATTACAATTATTCATCTTCCGAGCTCACTGCACAAATCTTCATTAACATTTATATTATATTAGCTCACGGCTGCATGATATGCATATTTTCCCAGGCTTGATTTGGAAAAAAAAAAACTTTAAATTAAATTGGTCCAATGCCAATTACCTGTCAGCAGAAAGGCATCAAATGACCTGTATCTAAATGACATCCTGGGCTTGTAAACAAAGAGCTGTGTACTTAGGATCATGACAAATAAGGCAGATTATATAAACTATTTTCTTTTTTAAATTGTGATCTAACCATGGTTCAGTGGCCTGTATTGCTCCATCTTTATAACCTTGTTGAAGCCATTGCAGTGTACAGTGTATGCTACTCAACATCTTTTTAAACAGTAGTCCTATTAGATACATAAGTTATAATACAGAGCAATAACATCATACATAGCATAGTACATGGAACTAGATATACTAATGCGGGTCAGGGAATTAGAATATAATGAAAAAGTCCATACAGCTTCAGAATTTCTTTCTAAGCTGCAAGCTGTCATATTTTATATTCATTACATGTGATATTTCTAACCCTATTATGTTTTACTTTTGATCAGCATGGCTTATAGCTCATGAAAATCGGAAATCCAGCATCTCAAGTTATTCGAATATTTAATGTTGGATTTGATTAAGTCAAACAGTATCAACAGTACAGAAAGCTTGAAATACATGCTATGAATATAAAATATAAACATCCACTAAAAACATGTATGTCCACTTGTTTTGACCACTATCACCATCATTTGGATTCTGCACCTGCTTTGTACACTGTATGAATAGACCTATGAAAAATGCTCTGAAATTACATGGAATCAACTCTTATTTTACATTAACTTCTCATTCAGTCAGTCAAAAGTTTTTTGCATTCCTCCGTAAAGAGACTGGACAATGATAATATGACAATGTCCCTACGTCGTGGTTGGTGTTTCATAACAGATAACAGCCACTGGTGAGCCCTCACATCATGTGGTAGACTAGGTTTTGATTTCCAGTGTGAGCAACTATGCTGTGCTACACCAATAAGAGTCCTTGGGCAAGACTAATACTACTGTGGAGCCACTTCTGCGATGTGAGTAACCTTATAAGTCGCTCTCAATAAGAGCATCAACTAAATGCATAAATATAAATGTCAATTAAATTAAGACTAAAATTAACTTTCTCACAATATTCTAATTAGAAAATGAGTGTACAATATATCTTTCATAGAGAAATAATTATAATTTGCTGCACATTTTCATTTTGTGGTTTTCTGAAATCAACCCAGCATTAAATTACATACTAATGCTCAAAAATATACATACAACAGTTGGTTAAGTGTCTCATACAGTTACACTTTTACCAGATGCTTTTGGTGCCCTCAGCAAGCTTCTGGCAGAATTCTAGTTGGATATTTGACCACAACTCTTGGCTGATTATGTAGAGTTTAATTAAAGTTGTTGCTTTCGGGGCATGGATCTAACTTGTAAGCACTGTCCACATATTTTCAATATTGGAAAGGTTATTCCAAAAGCTTAATGTTAGCTTGCTTTATCCATTAAGGTCATGTTGAATAATTCTGAGTTCTGAATTCTAGTCCTCTTTCTTTATTATTTCATTGACTTTATGCAATGTATCAGTTCCACTGACAGCAAATGAGCACCAGAGCATGTTGATACCACCACCATGATTAACAGGTGGCACAGTGTTCCAAGGATCAAATGCTTCATCTTTACACTTCCAAACATCTTTGTCTCCTCTGAAATATGAAATATTCTTCCAGATGGTTTTATCTTTGTCCATACGGTCAGCTGGTCAGCTGCAATTTATAATGAAGATTAAAGATGTCAAAATTTGGGTCATCTATCCATATTGAATCAGTGGCTACACTTCTCAGTTACTTTTTTAATGTTTGACCTGATGACCCTGGAATCTGCAGTTCTTTAAAAAATCTTTCCTGACATTTGTAGCAACATGATGCATGATTAGATTAAAGCTCTTATTAATATTCAGATTTACATATAAACCAAATATTGTGTAGTGGTCAGAAATTTACATACACTTACCATGAACATTATAATATTAAGCTTTCAATTGGAAAATGCATGTATCTTTTTAATCTTTTTAATTTTGTGGGATTTTCAGGATTAAATATATACATACAGGATCAAAAGTATACACGCTGTACAGAAAAAAGGCTGGGAGATGGGGTCTGGGGAGTACTTTACAGAGACTTGATCCTGGTCCTGGCATTCCCCTGCTCAGCACATTGTAGAGGTTTCACTGACTGAACACACGCCCTGCAACTCTTAAAGAGCTTGTTAATAAGATGATAAGTTGAATCAAATGTGTTGTGAACAGGTAATCTATCCTAATCTGTTCATGGCCAAAGAGCCATGAACTATAGCTTCCCTCACTGATGAGCACTTGTGAGGAGGAGCAAAATTAACTAGAGCACAACCGACTAAGGTGCACTGAAAAATAAAGTGCAGAAAATAATGTGATATATGGAGTTTCTAGCCTTGTTTACTGAGCACACTGGCAAAATAGGCATCACACTTGGTGTGAAGGTCCACTCTGTAAAGAAAGTAAAAATAGTGTAACCCCAGAGTATGTAACAACTGCCCAAGAGTCCTTGGGAAGTGAAATTACAAAGAGGATGTGAGATTGGGTTTCACATTGTAATTAATTTACTGTCATAATGTAAATGCAGCATTAATGCACAGAGTGCCCTTGAGCAGTGTTTCTCATCCCTAGTCCTAGAGGTACCTTACATTTAGTGCTTTCCTGCTGTCAACACATGCGATTCAACTAATCAGCTCATTAACAAGTTCTTTCAGAGATGCAGGGGGTGCGAGACTCCAAGCAGAGACTCCACTAAAATGTGCAAGCACAGTGCCTCCAAGACAAGCATTAAGAGATCACTGGCATGCACAGAGTACAAACACATATGAATAAGTGTTTTATGAAAGTCGCATTTCTACAGCCTCAAGACATCAACAAAGCACATTAGGAGGTTACATTCTTTGGATACTCTGAAACTGAACTGAATGCCCTGAAGTATATGGTATCCTTACGTGTTGACTTATGTCGACGTATCATTTTTTGTACAATATCATAAACTGTGTATCTACATTTATATGGTATCCTTTGCAATAGGAGACACACACCCATATTGTTGCAATCTGCTGAACAAATCTCAGGTAAGCCATACTGCTAGACACTGTAAACTGTATAGCATGTTTGAATGGAAATCCAAAAGTTTGCTGGTAATAAAAGCAGAAATCCATCTCTTTGCAGGCCTGTGGGCTACAGCAGAATTGAATCTCTCAGCGTCTGTCTCACGGTCAGTACATGAGCCCTCAACTGGTTGGCTGGAACAATATGGAGGGCCCCGGGGCCAGCATGCGCCTGTCTGAAAGATAACTCAGAATAATCATGCCCAGATAACTCCTGCTAGATGGCTCGTCTCCTCGGAAGCCCATTATGTTCTCCAGTGATGCTTCATGTGGGAGAGTAAATGGTAAAATTGCAATCATGCATATTGCGAGCAGAAATGACCCTCTCGAGGCGCTGAGAGCATCCATAGCCACATCACTTATTCTTTGATGATGAGTTCTTTAAGGGGAATTAGGGGATCAGGACTCTGCAGTTCAAAGCCAAATGAAACGCCACGTCTGTTGTCGTGAGCTCCTTTCACAATCCAGCCAAACTATTATATTTGCTCTCTCTTGCTCTCTGTCCACTTTTTTCTAGCATTATAATCAGTACATATTGCAGAATATATAGGATTTTACACTATGCGATTATCCCGACGTTAACCATGTGCCAAATGAGCACACCTCCACTTATAATATGAGTTATTACATAAAACTTCAGGATGAATACTGCGAATTTCCCTTCATATTGTGTGTCTTGAGCCAATATGATTATAACTGTATTTAAAAGGTGCTGCAGAAACAGTAAGGCAATGCATGATTTAGACGTTCTATGATTTAAAAAGTTAGAAGTCAAAAATTACATAGCATTCTCGACTGTTTGGGCTTTAAAACATATCCTCAAAGCTTCATCAGTTCTGCATTTACTGAACCACAATAGCAATCATTTGAAAAATACATTAGAAAATCTTTACAAGGTGAACTTATTTTAATATATTAGACTTAATTATACTTAATTTTCCATATTCATAGAATATTATACATGTAAACAAATTGTTAAAAACACTCCATGAACACATTTGACTACCAAATTTCAACATATGGACATTTGAATGAACCAGTGTCAGGGGGACAGGGGGAATAGTTTTGTTGTTTTGATAAATGGAGGCTCCATCTCAGAACTTGCAGGGCTTGTACAATCTACTACTAATATCTTTGAGCCAAAAAGCAGGTTCTGTGAGGTCCATGCCTTGAATGCATTTGGGTGTGTCAAAGGCCATGGTGTGAAGGAGTAGCTGATTTTGTGGGTCTACCAGTCTACAGAAAATTCTCATCAAAATAATTGACATACTGATTGGCATGATGATCATTCAGGAGTATTCACACATCTGGACTGGAGTGGAAATCACCAAATATGAATCCTGAACTGTGGATGAACATTGATATCATTTACATTCAGAAACTTGTCCAGTCAATGTCAAATCAAATCTCAGCTGTTCGTGTATGGAGGCCTTACACACTATTAGATACATTTCAGTCACATATGAGCTGATGAACTTTAGGTGGGCTGTTTAGGGTTTTTTCCCCGACCATTTAAATGTTTACATGTCTCTTAATTCACTTGTCAGCATCATAATCAATGAATTTGTGGCTACTTTTTTCTATTCTACTATACTATTTTATGTTCGTATGGTTTGAACATGCCTTCTCAGTTTTACACTGAATGACTGATGAAACCAATTTATCCAATAAAAATAAAAACTGAAACAGTCTTAAACTGAACATAGCTGATCAAAATGTGCATCCTAGGAGGACTGTCTGGTGTAATTGACCAGCTACGAGATTAACGAACCTCTCTCCCTGGCCTCCCAAATGAATTTAATGCCTTCTCCTTCTGACTAAAACAGGCCTTGTGAAAGTTCGGGTGAACAGAGGGGTGAGGATAGATTTTCCTGGATCCAGTGAGGATTCGAGGACAAAATTGCTTATTGATTTCTTTCACTTTGTCTATCAGAGGAAAAGCTTGCGTGTCGACATCAGTCACAGGGACATATTAGCCCATATCTCTCCGCAAATTGATCGACCGTGGGTTTTGATAGCCTAGACTGAGCAGACAGTGGCAGGAGAAGGTTTCCAGAGGTCATTGACAGCTAACGGTCAATAGCCATCATCTCACACCGGGATTTGCAGACAGGTTTGTAGTTTGATAGACTTCCACAAGGTGCTGACAACTAAGACTCGGTGTGTGCAGTTTCTATCTCTCCTTTCCTTCTCTGTCTCTCTTTGTCATTCACTCTTTCCATGCTTTCCCTTTTCATCAGTTCCCACTGCCAAATTCCCTTTTAACAGGGTAGAATGCGATCATGGAGTTTGCCCAGTTAGACTCTTCAAAGGGTCTTTATGTAATCGATGCTGGCAGAGGGAATTGGAATGGTAGAGAGACGCTAGTGAGGGAGAGAGAAAAGGCAGAGATTGTGTAGGAGAGCGACAGAGGCATAGACTGCACCCGCTGAGCTCGGCAAGGGGCCGGCCTCTTTCTGATTGCACTCTCCGAAAGCCTGGCATTCACACAGCACAACTGCAGCTTCCATTTTCTTTGGAAACACGTGGAGACAGGGAAGGTGATTCCATAGTCAAACATGGCCAAGCACACAAACAGCCTGATTTTTTTTTTGTCAATTTCCTGTCAAGCTGTGAGACCTGGCCTGGTCAAAACTTGCCTAATGTCCTTATCAGCGCTCGCAGAAGGCAAGTGTTATTAACTACCCAAGACCCATCTTTGGGGTTATTTTTCCAGAAAGGGACCTCCACATTTCACAAACAAGACACACATTACAGATGGACCAATTTGGTTCAGTGATTTGAAATGATACATATTAATTTCTCAGTTACAGGAGCATGAAATTGAATTTGGAATTGGGGGTATTCAGCATGCAGTTCCACTGCAATATCCAAACACATTAGGAAGGAAAATATATGTGCATTACTGAAGCCTGTTTACTGTGATTATATTGCTTGGTGTATTCCACCAACTGCAAAACGAAACCTAAACCAACCCGGAAAAAAATCAAACTAGTTACGGCTCTAGTTTGGAAGTCATCACACTCTTTTTCACAGTCAGTAATGTGTCCTCTTTCCCACAGCCTGACAGACTGATCCCTGAAGTAAAAGTAGAGCACTGCATAGTCAAAAGGAAGTGTCAAGTTTAATCATTGGTTTATTCATCTTCCTTGGATATTTCTTCAAAGATGAAGGCTCCCCCTCTGGAATGGGATCTCATCATTAGTCTCAATGGTGAGCACAGGAAATTCCATTGAACAGAAAAGAGGGAGAAAATATTCTGTGCTTGAGGGTTTAATCAATACCAAAAAGGCTGAAAATGCATGAGGGTGCGTTACGATGGATCTCGCGAAGGGCCCTCATTTTTATCTTGAAGCAGTGTCATATTTCTTTATGTCTAGTTGCACCTAATGCATCCAGCACATAATGTATTATCCATCATTATCTTACTGTTACAGAGATATTGTGTTAGATATACAGCATGTGGTATGTATTTTGGCAATCTATTGATGGAATTGGATATTGCTGATATTTATGTAAATTCTACAACTAGTTATCACATATGGATAAGAAGGGGTTATAAATCATATAAAACCTAACTTAAGCACTCACCGCCTTTAAAAAAATACCTTCATTTTTCAGTGAGTAATTGAACCATTTGAACTAAAATTCATTGGATTCCAACTGAATTAAATCCCAGTTTAAATAGCAAAGGAGTTTACAGTGCATGTTTACTGCCCTGTCCAAGTGTACATGCTTAACCTGCACACAGACTCTGTCTGATCAGTGAGGAGGGTGGGGCTGATTACATCAATGACCCAGATATTGGGTTATAGAGAAAAACAACAAGGGAGGAGCTGTTTGCTTTTTTCACAGAGTTCAAGTGTTGTTTCGTACTGGTCTGTTTTTGTTGTAGCACCATCTTGGCCCTGCATTTCACAGAAAACCAAAAAGGTCTGTTTGCATATGTCAAAAGGTTGCTTTCTGTTGATGTAGGCAGTTCTTGCAAATGTTGAATGTCAAAACCTACCACACTCTCAAAGGAAGTTTACCACCGTCACACCTGCTGCTAGCAAGTGAGCTGGTAATGGAACAGAATGAGTGATAAGAAAAATTAGACATGTCTACTTTCTGAAGGTCAAGTACAGACTGATCTTGGTTAATGATGGTTTTAATTAAGGGCTATGGCACAGTCAATTTAGCTGTCTCGCTCTGAACAACAGCATCATCAAACCCAGATGTTTTTTTTTCTCTCTCTCTTTTTTTGCCCCATTTCTGGGAGCAGAACATTGGAGATGTGATTTAAGCCGACAGGTGCAATCAGCACCTTGTCTATAATTATAAATGGCAAAGATCAGCAGGTTGTGGCCCGCGACGTGAATTCAAAAGCTCATTTTTATGGGAGGAGAGCACAGCTCGACCCTTTTTGGAAGAGCTCAAATGAACCCACACAAGGGCTTTGTGGTCTGTAATAGCTTCTATTTTTTTCTGCTGACATGTTAATGAACTATCTAATATTTCACCGTTTATGGGACTTTGGATGTTCAGAGACGAGCTCACTGTAGAGACGGAATATGAGCCACTGCTGACTGCACATTATTTTTAACCTGCAGAACTCTGTGTGAAGCCCTGCGGCTGACCTCTAGAGAGGGCCTATGCTGTGGGCCTCTGGACCACCGCAGTGCTGATATCGATTCAGTCTTTAGCTTGCGCTGTCTCTCAGGTACCGCTATCAGGTCCAGACACATTCTGCTGAGAAGAGAAACAGTCAATACGTGGCCTGCCTTACCGTCAGCGCCACATCTCACCTGTTTCACAGCACTCTGGGGTGGGGAGAAGTTCACACATAGCAACAATGAGTGTGTGCACAGAATTCTAAACAGCCTGCTTAAGGACTTAAATCTCTTTGCTATAACCTTGATTATGAGACTCAAAGATAAACAGAATAGATTTGAGGTCACAAGTGTAAACAATAAACAAATATTTCTGTGAGTGGGGATATTTCCTTTTGAGAATAAAACTATATTTTCATGGTTAGATAAGTAATATAAACCCGAGGTTATTCACATTATTTATTTAGTGCCATACATCATTAAGCAGTATTCGCAAAAAGAAAAAAAAAATCACGTTCAGATTTTCACATCAGTGTGCTTAGAAATGTCAATAGAAAAGTGCAGTGCTCTCCGGCAGGCTGTGTGTTTTAATAAAGTTGCAGACAGACAAGTTAGTTGAGTAACACACATACCATGTGCAAACACCCAGTTAGAACTATGACTCTTTAAACACACATGTACAGCTTAAAACACACCTAAAAGCATTCTAATTTGTATATTTTCAGCAATTCCTAAAGCACATTTGCTTTGTCTTCCATTACATAAAGTACATTGGATATAGTAAGTGTAAAAGTATTGAGATTGTTTCTGATATCAAGTGTATTAACCTTTAGAACCCAGTTTTGGCCAGTTTTGTAGCTTTATTCATTAAAAAAAATAGAAAAGTATTTATAGGAGACAGTCCCAGATGCCAGACACTGTGTTTTGTTTTTACACTTTACATCACCACTTTAAAAAGTGTTTTTATTTATTTTTGCTATTTATGTAGTAGTATTGTCTCTCCTCAGGACTTTTATTCTGAAATTTGAACACTATCACCAAATAAAGAGAGCAAACAGTCTCTGTCTTGTTTTCTTCTGTAACCAATAAACCAATATTTGAGTCAGTGATGATATTAGCCCTGCCTCTCCCTGATCAGTCAGAGTCTGTACACATGCACTGGAAGGTCATTCAGTTGGAAAGAAGTGAATTTTAGCTGGATTCCAAGCTGGATTACTCACTGATAATTCATCCAACAATGTAAAAACACAATGATACAGTAAGGTTTGCATGTTAGTAAGTAATTATACTTTTGTAACCCACTGTGTTGTGCACACACAGAAATTAATCCTCCATTTTACCCATCCACACATACACACTAGTGAGTTCACACACCAGGGGGCAGTGAGCACACATGCCCAGAGCAGTGGGCAGCCCTATCCTCAGCACCTATGGAGCAGCTGGGGACTTTAGTTCCCTGTGCACTTCAGTCATGTCCTGCCAGTTCAGGGATTCAAACCAACTGCTCCCTAACTATGGCTGCTCTACTCTGATCCTGAGTTATGAAACCTAGAAATCAACATGTAACTGCCTGCAAATTCCAGATCTCTTTTAATTCTATGAGTTAAAAAGAGTTTATCCTGCTTTTGTTTGAGTAACTGTCTCTACTGTCCAGGGAAGACATTCTACTAGATTTTGGAGAATAGCTGTGAGGATCTAATTTGCATTTTGTGAAAAGAGCATTAGTGAGGTTAGGATCCCAAACTCATTTCACAGGTAATGTCTAGAGTACCATCATTCCTTTGCTCCACAGCTCAATACTGATCCTCTAGTTCATGCATATGATTTGGCATGGTGCCAACAGGTTCATGTTTATCTGCTGCAGCTAATCCTTTTCTGTTGTCAATACTTCTCAAGGCAAAAATCCTTATTAAAATGCCCACAGTAACCAACATTGTTTTTCGTTGTGGAACATAATTATAATTTATTAAAAAACAATATTTAAAAGAATCATTGTTTCATTATTGTTTATTGGTGCTCAGTGAGGCTAATGTACACCAATATTGTAAAGTTTTATATGCATTGTTTAACTATGAATGATTTAGATTGAGAAAGTGAACTTTATCCACGTCCACTGTTCCCTATAAGGAAAAACACACACCTCAGCAGCTCATTTATGCACAAGTAAGAATAAAGTTCCAAATACTGAAAAAAGAACCCACTATATTTCCACAGAGGTTGTCCAGGTTTCAAACGTTTATACAATTACTTTATTCCAGGGCATTAAAATAATTGTTTTAGCTCCTAATCCAGGCTGAATTGAGTTCCTTTATAGTGCTCACATCTAACACACAGTGAAGAAACAGATTGGGTTATAGAGTATAACTTTGCTTATGAATAGTTTAGTCTGTGTATAACTTTGTTCTGAGTAGTGCTGGTAGTTGGAATACATTGAACAAGATTGAATGCCCTACAGAGTTTCTGCCAGGAACCTCCAAAGCACTAAATTCTTCTCCTATATCTCTTTCAAGTGGAACAAGCGCATTCTTTCTGAAACTGGTTTGAGAACCTTGACACCAGGACTTTCACATTTGGACTATAAAGTTATAAAATTCCCAAAGAATTTATCTGAAATATCCATTATATTATAATTGTATATTTATTATAAAATATTATAATTCAGTAACAGATTTTCAAGAGTAATAATTCCTTTTCCTTTCAACAAAAAAGGCATCATCTATTTGTAAGCAATGGTGGCCGAGACACTGACTTAAGGCAGTGTGAGTGTCTATTTATTATTATAAGTACCCTAAATCTAAAATAAACAAATTGATAGTTCTGTGAAATAAATATTTGAATATAAGTAAAAGCCAGGCAAAAACATCTTGAATAAGTAGTAAAAGAATTTACTATGAAAGTAGTGAGAACTTAAAAAACAGTGGAACCTCTACATCCATTGAACTGTTAGACACTATTACTTGCTTTTAAACAGACCTTTGGTCTTACATTAAACACTAAAACCCAAAAGTAAGAAGTGTGCAAGGTAGTACCAGAAGCCAAGCAGCACAAAACAAAGGTAAAAGTAGCTAATATTTTAGATTCTCTCTGGAAAGATTTTGAATCGATTCACAAAACTTCATAATCAAGTTTTTATAAAGGCCCTGCTGTTCCACACAGACTTTATAAAATAGAATTGACGGCCAAAGAACTTCACAAGCAGATAACTGTAGCACAGCTGGGCTTAGAGGAGGAAAGAAAATACATGATCACACATGATGGTGATATTGTGAGCTTATCGGATGGTGAAGCAGGAGGAAGAACCTTCAGTTTGTCTTACATTCAAGTGTAACTGAAGAACAGGGCATCCCTGTTAAAATAACAAAATGTAAACGCTTGACCAGATCAAGCTTAGCTTAATCAACCAGCATAGAATGTGTGCATGTCTAGTTAATCACATACCATCAAACTCCATTTACCCAGCTAGCCCAGCTTTGTCAAACAGTTCATCAAATTGTCCATCAAATACCAACATATAAAACCATCAGTAAACACTCATAAAAGCAATGTGTTCAGAGGGTCATAATAAAAGTATCTCTTGCTTGTTTGAAAATCTAGTGTTTGTTCTTCAGAACATGCTCACAATGTCAGTCACTCTTTGGTTGTGCACAAAATTCAGAGCTCTGGTAAAGAGCTCCGTGTTAATTGTGTGAGACAATGGTTATTTTTATGAATCTAGGCTTTCAATGGTCTGGTATTTTGAGAATCATAATTTGGTGTGAGACTTGGTTGTCTGGATCCAGCAAATATACTTAACTCTTAGAACCCGAGATCCGTACTTTGCAGGCAGTTATATGCCATATTCTAGGCTTCATATCTCAGGATCAGAGTAACTTACAAACAAGATATATCATAAACTACAACTCTAATGCATCATCATTGTGTGATGAATTATCAGTGAGCAATTGAGATCAGTAGCAGCTAAAATTAACTAAATTAACCGAATTAAATCCTAGTTTAAATGCTAAAGGAGCTTCCGGTGCATGTTTATTGCTCTGTCCACATGTACAGACTCAACCTGCATACAGACTCTGACTGATCAACGAGTGGGGGTGGGGCTGAAAACATCTAATGAAAGCTGTTTTCGCTCCTTCTTTTCTCAGTATTCAAATTTCAGAATAAAAGTCCTAAGAAGGATTAATACTGATATATAAACAACTAAAAATCATAAAGGACATTAATTAGTTATATTATTATTATTATTATTATTATTATCATCAAGTATTTTAAATAACATTATTATAAATGTCTTTGTCAATGTAATTATTACAAATAAATAATAGGATGATTGAACTTTCAGCTCAGAAACACTCTGGACGATCAATTCCTAAAAGGATTTCTGTGATGTAAAGTAAGTCCTTGTAATAAAAGAAAAACCTCATAACAGGGTCAAATTAATACAAATATTTAAATTCCCTGAATTTTAATAACTCAACAATATCTGACATGTTGCTGTCTCCTATAAATACTCTTCAATGTTTTGGTAAAAAAATTATGTCAAAAAACATCCTGCAAATCTAGTCTAGAATTCTAAAGGTTAATGACTTGATTTTGCAATTGGTCAAACATTGACTATAATATAATATTTTTATAGTAGTTGGTATGATGATGTTATTTAATTAGAAGACTGAAGTTAGTTCCTTATTTGTAGCCACCAGCACTACCACAAGGGTGTCCATTGTTAGCTTTGTGGACTCTATTTCTCTGTGCTGTATATTTAATGCAAACATTGTTGAATCAGTAATATACAACAAAACCCTGAATTACCTAGTGAGTAGTGTGTGTGTGTATGTGTGTGTGTGTGTGTGTGTGTGGACTATATACCAGTAGGGTCCTGCCGGCACCACTTATGTGTTGTCCTCCCCAGAGGAAGACAGGTTTCCCCTTTGAGTCTTGGTTTCCCTCAAGGTTTCTTCCTCTGGATATGAGGGAGTTTATCTTTGCCACTGTCACCACTGGTTTTCTCAAAAGAGTCTCTGACCCAGATCTCTGTAGAGCTGCTTTGTGATAATATTTGCTGTGAGAAGTGCTATATAAATACATCTGAATTGAATGGAATTGAATTGGGAGATGCTTTGAGATACCCAGCCCTGCTTACACTGAGAGTGCTTTAGTGTGTCTGAACCCAAGGTATAAAATCATGTCGACTTCTATAAAGGAGCACCGGTATGAGGAGTGTGTGCTGTTGCAATGAGAGGAAACTAGCTGCTGTACAAAGAACAGGGGTGAAGAATGTGCAGAGCAGAAACAGGAAGAAATTGAATACTGCCTCCTCTCTGAGCTGAGTTAGAGAGAGCGAGGTAAGTTTTCTGCTGTGTGAGGTAGTTTGGAAGCCCATAAGTGACAGCTGAAATGCACCTGGGAGAGCAGATGGAGTTGGTGAACAGGTTTGACAGGTGTTGAGAAAGTGCTTATGCACTTGCTTTTTTTAATGCTCCAGTGATGCACACCAACATACACGTACACACACATAAGCACACACACACACACACACACACACTGCACTCTCTACTCCTATCCCCATGCGCAAAACTATCTTTCATTTGTCTTACACACACGTTTTCTCATTCCGGTTTATATGGGATGGGAGTATGCAATATGGAGAACTAACTCAGTTTGTCTGTTTTTCGAAAGAGCAACAGTGTGTTCCCTGCCTCCGTTCAAGTGTGAAAACCTATTTTGCCTCGCAGAAGGCAATGTTGCGTGAGGTGTGTTTGTTGTGCAGAATGAGAGTAGGAGCATTTTGCTTGTTGCTGTGTTTGGTCGTGAGCCAATTCCTGAGAGAGAGAGAGAGAGAGAGAGAGAGAGAGAGAGAGAGAGGCCACATGAACATGGAATATACTAGAATACATTGGCAATAGGCTTTAAGATATAGTAGTGTATCAATTTTAATATCATGACATTTTATTTTAATTTTTGTTCATAATTACATTCAACACATTTGTTCATTTATACACTCAGTACTTGGTTAGGGTCACATTCCTGAGACGTTATGGTATTATCCTCCAACTCATCTGTACTGCTGGTTCAGGTGTTTATCATCTTCATCTTGAAAATACCTCATAGATTCTCTGTGGGGTTCAAGTCCAAAGAACTGGCTGCTCCATCAAATTAATAGTAGTTCTGGCACTGAGGATACTTGGGCGTTAGTTCTGCTGAGAAAAGAAAATCTGCATCTCCATTAAGTTTGGCATCAGACGGAAACATGAAGTACTCTAACATCTCCTGGTCCTGACTGGTCTCAGGAGGAAGCTTTACACGTGATTAAAACAGCTAGTTAACCAGCAGGAGCAGCATAACCAAGCTGGTTAGACAGCTTCCTTATCCACATGAAGCATGTTTTCATCTGAAAAAACATTTTGGATATCAAAGACCAGCTTTGACAAACTGAAACTGGCTACCAGTGATGAGCTGGATATTTCAACAGGGATCGAGATTTTTCAACCTAGCTAATGGTATGGAAATGTGGGGCTTTTGCAAGTGACTAATTTCACAGCTTCATTTTACTTTTACTTTTGCTTCTGAAGGAGGACACAACTGTGTTTGGGGTTCCCAGTATCTCATTTCCATATACTGAACTCATTTTTCAGCCACCCCAAGATGAATGAATTTCAGGACACCTTTAGTTGATTTAGTTGTAATGCTGTACTATGATATACAGTACGGTGAAGTTAACATTTGCCTACCTCTGTATCAGGTAAGAGCATCAGCCAAACCATTAATGCAAATGTAGGTTTACCCTGTTTCTTCAAGGGCATGGTTTATATTTAATACCACTGCTAAATTCTAGGCTTTAAAAATAAATAAGTAATGCTGAAGGGCAAAGTCGGACAGTTGCAGCTGCAGTGAGTGGAAAATGAAATGAATGACGGGAGCAGTCACCCAGAATCACACTCAACAGGCTGGCCAGAACACCTATCTTATAGCCATCAAATCTACACTTAACAGTGTAGACGTGTGTGTGCATTGGGTTTCTCATCAAGCAGGAGACAGTCTACAACAGGTGGACCCGATCAGTGAAGAAGAGATGTGTTATCTAGGTGAGAAAACAGTTTTAAAAGGGGAATCCCTCCAGTCTATGAGGAGAAGTCTTAAGAGAGCCTTAAGAGAGGAACCAGAGGTCTTTATGTCTGTAATACAAACACAGCCAATTCATATACTACCCAACACCACCACTGAACCTGTATGTCTTCTGAGTTGTATGTTGATAATAATGATAAAATAGTGAAATATCATAAATCTAGTCCATTTAGTTTCTCAAATTATTAGAATATTTAATTTCAAATTTGAGTATATTACTTTTCAAACAGTATAAATATGAGATGAAGCTCAGCACACGCAACTACAATTATGAGGTGGACCCAAACTGACAGCTGTCCCTAAGACAATCAACACCCTTTACATGAGGATCAGTCACAGGCAGACATCGCTGGCTGTTCTCAGAGTTCTCAAAGCATATTAATGTTGACTGGAAGGGGAAATGTGGTGGGAAAAGGTGCACAAAAAATGGGGATGAGCACAGCCTTGAGAGAAGTATGAAGAAAAGTTGATTCAAGGACTTAGGAGAGCTTCACAACAAGTGGACTGAGGTGGGTATCAGTGCACCAAAAGCCACCACACAGACAACTCAGGGAAAGAGGCTCTAACTGCAGCATTCTGAATATCAAGCCCCCCAGAACCAGATGCAACATCAGAAGCATCTTACCTGAGCTCAAGAGGAAAAGAACTGCCCAGAATTGCTCTAGTTCTAGAAGATCAAGCTTTTAGATTCTGGAGGAAGAGCGGAGCGGCACAGATTTCAAGGTGACTGAAGTCCAGTGTAAAGTTTCCACAGTTTGTGATGGTTTAGGTTGTTAAGTCATCTTCTGGTGTTGGTCAACTGTCTTATATCAAGTCCAGAGTCCACATACTAGGAGATGGAGATGGACTTTATGGAGAATCTGATTTCCTTTTCCAGCAGCACTCAGCACCTGCCCATAGTGTTGAAGCTGAAGGCTACTATTAAAGTAACCTGGCCTCCATCCTAGTAATTTGAGGAATTTGATTTGATTTTAATGAGCTATAGGCCAAACTGTTCAACTTTGAATTACTTATTCACAATATTTACATTTTTGGAGATGCATTATTGTGTCTCTGCTCTGTTAGTTCTTTAAAAACATGTTCTAGGCAAGAATATCTCTTAAAGCTATCATAAAACAATGTCAGAGACATCAGGCAGGGTCTTCATAGCCATTTCATGTAATTGTCACGATGTCTGCCCTCTGGGGGTTTGCTGCTTTTAGAGGCATTAAACGCTTCAGTGATCTTGTTTCTATCACCACTGCTGAGCACAATTCCCAACTTTCTCTGGAATGGCATATATCACACTAGAGCACTCTACTGTGAATGACTGTGTTTACATCGAACAAACAATAATGCCTTAATTCTAAATAATCAGTGAAACTCAGGATTAAAATGTCTGCTTACATGTGGATTTGGGGGCAAAAAAATCCTTCCTAACTTTTGCACAGATAGATTTATGATGCTATATATCTATAGTGATAGGTTTGCACTTTCAGCAAAGCAAGAAATATTATTTATAACTTTTGCTTTAGTAAGGCTTTCCCATTTTCTTTCAATTCTAGATGTTGGTTTTCTTGTTTTCTCTCTTGTTTCATGTTGATCTTCTATATAGAAACTCAGTCTGACATGTAGCATATGAGCTTTCCTGTATCCTCTTGGTGTGCTTATTTTTTGTACAAATGGATATTTGCAATAAAAAGCAAAAGTGTAGTATTGCCTAACTGGATTTTTTTCCCACTATGCTGGATTTAAAATTCCTGATTTTCACTGTGGTAAGTTCCAAGCAAGGTAATTCCTCCACTGAATCCATTCCACTTGTTAATGGATGCAGTGGCATTTGCAGGAAAATGTATCACGTATCAGCTTTGATCATTTTGTTTTCCACAGGGCATTATATCAACGATTTTCAAAAATCCCATTTTTATGGAATTACATATGGAAATACAGCTTTCTGTATGCATGAAACAGAGAGCTGCTGCATGGACCCAGCTGGTAAACAACAGTACATGATAGATACGTTGTTTGAGAACCTAGTGAGAGTCTGTGATTGCTTTTAGATAGATTTTAGATATCACCCTCTATCTCTATCACAGATTGACTAAAATGTTATATTGCAGGGGTCACTAATAGGCAGACCATGGTCCAGGTCCAGGCCTCGGCAGTCTCCTATCCGAACTTGGACCTATAATCAACAATTTTGACAGTCTAGTTTAGCCAACTATTTTAGCCTTTAGAAACTCAGACCAGTTGCATGCATTATACATATCACACTATGAAACTACTCTCAGATCTGTGCATTACGATGAGGATTGAATTTAAGTGAATCACACATGCAGGGCAGTGCTCAAGACAATGCGATTGCACTGTCCTGGGGCTGATAAATCAAAACACGAGACCAGATTAAAGCTCTATTCTGATGTTTTCAGGACAACAGTGTTGAGATGATACAAATAAGGAGACTGATGACTGGTTGAAATATGAATGGGAGTCTCAGAAAGCCAAACGTGGACTGTGTTTACAGATAAAATCCTACTCAACAAAAGGAGCCAATCAGATTGCTGGTTATGCACCACATTTTTCAAAAGCTTATTGTTAAAATTGACTTGAAATATTCATTTGGATCATTTTCCAGACATTGAGGGAATGTGTATGTATGTATGTATATATATATATATATATTTTTTTTTTTTTTTTAAAAATGCACTGTACATAAGTTCAGTACAAACACTAAAGGTTCACTCCACATGAGCTCAAAGCAGAATTACAATGTTTACAGAAACTGCCATCTAGTGGACATTATGTCACATTACATCTGATTTGGATTAAAAAGACATTAATCCTGCAGTAAATCTGGACTGACCAGATTCCAAATCCTACAGATGAGAGACAACTTAAAAGACAACCCTCAATAAATGGATAAACCTGAGGTCCTATTTTATTTACTTATTTACTTTATTTACTATTGAGTTCTTAGCATTTCCCTTTACAGAAAAGTTCACAAAAAAAAAAAAAAAAAAAAAAAAAAAAAAAAAAAAAATCACATCAAAGAATCTCATTCTTAAGAGATTTTCCCCCCTTACTGCATCTAGTGCTTAGAGAGTGTATTTGTTTCCCTGCACTTTTCTGAGTATTCATTTTATCAGTGCAAAACATGTAACATCTGAAACAGTAAGTTTACAGGAGAGGGTAAAAATGTTCATAATGCTGAATGGCTGTTAAATAGTAAAATGTAAATTAAGAAAATATTTAGAAAATAATATTAGAGCATTTCCATTGATCTATTCACATAGACCTATTTACACAGAGTACAGAGCAGCTACTGGGTTCAAATTTGAGGAAAAACAAACATGCAAACAAACAAATAACTAAATAAATTAATAATAAAAATGGACTAAAATATTGGAGATGATTGTTTTTCAGTCAATAGCAGCGATATATTAAATATATATATTTATAAGGAAGGCGTGTGTGTGAGTGTAGGCTAAGTATTGTGTTCTTGTTTTATATTAGTTATATAGTATTTATAGTTATTAGTTATATATATTTATATATATCCACAATAAAAGTTTATACGCCTGACAAGATCCCACTTTTATTTTGAAATTTTTCCTTTACTATTTGTTGCTGTGTTCACGTGTTTTCTTGTGTTGTGATTCAGGACACGGCCTCCAGAGAGCGCGAGTGAGTGAATATCTTAAATTACAGTCGGCTTTCTGATTGGACGTGTTGAGCATGTAACTGAGTGAAGGTGTGAGAGCTGGCCATGCAGTGGTCAGTCATACAGCCTTCCTGGACCCAGTCTGGACAAACAGTCCACTGTGATCTGGACTCATCAATAACAGTGATCAGAACAATGGAGCCTGTGATGAACCTGATCAATACCAAACACAGGGCAGACCTGTGAAGACCAGGGGAGGGACTGTCACTCCATGAAGGTGGAGAGAACATCTTCAGATCCTGTAGCTGAGCTCTCTGAGGAGCCTGGAGGAGCTGCCTTTGGTGACTATCTGTGTTAAAGAGTGGATCTTCCTTTTCTAAACCTGTTTGAAATGACAGCCGAGTGATTATTTCCCCCCAAAGCCTCTGACTATGCAAATCTGATGATGTCATGTCTGCTGTGTTCACAGGGGTAGACAACTCTGGTCCTGCATTGACTCACTCCTGCACTGCTTTGGGCTCCTCCCACTCAAGCACACCTGAGTCCACTCACCTGTTAGGGACCAGCTTTAACAGTCAGGTCTGTTAGAGCAGGCAAATCAGCAAACTGTGCAGGAACCCAGCACTCCCTGCTTTAATCAGCGTGGGAAGACACACATGCAACTGTTTCTCTGAGCTCCATCAAACTCGTTTATTTACAGGGTCTCTCGACAGGTGGTCCGCCAGCCCACCCTCAGAGTGGGCAGTAGGCCATAGTGGGTTAATATTATATAAAGTCTGCAAATTAAACATCTCCAGTTTGAGACAACGCAGGTGCAGGAACCCAAGGTTAGTAGGTTTTTAGCATAAACTGGTGTGGGTGTTTCTAGTTGAAGAGCAATGACACTGTTCTCACACCGTCCTCTACGTCACCAAAAGTTGATTCATGTTTGCTTTTTAAAGAAACGCTCATAGTCTATACGCTTTGCCATCTTCTCACTACTGTTTACTGACACTGTGCAGCGCCCCCTGTTGATGTTGACATGTCTGTGACGTCTCCTCGGTTCCACTAAAAGGGTCTTATAAGCCAGAACGGAACCAGTTCTTTTGGTGGAAAAGGGGTAATTGTGGTAGTGTGAAATAACTATATTTTGGTAGAAGGAACATTTCTGAAGCCCTTCCTCTGAGTCTGATGTCCTGAAATTTGATCTCTAGCTTGTTGAAGTGTTATAGTGTTTGAATATCAAAATAAATCACTTTATTTGTATAGCGTTTTTTACAACTGATGACACAGAGCAGCTTTAGAGAAATCAAAAATAAAAAGGTGAACAACACATGAACAAAGCCAAAGGGCAACGTTTTTTTAAATATTTCTTTATGCAATACTGATAAGTGTTAAATGTTAAATACCCAGCAGGCATTTCCAGCAGCAGACCAGTTCCGATTTTGAGCGTAATTAGGATGGACACTATTGTTCCAGAAACAGAAAACCAGATTACGGTGCCAGTGCAGTTGAGAGAGCAGCAGGAAATCCTGCAGTGATGTTTGTTGGCATATCAGAGCTTCATCACTGCCTCTACAAAACAGGTTAGTAGGTTAATAATGTTTGTACTGACCTGCCAAATCCACACTGTTAAGACAGAGCCTGCAGTGTGGCATTTGGATGCAGCCAAAGTCTTCACAGCCCTCCACCTCCCTTTTATCTCTCATTCCCGGCTCCACTTATCAGAGGAGGGCTGGGTTCCTATCACAAGGACCACGTTTCCTGCGTCTTCCATGCAGAAGCAATCCAGCAGGGTAGAGGAACTATGGTCCAACGTCCAGTTTGCTGAGTCCTCTGCACTGACACAGCAGTGTGCACCGTTGAAGACCAGGTGTATCTCCAAACTGTTCAGGAAATCATCCCTCCAGACTTTCCCCACCCTTGCATGAAATGTGGGCTTCCTCTGCTGCAGGGAGATGTTTGAGGGTTTGGTGCCATGCTCAGAGGCACCAGTCACAACCTGTCAGTTGAGGGACTCAAACTGACAACCTTCTAGTTTCTGCACTTCTTCTCTTACCTCCAGGCTACAACTGCCAAACGTTACCACTGCTTGTGGTACTCCACCAGAGGTGGAGAAGCAGGAGCCAGCATGCAGCGCAGTTTGCTGATTTCCCTGCTCTAATACATCTACCAAAACCTGGCAATTAGCAGGTCAGTTGTATCAGCTGTGCTTGAGGAAACCTAATCTGTCCTCCAGAACTTTGGTTCCCCACCCTCGTGTGTGAGCTTATTGCTGTGCATAGATGGTCTGAATGTTGTCTTGCCCAGAAAAGTAGGAGCCTTTGATTAATTTTGTATGATTTGTTTGTTGATTTCTTTCCCTTCTTTTTTTCAGAGAATTTAGTGGAGAAATTACCAGTTAACCCATGCACAACTCCATAGTGGGAGTTATGGGGAGAGAGCACTAACTACCCACCAAGAGAGAACATGGCCAATTACACTCTCAGTGTCCAGAACGGATAAATAAAATAAATAAATAATAAATAAATAAAATAAATAAATAATAAATAAAATAAAATAAATAAATAATAAATAAATAAATAAAAAAGGCACTTGAACTTTGGCACTACTTTTTGAGACACTACTGCAAAGAAGCTAAACCCCAAGCTAGTGCACTATATTGTGAATACAGTTTCAGACACAGCTTCAGACAAAGATAAAACAATTATCTATTTTGAGCTCTTGATGGGCCCGTCACCAGCACTGTTCTGGTTCTTTTCTTGCTCAGAGACACATGGTGCATCCAAACTGTTAATGACCAAGTTTAATGGGGTGTTTGAGCAGGAAATTCTGCCTCGGGGTCACTAGCCCTGCTCCTGGAGAGCCACCAAATCTAACACACCCAATATATCCAGTCAAGAGTGATGTGATGACCATGATAAGAAGTGCTTCAGCTGCTCTTGCTGTGGAAGAAAGTTTGCACGCCGTCGGACTTTGGAGCAACACGAACGAATTCACACTTTTCATTGCACACAATTCATTACTCAATTCATTACTTTTCATTTCAAGCCTTTTCATTGCTCTGAGTGTAGCAAGTGCTTCAGGCAGCGGTCAGCCCTGCGTGTGCACAGGAAAGGTCACACCGGGGACAAGGCCTTTGAGTGTTTTGTGTGCTTCAAGAGGATTTACAGGTCAGGAGACCTGAAGGCACATTTAGGAATACATACTGGTGTGAGAGAATACAACTGCTCAGTATGCTCCAAGGGCTTTGGACGTCCCAGCGACCTGAGAAGACACATACAAACTCACGAAGCCGAGCCAGTGATTTTCGACATAGATAAGAGTCCACACAAGTGCTCTTAGTGCATCAAGACATTCACAACGTCGTGCACAGGTTGAGATCCACCAGCGTGGTCACACTGGAGAGAAGCCATACCAGTGCGCTCAGTGTGGTGAAGGTTTTCACTGGAGACAGAACTTTAAAGCTCATCAGCGTTATCACACTTGTGAGAAGCCTTATCACTGCTCAGACTGTGACAGACGCTTCACCTGCTTATCAGCTCTGGAAAAGCATCACGTATTGCTTCATTCTGGTAAGAAGGTATTGTTTTCATACTCATCAGGATGCAGAGTAAGTGGCTCTCTTGGGTTCCCTATTTTCAGTCCAGCAGTGACACTGGGGGGTTTAAACATTCCAGCAGCACTGCTGTGTCTGATCCACTCCTACCAGCGCATCACACACTAACACACCACCACTGGTGCTTAGAATGAACCACCACCCACATATTACCTGCTCTGTGGTGGTCTTTTGTGGTCTCGACCGTTGAAGAACAGGGTGAAAGGAGGGTGTGAAAGTATGCAGAGAAACAGATGGATTACAGTCCTAATGTTGTGGCTGATCAGTGTATAGAATGTACTATATGCAGAAATACATACTAGTCAGTTTAAATAACATGCCTTTCCATCTGTACATCCATAAAAGAGATTTTATTAATGTGTTGTCTCTCAAGTAATGCTTACTATATTTTGTTGAAGGAGTTTTACTCCAGAACACCCAGTTCCACCAGTGCTCTAAAAATGAAGATGGTCGACATCAGTGCTGTCAGTGTGGGAAGAATTTCAACCAGGCGAAGGATCTGGTGGTCCATCAACGAGTTCACACTGGAGAGAAGCCCTATAGGTGCTCCCAGTGTGAGAAGATAGGGCACCTGAAGGAGCATCAGCTGGGTTCACTCTGGGGAGAAGCCGTACCAGTGCTCAGTCTGTTACAAATGCTTTCCTTATTCACAGTCCATGAGAAAACACATGCGTGTGATTCATGAAGGTGAGCACAGTTTATGTACTGTGATGAATTATTGATTCACTATATCATATTCTGTTGTGTTCATAGGAATTTAAGACTAATTAGGATTTGACTCTTAATATTTGGACAATATTTCATAGTCATTTCAAATCATCTGTACTTTTTTCAGATGGATCAGATGGATACATTTCTTTTCATTGAAATGATTGATTCTATATACTTGAGAGGTGAATCCAAACCTTGTGTGTGAAAGGCAAGAGAGCCGAGATGTTTTCTATTAGAAAGAGACATGCTTACAAATGTCTCTTTTACTTGCAGCACGAAAATGAAATGCGATAGAAACCAACTTCGCTTTAATGGATGATGTGCAAGAAGTCAAAATTGGTTCTGCTCCATCCAGCCCGTCATCAAAACTCTCTGATGACCCTGAAGCTTCTAGTGAACATAGTCAGTACGAGTTTATAGATTCAGTAATGTGCAGTGAGCTTTTAGTTGGGAGTAGTGGTGGCTCACTGGTTGGACAGGGTTATTGAAGACAGGGTTGTGGATTCAATACCTGGATCCGCCCTTGAGCCAGGCCCCTTCATGCTTTGAGAGAACTCCCTAAAAGACAGCACTGCACATGCATTTCTGGACATTCTGAGAAGATGTCCAGAAGACTTGTATAGAAGACTTGTATCTAAAGTGAAAGAAGCACCAGTTTTGTTTTTGCAGTATTAAGCAGTTCTCTCTTCTCCCGAGTTACATAATTAAGTTTGTGACATGCCAAGCCCAGAGTAGGAACGATAGAGACGCTCTCTATTACAGTGGAGTAACAATATGATATTGAAGCTGTTGTTTTAAGGTAAAAATGTTTCATAATTTTGCTTTTAACATATCTTTGCTGACCAGTGAAAAACACTTCTCTCCAAAATGGTGACTTTACAGGAGAAGGCAAAAATGCACTTACTTTGAATGGAATTTAAGGTAAAATACATGTAAACATAACTATTGGACAGCAGCGACATGTAATTTGACCAGGGCTGCCCAAAGTATTTGATAATACTGTATATGCCCACCAGCATAATCAGAAATTAAATCAGAATGTGCAGATGCAACACCCCTAAAGCAGTGGTGGGCACTGGGGGCCCCGAGTCCAGCACAGTTTGCTGATTTCTCTGCTCTAACAGACTTAATAAACTCGTGAATTGAATAAATAATAAAAGGTGAATTGAATGAGGTGAGCTGAGCAGATGGTTGCCCACCACTGGCACAGAGTGTTTAAATAAGGGTCTGAAATTGGAAGCAGTAGCTTTTATTTTAATTTCTTTACCAGCACACGGTGTCAAGTCTGAGCAAGACTTAATCATGGAGGACAGTTGTACTTTCTCCAGTTCAACATCAAAGCTCTGTAAATATCCAGAAGTGCTTGATAAGCTTGGTGAGTGTGTGTGATGAGTAATGTGTAATGGGTTAATACAAATATTTTTCTAATTCCTTTATAAAAGTGCTTTTTTGGCAGTTATGGACTGAATATGATGAGAATAATCCCAACATTTCATCTCTTACATTTATTTAATGAAAAACCTAATAATTTGTTCTACTTACTCTTTCAGCAGCTCATCAGGTTAAGATTGAGGAGAAGTGTTTAACCATAATGGATGATGTGGTGAGAGTTAGAACTGGTTCAACTCCAGTTGGAGCCCTTTGATGACTGGAAAATTTCGGCTGAATTGCGAGAGTGTTGGTCATGTGATATTTTGGTTTATTGCAAGCAATTTCTAGAACCAGTTTTGTTTGGTTATGATTTGAGCCAGACAGAGGCAACCATTTCAGTTTGCTGTGTGTAAATAAAGCCTACCATTGATCATGATGTGGAAAGGTGATAGTGGCAAAAAAAACTCCTGAGCTGGAGAAAGAAATCTTTGGAGGAACCAGGCTCATGGGGACCCGCCCTGTGTGTGTGTGTGTGTGTGTGTGTGTGTGTGTGTGTGTGTGTGTGATTATGCATCCTGGGTGATTCAATCAATGGCCAGCGCAAAGTACAGGTGTGAATGAGGAACATTGCTTCCTAAATATTCATTGTAATTCAATCACTCAAACCACATTCTGAGGTGATCGGTCAGAAAAGAGTGATGAGATGAACGCAGCTGCTTCTCGTCTCTTTCAGCATCACCTCATCACAAACTGGGCTAGCAGACCAAAAATCTCATACAGCCCATACTGGAACATGCCATTTCAGTGTCAAATAAAAAGCAGCGAGAGAGTATTATTAATATGAATATGGGGAATGCTCTGATATTTTTAAACATGATAAAGTCAAAGGTGTTCATGGGTTCTACCTTCTTCACATGGTTTTATATTACATTACATTCAAGACAGATCCACTCCCTCTAGGGTCCATGGCCTGGTTTCCACTCTATGATTGGACTAATGATATATGGTTTCAATTGTAAGTAATAACAAAATAAAGCAGCAGAACAGCAATTAAACAGACTTTGTTTCCCATTATTTTAATAGGACTTTATTGCTTTAATAGTTTTGATACAGAACAGCTTACATGTCTGATTCTGAAGCACTATCCATAGAGCAGTAGTGTACCAAAATACTCTGGATTACTCTGGTTCCTTTCCTTACAAGTCCAGTAGAATTATTTGTTTGTGTGTGTGTGTGTGTGTGTGTGTGTGTGTGTGTGTGTAGCAGCGACACAAAGCTCCCTTTGATATGGGTCAGAACTTCGGACAGTGACAAACCTGCCATTTTGTAGGCCAGTTTAGAGGGTTTCTGTTTTGTTTTTGTTTTGTTTTTTTTATTCATTTCTCATGAAAAAGTGATCCTGAAGGAACCAGCAGTGGAAAAAGACTGAAGACTGGTAAAAAAAAAAAAAAAAAAAAACTTGGAAAATAATGCAGGATGAGAGGAATGTGGGATTGTGTGGATTCGTTAAATCCTGCCCACTCGTATGATTTCACAGTCAAGTGCTAAAAGTAGTGATTGACAGTTCGACTCAAAAGTGGGGGGGGATTTTTTTGCAACTCAGGAAAAACTGAATTTTCATTTTGTAAAAACCCTGAGAGCAAGACAGTGTGGAAGGGGGGGAGAAACAGAAAAAAACACCCATAACTCAACAACATAAAACTGTTAACATGCAAAAACTACCCTAAAGATTCACCCATAGCAGAATAACAAATTTCACAGTTTTATATGCCTTATATATCAATCAATCAAAGAAAACAGAACTCTTGTCTCTCAGCCAAACTGATAATAATGATATAAAAAAAAATAATCACACAGTCTATAAAACACATACAAATGTCTACATAAAGCTTTTGGATCAATAGTGATTATTGCTAGGAAAGGCCCAGTTCTACGCTGGGCCGCTCTATGTATTGAATCTAAATCATTTCTCTGCAGCATAATTGCGTTAATACATGGCTTCTCCACGTTTTACTTCTTCACCCACACTGGGCTACAATAAATACATTTAAAACAGTCTGTGTGCATTCTTAACAAGAATCCTGACACACACCCACACACCCATGTGCATGTATACACATGCAACACACTCTTTCACACACCCCAACCCAGAAAAAAAGGCATTAGGAGAAGCAGAGTCCCAGTAATGTAATATACAGATTGAGAAAGCAATTGCATTTTTGAGTCCATTCAAGTTCATTCAATACTAGCCTTGTGCCTGAGAACCAGAGTTGAGGGAACACTAGTGTTTCACAAATAGAGGGCACATGCGCCCCTTGTGGTTTGGAAATGCGACATCCATACCGGTTTCCCCATCACTTATCCAATGAAGCCTCGCTCGTTAATACTCTGTTTCTGGCTGCACAAAGGTCACGCTATCCATTTTTCCTGTTACGCCAGTGCCGACTGTGGTCAGAGGGAATCGTCCAGCTGACGGCTGGTCTGGAAACAGGAGACGTGTCAGTCATAACAGTCCACTGTCGTTTCAAGTCTCCACGCCTTTTGAGGTTTGCTTTGTTTGCATCTGAGGTTCATACAATTGAAAGGAAAGTAAAAAAAAAACAAAAACAAACAAACAAACCCTTACATAACAACAATAATAAAATACCCAACACCAGAAATGCTAATGTGATTGACGTCTTGAGATCCTCAAGGTGAGGAGCTCATGAGGATGATGGACCCGCAAAAACTGGCACCATATCCAAAGACAGGAGGCAGCAGGGTGACAGTTTTCAAGTACACATCAATGGAGAAAGAAAACAGACTAGTAGACTAGTGTTTGCCCAAAAGGCTTAATGATGGAGGCCTAAGTAAATACTATGTATGAAAAAACACTAGTAAGGCTTGAAGTAGAGGGGTTTTGGAAGACATTAAACCTGGACACAGAATCCTATTAATATTTCTTTTGGATGCATTCATTAGATATGTTCATGTGGGCTTGGGTTTCTGCAGGTGATGGTATAGAGGGAGAACAATTTCTCTTGTTTATATATAAACACTGCAGTTCCCTCAGTAAAAACTCGGCTCCTTCACTTTCTTCTCAAAGAAAAATGAACATGGTCAGCGTAGCTGAGAAATTTACGATACTTCAGGCAAATATTGCCCATACATTTAGAAGAAAGAAGTGTTACACCACTGTGAGGGCTGCCCACAGAGTGCTGCCTGATGAAGCCTTGTGCCCTCCTTTAGGCGTCCGTTATTGTTTCTGAAACTCTGGAGGTGTTACCACCGAGAACCTATAGGACATGTGCATGGTGCAACTGAGTCTGTGAAACAGCCCTTTGACGAATAGACTAAGTTTAATGTATTCCAGTTATGCTAACACGCACAAGCCTCGACACTGGTCTCAGTAGCTACATGTCAGCTTGTTTTCTGCCTCTCTTGGTTTACCATATAAACCGGGGTTTTTTTTGTACGACCACTCTCTATTCAGTCAATCATACAAAACATTGTACTAAATTGTTTATTTATTGCTTATTGCAGTTTCTCTCAAAGATTCAAAAAAAAGAAAAAAGGAAAATCACTTTTATAAAATACTCTAAAAATCAACTAGATCATCTGGTAGTAGATAAAGATATAGCAAAAAAGTAGCAAGGCACTTAGAAAAGTTCTTTGTTTCTCTTTTTAAAAAAGTTACAAATGTACTTAAATGTAAGTCATTACAAATGTACTTAAATGTATGGCACAGCCTCTGGAGTGCAGAGTGATGCATTCCGGCCAGACAGTACTGGAGAAAAGAGGCCTTTCACTCCACTCCCAGCAGAGCGGGCTCACTGTTGGAAAGGATGCGGTCAATGTTGGGCTTGGAGTGGATCTCCAGCAGGCCTTGGAGGAACTCCCCTGGCTGCTCTAATGCTGTGACGGTGGTGGTGGTTACTGTGTTTGCAGGCTGTTCCTCTGTAGGAGGTTCTTTGGATTGGTGGTCCTGTACTGCTGCTGCTGGTTCAGAATGCTCCCCTTGTTCCCCTGCAGGTCCCTTCTCCAGTAAGCATGGTCCCTCCTTAGCGGTTTCCATGCCTTCGCTTTCATTCTCAGACGGAGGGTTGGTGCTGGTGGGGGTACATTCTCCCTCGCTGGCTGAGCGACCGCTGAATGCCTCCTCATCCCCTCCTCTGCCCGTAGCTTCACATGCCAGGCCCTCTCCGTCTGCTCCGCGGGGCTTCTGATGGATGCGCTGGTGTCTGACCAAGCTGTGCTTTAGGGTGAACGTGCGCTCGCAGGTTTGACACTTGTACGGCCGCTCTCCTGGCAAAAACAGAAGAATCAAGACATCAGAACATTGTCTGGTTTTCTGGACTGTAGATCAAAAGTAAAAAGACGGCCCCTTTTGAAGGTATAGATTAAGGTTTGTGGTTTCTGACAAGGTTATCTTCATAGACTGTGGCATAGTTTGCAGCAGTAATAGCACCGTCAAAAAAGTCTGAATGGTGAATGTTCTGTTACTGGTTGGCCATTTTAGCCTTGAGGCTCCTAAGCAAACCTAAGAACAAATCTGTTTGATCAGATAATGTATTATTACTGTATTTCTCACCAGTGTGAGAGCGCATGTGTCTTGTCAGGTCCTGAAGGCTCCAGAAGCGCTTGTTACACACACTGCATATTTTCTTCCTCTTGTCAGTTTTGCTCCTGGTTGATCCAGCCTCGCCTTCACAACTCTTTGGTTCAGCTGCGCCTCCCTCTTCATCACTCCTCTCCTCCTCAGAGCCACTGTCTATTGCGCTGCCTGCTCCTTCACTCTCTGCTGTCCCCTTTTGCTCCTCTTTCTCCAAGTCCTCATCTACTACTTCTTTCTTGGGTTCACAATTCTCAGCGGTCTCATTAGTCTCGTCCATTTTGGGGGCCACATTAGGCACACCAGCAGTACTTTCCAGTTGGTGGACTTTCTCATGTCTCGCGAGGGTTGTGGCATACCGGAAGCTCTTGTTGCAGCTCTTGCAGGTCAGCTTGGACTCCTGGTCCTGTGATGGTGCGCGTTCGTGTGTTTCACCTTCCATGTTTGGAGAGGGCCTCTGCTGTTCACCTTCAGAGAATGTAAAGTCAATCAGCTTGCTTGCAAAGTTCAGGTCCAAGCTCTTATTGCTGTGGGAATCATCGTCATTCTCTATGGCTTTTCTGTCCACCAGATGATGATCTGGCTCCTCCTGGTGGAGAACAGGCTTTACTACAGCTGCCTCTGTTGGTTTGGCAGGGGATGGTTTCTCAGCATCAGATGCAGTTGGCCTTTCAGGTCCAGAACTTGTAAGATCAACTGCATCTCCAATGGGGAGCTCGTTCTCAGACATGCTCTCTAAAAAACACAAAGAAAATGTGAAAAACCGTAACATATTTACATTCAAATCCTACGTAATGTTTCTGTTAAAGACAAATTCTGAAAGATTACTTTTAAAATTATACTTTATGCAGTGATTCATTTTATACTAAATGTTTTTACTTATACGCGCACACACACACACACACATACATACACACACACATATATATGTGTGTATGTATGTATGTATGTATGTATGTATGTATGTATCTCAATCTAGTGCTTGTATGGCCCTCTTCTTTAAGTGAACTACATTAAAAATGTAGCACATAGTTACCTGCACTCTCTGGTGAGCCCTCCTCTGCATCCTTGGGTTTTGGTATGGCACCATTCTGCCGGAGGATCCTGTTGGATATACCATGCTTGCGCAAAAGATGACGCTCACAGTTAGACTTGGTTGAGAACAGGGCTTCGCACTTGGGGCAGGGATATGGCTTCTGACCTATAATCACACACACACACACACACACACTCACATTATTTTCACATTCTACTGATATTCAAATTATAAGAACCTTTGAAAAAGCAAAACTGTATCTTACCTGTGTGTGTCAGCATATGGCGCTGGAGAGAGCTGGCCCATGGGAATACTCTGGGACAGAAAGGGCAAGTCATTTTCTGCACAGAGTTTGAGTATGCATTCTTTTTCCCTTTGGACTGTGGGCTGTGCTTGGCCGCCAGATGTTTTTCATCTTTAGCCTCCCTCTTGCCAGCTGCACAGGATTCTTCTTCTTTTCTTCCAACCTCAATTGAGCTGGTTTGCAAGTACGTGCTAAACTTGTTGGCATTAGTGGTGGCCAGCATCTTCTCTACGCTGGCAAACTCGCCACTGGATTCCAAGTCAATACTGTTCTCTGTAATGTTCATTGTAGACTTTTCCTTCCCTGTGTTGATGGCTGGCCTCTTCTTGCATCCCTTCTTGGTGATGTCTACAGGAACCTCCTCTGCTGAGGAGTCCATGATCTCCTGCTTACAGGAGGATTCAGGACCTGATACACAGCCATTAGGATTTTTCTCCGCTTTCAGGAGGTCAGGAGCACCAGAGACGGAGGAGATTATCTGAGCAATGGAGGCTAATGGTGGCAGCTCCTTAACTCCAGCAACAATAGGCTTGGGGAGCAGGGGCTTCAGACGCAAGGCTCGATTTGCTGTGCTGGCTGCATTGAGAGTGGTCAAGGCTACTGGGACTGGGTAACACCCAACCTGCTGGGGCTTCTCATCAATAGGTCTATCTGCCTGAAGGCCCTGGATAAGAATGTGATCCTTTATGTTGAAGTAGGTCTGTTCCTTTTTAACTTCCCTTTGTAGCACTGGTTCTGTGTCTACCTTCATCTTTTTCTCTGGATTTTTGGGAATGGAGAGATCAATGGGCTCCATGGAACTATCATAAGAGGGGGCCTCCAGCTTAATCCCAGAAGAACCATCTGTGCTGCCAACGCTGCTACATCCTCTGCTTTTTTTTGAGAAGTCCAGTGGTTGTTCAGGATCTGCACTGTAGAAGCTCTGATCCTCCACTTTAATGGGAAGCAGAGGAGCACTTGGTGACACTCCATTGAGTGGAGAAGGATTCAGACTGGCCCGAGAAGGAGTAATAGCGATATGGTTTTTAATGTCCTGCTCTTGGACTTCAGGATGTTGTTTGAGAAGGTGGTGAATGCAGTTTCTCTTTGCCAGGAAAGCTGCACCACAGCGTTTACACTCAAATGGCTTTCGTTGGAAACCGTTGTGAGTGCGCAAGTGGAGCTGTAGGTCTCGATAGGTCTTCAGGTCATCACCACAAAAACGGCAAGTAGTGTCACCCGAGCTGGCCTGTTCCAATGCATTTAGAGCATTTGACGTAACATATTTGATATTTTTCTCAATCTCCTTACGAGTGTTCTTCATGTGTTTCTTGCGAAGGTGGCGCTCACAGTTCGCTTTAACTGTGAATGGATAATGGCAGACTCGGCAGACGTAAGGCCGCTCACCGCTGTGCGTACGCAGATGACGGATTAATGTGGCCTTGTCTGGAGCAACGTAGTCACAGATATTGCATTGATGGGGCAAGATGCCCAAGTGATAGCGCATATGAGCCTGCAGTACACCAGAATATGCAAACACTTGGTCGCAAAGCCGGCACGGATAAGAGCCTTTGCGAGCTGTTCCTTTCTTTCCAGATGTTTCTTGCCCTGTCTTCTCATCTTCCTGCTTGATCTGTTGTTCATCCATGTCCATGGGGGTGTGGGCATCACCCATGCACTCGGCCTCCATCTGCATTCTTTCCATCGAAACCTGGTTGCAAGTTGATGATGATGAAGATGGAGATGGAGACAGTTCTTTGCCAACTTTCAGGGGATGGGCAGCAGGGGGTGGTAAGCTGGGGCTTATGCAGCCTAGTGATGCCTGCTGGGTGCTCACAAGGGGAGGAGGGGTGGAGGCTGCCATGTTGGTCCTAGGAGCCACCAGGGGCTTTGGTTTGAGTGGGGGCATCTGCTTATAACCTGACTGCATTGCGCTGCATGGTGCCTTGGACAGCGGTGGGAGGCTGATCTGCTTTGGAGCAGCAGAAGCCACTTTGAGGATCTGCTGTATGTCAGCCAGTTCCATCCCAGTCTCACTCACTGGCTTTACTACCATCCCGCCATCCGGCTGAACAAGAAAACCAGTCTGAAAGGGTTGTAGGGACAGGAGTTTGAGGGCCTCGTGCTGGGAAAGCCCCCGGAGAGAGGACGGGTCCACCAAGGAAAGGCCAAGTCCACCAAGGAAGCCAACTTCCTGCTGGATCAATGACTGATCTACATGGATAACTCGGATACTGTCTAACTCTGCCTGCAAGACATCCTCTTTGGATGGTGCAGGCTTGACCTGAGAGACATGTTGCAAACCCAGGGAATCCATAAACTCATTTTTCTCTGACACAGGGGTCTTGACGCTGGAGGGCTCAGGAGTAACAGGCTCTTGGGTGCCTTCAGATGTCTCGTGAGTGGACTTGTGCAGGTCTAATGCTGAGTGCAAAGGGAAAGCTTTGTCACAGGTCTCGCACACAAAGCGATGAAACTTGCTGGTGCAGCGACGTAGGTTAGTTTCACACCAAACCTGATTGGTTGGAACAAAAGAGAATTTATTGGTAATGTTCACTGCTCATATGAACCATTAAATATCGATATATCATGGTACTGTAAATAATAATAAATAATAATAAATAAATAATACTTGGCAACACTATATGGACAAAAGTATTTAGACACCAGAGTTTCTTCCCAACACAAGAGTGTACCGCTAATGTCCATAGAGGGGTTTAACAAAAATTTTAAACACTGCTGTGAAGATTTGACATCAGGGTTCTGGGTGATCGCCATGCACCCGTCCCCAACACATGCCAAAATTATTAGGTGGAGCACAATCATTGCAGAGAACAAAGATCCACTGCTCCACAGCTTTATACCACTCAATCTGATGCCTGGCATTATGTATGGTGGCAATAAGTTGATGGTTGGCAACACTTGACTAGACTTGAACGAATGCATTTCTTAGTAAGTAAGGGGTGTCCACAAACTTTTGGACATGTAATGTATCTTGATGATGCTTACCTGGGCAATATGAGGGAACTTGTGGCAGGAGAAGTCAATGAATGCCAAGTCATTAAAGCCAAGGGGTATGGAGGGGTTGTTCTGAATAAATGGCTGTCCCTCAGGGTCAGTTGGCAGCTGTTTATGGATCGCAGCATTGTGACGAAGCAATCCCCGATGTCTCCGAAATGAGATACAACAGAGCTCACACCTGTGAGCAATAAAATATTTTAGGACATGAACCACAGCTTAAAAAAATGTATCCTGAAAATCAAAATAAATTTCGATTCTAAGATATTGTTTATTTAAGCAGGCTGCTGGCTTCAGGAATGTTGAAAAACCAATGAAATTCTACATTTTGTGAAGAGTTAACTCTATAGTCCCTGCAGCAACAGTGAGGTTGCAGGAAACGCTGCTGAGGGATTTGTCTTAAGCAAATAGGAGCGTTGGTTGGTGGAAGATAAATGTAGCCAGGACTGTGGTGTTTTTTTCCAGCCTGTTTGTTAGGCGCTGAGAGAGACAGCTGGCTAGTGTCTATGACACTGCACACAGCCCTTATCATCAGCCCTGCCCCTCACCACTGTGCCGAGGTGTCTGCAGTGACCGTAAGCTGCTTTATCTCAGTGCATGCACTCACACACACACAAACACACACACACACACAACACTGTGGTCAGGTCTGTGTGTAGAGTCTGGGTACTGTTGGCAATATCTGGTGTACATTGATCTCTAATAGTCTGCAAAACAGCAATCAGCAAAGTTTAACACACCAGTTTGATAAGTCATGACTTTTGCCCATGCCCTTATCCCCCTTAGGGAGATTGATGACCAGTGTGCTAACTTGTTTTATTAGGGGATGCTTCTGTGCAAATGGGCGGGTGTGTACCAGTGTGCAACAGGGAGTGACGCCGCCTTAGTAAGCATTTGCGTGGAACAGATAACATGTCTACGTCATGTGAGCATCCCTGTATTCGCAGGCTTGTGTGCGACACAGTGCTGCATTAAGAACTCAATTCATAGCAGCCTAGATCCTCTTAACTAGCTCTCTTAGCTCTTGCGATTACTCGGGATTAGTGCTAAATTTGCTGTACTTCCATACAACAGTAACAGTGCTGTGGAACCCAATAGGCCAAGCACCACTAACTCACTTCAGCAAAAACCAGCTCTGTGCAACTACCCATTACCCATTAACTACAGTTGGAGAAGTTGGCCATTGCATGAGTGGTTTTAGGGCAGGAGACTGCAGACTGTGATGTCTCCAAGGAAACGGCACCCCCACCCCCTAACAGAGAGGTCCAGCAGACTGCGTCCTGAAGCCTCCTTCTGTGACTCATTAAATCCCCTCACCACGCACACACACACACACAACCTCCATGCTCTGTGGTACGTTCCCCCCTCCCTCTGCTTTTCCTCCTTGATTTCCTCCCTCTTTTCTCCATGCTACTCCCTAGTTCGGAGCCTGGGGGCCAAATCGGGGGGAGGGGATGAATCCGTTAAACTTCAAAACCGAGCGTGTTTGCAGACAAACAGCATTAAAAATCACTCAGGTATGACTATTTGCCATCCAAACATTACATGGATAACTTAATGAACCAATCCAGGGGGTCTCTGGAACTTAAATATCAGGTGTTCTGCAGACTTTGAGTTCAGTGTTCCTTTATTGATAGAGCATAAACTAAAACAGTCTCTAAGAGGACGCTGCAAAAATTTGTAAAGATCTTACACACCAAAACTTTTACCCTGTAAAACATTCATCAAACAAACCCTGAATTGGTACACTGGAGGACTCTCTAGCCTCTGTGTTCGGATGTGTTAAATTATGACTGTTTCAGCACAAAGAATGCCACTATAATCTCCCAGCAACTGCAGCGGTCCAGCCCAAAGCCCCAGCCTCTCCTGCCCCCAGCAACACAACTCCCACATCAAACAAAGAGTCAACAGTCCTGCACGAGAATAGTGGACATCTACCATGTCTAACAGGCCCACCTAGCAACTGGGGGAAATTGGCACAGGATTTATATTGTTGGTCATTATCATGCAGAAGCTTTTTTATCACTTTCCCTTGCAGCCTTTTGTCACCACTTATAAGTGTGGTACAAATGGACTTTCAGACTTTCAGCAGAATTGTCTTTCTATTTTATAGACATTGTTCAAACCTGAGAGTCGTGTCAGGATGAGTTTCCATATGGACCTCCAGGTCATATTTGGAGTTGAGGGTCTTGAAGCAGACAGGGCATGGCAGCAGTTCCTCTTGCCCTTTATTTGGGGCAGCTTCATCCACGCTGCTATCTTCTACAACCTGCAACAGAAAAATAAAAAGGTCAAAAATCTCCAAATGCATTTTCATTTGGGTAGAAATAGTGAAGTTTATTGGTATGAAACTGGAAGGAATACCCTTTTAAACAATATGCAACCGTATTCCTATAGCAAACTGTATTCCTATCCACAGTGCACAGCTTGCTAGGTTGTAAAGTCATTTAAATAATGAAGCAATTCCATAACTAATATCACTTTTACACAGTTCCCCCTTTGAAATGCAGCTGATGATGCACCAAAATACTTAAATAATGGGTTGTACAAGTTTATAGATTCTAAATCATATTATCTGAACAGGTTACCAGATTAAAATATATATATATGTATATATTAGTGGTAAATACATAATTTTCGAGATATAGTTATGCTAGAATCAAGCTTAAATTGGCACTTTTAATTATTTATAAAACACTTTCAGCTGGTAACAGGCAAACAAGTAACATATATTCCCTTATGTCTTAACCTTTAGACAATGCTTTATTTAACGTGCAGCTAATGTGGCCCAGCCAGATGGCAAGAGCAGAATATATCCCGTTATAAAGAAAATACAACCAAAAAGTTATATTAAATAGTATATAGTAAAAGTATAATACTAAATATATTTTTAAAAAGTCATAAAGTTATTTCTGAGTCTGTTAGGAGTTTGTTCGCAAATCGTGATGTTCATATTCCATATATGACATAACCTAAACAGCATATACACAAGGGCACATAGAACAACAATAATGCTGGATGTCTGCTTGGTGTCATATAGAGTGACAACTGTCCAAATCAGCACTCTGCAAATCATAGAATGATGACTAAGTAGGTGCTACAAAAGGTACTGGGCTCCGAATTGGCCTGGTGGAAAAGCAAAAAAGCTGTGTAGAGTCGAGCAGAGTAGTGTAGGTACCATCCACCAGCAGTGGAAATGGGCCACAAGACACTTGTGACAGCCATAAAAGTCTGACCTTTTTGCTCGCAGGCTCATCAGCTCGCTCTCCTTCATCATCATAGCTGGCCTTCCTCTTGGCTGCAGAGGAGCGTCTCCGTTTGATGGGTGATGGAGGGCTGTTAGGGACGGGGATGGCTGGGTCTTTATCATGGATCTTCATGTGTCTGTGGATAAATAACAATGGCAGACATTTTAACCACTGAGGCTAGTACAGAACAATCAGTTCATCTAACAATTTGAGCTCTGAGATGATATGAGATTATTTAAATAACCGCTCACTTTGCTGAACAGATCATGGCACTGTGATCATGGCACATTCGACCTCGACACTTCAACAGGTCACACTGGAGTCCGTTCAAAGCTACGGTTGTTCACTCGCAAATCAGTTAACTAAACTGCTGCGTGGTTTGTTAGTCTGGAAAGCTTGGAATGCCAGGATAATTAAAGGGATGGATTATCTCTGAATGTTACTGGAAAAGACAAATCATTCTGCATCCCATCTCTGTGCTTCCTGATGGAAAAGGCAAGATGAGGAAAGGCACTAATGGGCTGAAAAACCCTCCAATTATCCTAGTGCTTGTGTTTGCCCTTACATGGACTGGACTCTAGGGCTAGGGGACCAGTCTCCAGGAAAACATAGCAGAAGGGATGGGCAATGTTGCGTGAAGAGGGCTGGAGGCAAGTCATCTCGGATCCTCTTGCATCTCGGTAGTTAGGAAGTGGAGGGTAACAGAGTTGATGAAATATGCACTCAGAACTCAGAGTAATGACTTGGTGATTGCAAATCGTGGTAGTGCCCAAAACTACTGCCATATCTGTCCCACAAACCCCCCCCCAAAGTTCTTCTCCTGATTACCTATATGTCTCCCACGCTCCAGTCCCGCGAGAGGTGAAAAGGCTTTAAACTAAGCCAACCTGGGCAAAGGATCAAAGCTTATGAAACTGTTATGCAACAGGTTTGGTCCAGATAAGAGGGTTTCCATTGACATAGAATCCATGAACCAAAAATCAAAACTGGATGAGTTTGTGCATCCCTTTTGACTTTGTCTTTTTGAAGCTATGCTTTTATAGAATGTGTGTGTGTGTGTGTGTGTGTGTGTGTGTGTGTGTGTGTGTGTGTGTGTGTGTGTGTGTGTGTCTCTCAGAGAGTGTGAAAAAAGGTCAGCCAACTCTGGTCCTCAGGGTTTCAGCTTTCAGTCAGTGGTTTATTAATAGCAGGCAGTAAACTGGCCGCCCATGTGGGGACCTGACTATTTTGCTGCTCTGGACTCTGACCTCAGGCCTGACCAATCGCAGCATACCTGCACTGCCAAGTCAGCAAAGCATGATTGGATGGGGATCACCTTAACCCCAACAGAACTTCAACCGACATATCATACAAACACATTACAGTGTAAACCCATTCGTTTAAAACACTGACCTGCTCTGGCCTTAATAAATAAAATGCTATTTGAATGACATTACTAACAGTCCCTATCTTCCTCCGGGATGAACTCCCTGAGATTAAACACTCAGATAAATCCATTTTTATGACCAGCTGCAAAAGGCTTCCTGTCCTCGGACCGGGAGTGTTTATTTAGAGGTTTGGAGAGCCGGCTAGCTAATCTGTAAAGGACCATAAAACCTGTTGATGCTTTAACAAGTCCATTCCATCTAATCCAGGGCATTCCAACACAGCACCTCAGAGCAAAGGCAGGGGGCGCTGTCGTGTCAGAAAGTTCTCAATGCAATGTCACACCAAGGGCACTACTCAAGCACTACCCTGTGGCCGTTGAGCAGCGTAACCAATGCCGGAGGAGTTAAAGCAAATAAAAGCAGCCAATCGGCTCGCGGCCCTGCGCTCTCCTCTGCAGAGTTGTGATCCCTCTCGCACTATGGCAACGGTGACTCCCTCCTCCCTACCCCCTTCTATGTGATGCTTTGGCACAAAATGGCTGCCTCCTTGCCAGCAACATAGACAACTTCCTCATGCATCAGGCTTTGCAACAACAGCCTGACAGCTCCAGCTTAGAGGTTTCTGTTTCTGTCAGTGTATCGGCAACGCCGTGTTTTTGCTTTCGCAAAGTGCTTTAACAGCCAAACAGAACTTGATGGGACAATGTCAAGGGAAAAGTGACATTCCTGTGATGAATTCACTGAAAGACACACACACGGGAGATGCAGCAGGATAAAAGGACGGTAAGGGGAAACAAACAGGCTGCTCTAGAGGCAGACAGACCAGATTCTCTACTCGTCAGTCATCACACCATAGAAGACGTGTGAATGTACAGCAGCACCACACTGAACAGCAGCTTACTGCTGGATCACATTTACACCATTCATACCTTAACAGCACTGCTTAGGATGACTCCCAGCGTCGCCCCTCAGTGCTCTACCTGGATAACATGTCTTTATACCAATGCAAATACACTATATATGTCCAAATGTTTGTGGACACACCTGCAATTGAATGCATTCTTTTCTAGTCACTGTAGAAAAGTATTGCCAATAGATTAAGACTCTTTGGATTAGATAAACATGAGCCGCCGGCACCAAGCCTAAAGTCAGGCATGGGATAGAGGCATGATGGTCTATATAACATTAGAGTAGACTCAATCAGAATGTGTTCAAATATAAATGATCAGTATTACACAGCTATAGCTGAAATGATAGAGATATAATTATTTAACTGCGTAATGTAGTTACTTATTTTTATAGTTTTTTTATTTTATACCTTTTATTTTTATATAGTTTTAATATTGGAATTGGAATAACATTTTTTAAATACTTGAAACAAATAAAACAAACTGAACTGCTATTTTCAACAAATCAACATACCATTATTAACATTAATGTCCTTTCTTTGCCAAGAAAAACAATGACCAATATCAGGGTCAGCTAATTTATTGTAAGATATCATCATATATTGTATGATTAGTCTATAATCGCAATATATATCGCACAACAACAAAATATCAAAATGCCAGTTTTCTTCCCAATATCGTGCAGCACTAATGCATGTATTTACCAGACATATACTCTCTTAGTCTGAAAACGTATTATTATAATACAAATAGTCTACATATATAAGTAATACAAATAGTCTACATACTATACGTACACTACACGGAGAACATAATAGTAACTTTGTCCAAGCACACGACTGATGGTTCATTTAGTTCATCCCCCAAGTTGTTACTTAAGAGATAACTGTAGCTCTTTCTCTCCATTCCTTTAGACCCCCACTCATGCTTTACACCTTCACCCCCCGTGAACTCCGAGAGGATGTTCACATTAACCTCTCGACCACCATGGCCTGCTGGTAGGAGATACCACAAAGTAGTTAGACGGGGGAAGGGCTTCAGAATCATCCTCCATTTCCTGCTGGCTTCCCTCCTTTCACAACAAACTGTGCACAGTCACGAGCACCTCCACTCACACACACCAACACCAACGCCCATCTATTTATCTCAGCAGCACACTTGGTGAATGTGTAACCCCCCCACTGAGGCAGGGTAGCAGAGTAGCATCAGGGTGAGGTCTGGGGGATGTAACTGATGAACCAACTGTAAAAACTTTCCTTAAGTTCTGATCTGTCAAACTTCTACTCGGCCTTGCGAAAATTCGAACTTTGCAGGAGAAGGAAAAAAAACCTTCACTTTCAATGGAAGTCAATGTAAGCCAATCTAATTCTGGAGCATTTCTATTGGTCCATTCATTGTGACACGTTGACGCAATTAAAGCAACATCCATGTCACGTTATAAGATTTTAGATGCGTGTTGGAGCAAAGTCACATATCTCCAAAATGGCAACTTTACCCTTAAATTCAAATGGAAGTCAATATAAAGTATCAGTGAATAACCACTTTGTGTCTTAAAGGACCAGTCTGAGATGTAAGGAGCCATTTTAAGGATTAATATAAAATATTAAATAAAATTAAATACAATGTAACAGTTCAATAACCACTTAACACTTTCATAATTCATAACCAAGCCACCAAGGAAGCTTTATTACTGAAGTGGTCACAGCAGTGCTGCTCTACAGGACTGAGATTAATAATCTTAAGAATTGAAGATTATAACCTTTTCTCAAAAAACAGACTTGCTGAGTCTACCAAGTGCTTCTGTACCTGACAAATATGAGTGAGCACCTCCTTAGCTCTCTCTTCAGACAACATGCCTCCATCCCTTTCACACAAACACACAAGCCACTGAACCCACCAGGATACACAGTCCCTGGTAATCTTGGGATTAGAACTCATTGTTTAGTAGCTAAGCATGAAGGCAGAGTGCCACAGGTGTCTGGATGCTGGATGCCTCTGCCTCTGTCGCTCTCTCTCTCTCCTTCTCCCTTCTCTTTCTGTCAAACACACGCAAACAAACTCCTACTTTACCACCACCACAGATGAGTCACCTGTGCAAATATTCATACACAGTGTTCAGACTTGTGCACTTGGCCCTGTCCCAAACAACCAAATAACACATAATTGTGTCAGAGGCTCCCATCAATATTAGAAAGCTATTTTTTGTGGAAACACTGGGAAACGTGAGGGCTGATTCTCCAGAACTTATCCTATAATAACGACTTCTAAAATCAAGTTTCACTGGTTTGGCCCGCCAGCTAATGCATGATGTAACTCTGGTGAAGTGGGTAGGAAAAGGCTGGTGAAAACTATGTAACACGGTGTAAACTTTTGTAACATATTAATCTACCACCAACCATCTCTCAGCTTATCCAGAAATGCATGTGTAATGAAGGTTCTTAAGTGGTAATGCAAAGTGCAAATTACTCCCCAACTCCAAGGGATCCCCAGAGCAAGCAATCCCAATTTGTGCACATGGCTGCTTCAAAGGAATACTCTATTTCCTGTGAAGATCAATCATACAGCAGATAAAGATCAGGCTGAAAATGCTGCAGACTGAAAATACCCGTCTTAAAACAAGACGCCTTGTAAGAGTCAAGTGCTGACCTGTGCATATTGCCGTTGGTGGTGAAAGTCTGGCCGCACACAGAGCATTTGTACGGCCTCTCCCCGCTGTGCACCAGCATGTGACGGTCCAGTGAGCTGGCCGAGCTCAGGCACTTTCCACAGATGCTGCAGGAGTGATCTGACGCTCCAGTATCGGAATTATGCTACAGAAAACAAGAGGATGAGATTTAGTGGCATCTTGAGCGTTGCACAAAACACTGATTTGGTGGTATGAAAATGTTCGTGTGTGTGTGTGTGTGTGTGTGTGTGTGTGTGTGTGTGTGTGTGTTACCTGGCGAATGTGCATTGTAAGCTGGTGCTGGGTTTGACAGTTCTTGTCACACAGTGGACAGACGAGAGCAGAGCTGTTATCTTTGGCTTCCTGAAAACAATAATAATGAACACAGAAATTAAGTCATCAATATTTCACATACAAAACAGTGTCCCGCATTATATTACACAATATGATGACTGATCTTCTTTATGTGCAACCTTTTATTTGACCAATTATTGATGTATAATAATCCTGTCAATGCTAATGCATTAACACACGCAATTAATCTGGGAACATAATGGAATTTAAATGCACTAATGCAAATTTGGCCCCAACTTCATCCTTTTCACCATTTTAACAGAGCCTGACAAATTACTAATTTTATTTTTAGGTAAATAAATTATTTTAATGAATGAATTAATGGGATTTTGGTTCAGGGGCCCGATGGTGCTACTATATATATATATATATATATATATATATATATATATATATATATGATGTTTAATATCACATCACATATGTATATATCACTTACACATGTGAGATGTTTTAATATCACATCACAAACAGAAAGAGTGTGTTTTTGACATTCTTTACACTCAAACTTGAAAATTTGATATCAGTAAGTAAACTACGGAAGTGCGATAGTGAGGTTCTTTATATTGATTGTATTCCATTGCTGACGTGTGCAGGTTTGGTGACATTTAAAAAAAAGTTTGGTGAGTGTGGGTAAAGTCCCATCTGGTAGCAGGGAATGAGGCCTTGCCTTCTGACCTTGAGTGGTTTGTCAGTTGTCACTGTATGTGTAAGATACTGGCTTAAATAAATATTCTAGATAGATAAATAAGAAAGTATGATGTGGCCTCTCATCCACTCAATTCAGCTGAAATAAGAACGGATCTGTTCTCTGGTTCTTGAGTGACATTAACTCAAACAATCCAGTCTCTTTGGATTGTCACTGTGTGGTGTGGTTTCCATTGTGTGACACAGTCTAAGCCCGCAAAATGAATCCAGATATTTTATTCATCACTGTGGACTCAGACTGCGTGTCTGTGTCCTGCAGACACTGGTTTTCCCGGCGTTTCCGTCCTTGTCACTGCGTGTGTGAGAGAGGAGCATCCTGATTGTAAGTAGTCAGTCAGTCAGTCAGTCAGTTTGTGTTCAGAAGTGTGTGTTAGTGTGTGTACTCCTCTTTCACCTTGAGTGGCAGATCAGTGTAACCCAACACCATGTGCTCCCTCCCACTAGTGTTGACAGTACAGCAGATCATTAACTCTGAGCTTTGTGTGGAGCTCTGCACGGCTCACACTGCAGGCCCACAAGGCCACATCCATGTCACACGTCATACCATCACACACAGCATCACACCCACACACACACTATTCCACTTATATAGGCCAATGGTTTACTGACACATTTGTTATTGAAAGTGAACTATACAATGAATGTATGCATAAGCATCACCAACTCACACCTGGAAAGGCTGTATTGCAATGTATAATCGAACTAATAATAAAGATTATAAACATGAAACACCAGTTTTAACCCTAAATAAAGCTTTTATTTTAAATTATATTATTATTATTACTATTAATATCATTATTAATTATTATAATAATTATTAATATTATTATTAATATTATTATTATCATTATTATTATTTTTTTATTATTATTTTATAAAACCCTGCATTGTTTTATTTTATTTATATATAATTTAGGAAAAATATGAATCATGAATATTTAAACATAATGAATATTTATTTTCATTAAAAACATTTTTTAGCAAATATATATTTTTAAATAATTTCTTTATTTCAAAACATTGAAATAAACATTTAATAATGTTTTTTAAATATATTTGTTATTTTTATGAAAACATTTTGTAGAAACATTTATAACTTCTATTTTAATTCTTTGGAAAAATGCTATGACAAGCTGAAAAGCCTAAATACAATATTTACCCATAATCTTATGCCACTATAATAACTAATATTTTGTGATAATACAAAATGATATTCAGAAAGACTCTAAAACATCCACGTAATCTACAAACGCTGCACTTTCCACTGCAGTCTAGTGTAACGTGGAACTCACAGCCTTGGATTTCACTGCCCCAGATGGGTGAGAGCTCTGTTGGCACGGTTACTGGATCTAAACTGTATGAGTCACAAAATGCAGCCTGCATCAAGACAGAGCATTTGAACTTGGGAGAAGTTAATAATTCCCCAGCAAAATGGGTGGTAGAAGTCAAGGTGTGATGGATCCAAGCACAAATCTTCTAAACTGCAGCCAAAATGCTAAATACATCTCAGCTGAATGAATCCACTTCTCGAGGCAGCATGGTGTGTCCTAGCACTCTTCAGTTTATTACGGCGCACATCATCTGTACAACGGCAGAAAATCGTCATAAAATATAAAAGAACTGGAAATAAAGTTTGATTTGTAGAGTTTTCTGTTTATGGTTTTGAAAAGTAAACACTAATAAAACATATTTAAGCAAAAACATTAAATGCGCGTCCTTTCCTTCAGATGGAAACTTCCTGGCAGTCAAATTCAGGATTAGATGGAGCATATTAAGAGTAATCAAGTCGCACTTAATCTGTGTTATATGGGATGTAAACAAACACCTGTAACACCTCACTAAGAGGTCCTGTACACATTAGGGACCATTTCAACCAATCCAACCCTATGATCTGATGAAATGAGTAAAGAATTTCTGATTTCCCTGCTCTCAGTCACCCTGATCTCTCACATGATAACCTGTAAACTGTCCTGCAGGTCAGTGTACACCTGTGTTAGCTCGGCAGGGCTTGTTTACCACCGGGGCAGAGTTGAGCACTGCCCGTCTGCCGCATTCACGAGTGCTGTGCTTTATGTGGGGTTAATCCACCCAATTACATAACTCATCATAAGCCTCTTCCGTTTCCTCAAAAGGCAGTCAGAAGCCTGAGAAAGCAGGACTTCATCAGGAGAAAAAAGCCTAGCATTCAGTCTTACAGTTTGACCCTACTGAACAAAGCGATCAACTACAGCCTACACAAATCATGCTCAAGCATACACTGATCAAAGGCATGAATACAGTCTTTTAAAAACCTCTCAAGTGAACAAATTCTGTACAGGAAGTTAACTTGTATATTGCATTTTCAGCACTTTTTAGGCAGTTTCTATTTTTTTCCTCAATTTAATTGCAACATTTTTAAATATAATGGTAAATTTTATATTTTGTGAAATTGTTAAATAATAACAAAAATGTCCTTTCATAACAAAAACGAAATACCTAATAAGTAAAAACAAAATTGTGCTCTAAAATGTGCTATAAATTCCTATAAGAAACATGAAATGGGACTAAAGCATTTTTGGCATCACTATATAAATGCTGCATTAATATATAATTTCATATTAAAAATAGAAAATAACTGAAGTAATAAATGTACAGGTTTGTATGATGCTAAAACATTATTTGCTTTATATTTTATTAATAACACAATATATAATAATAATAATAATAATAATAATCGTTTTAAAGTTTAGTCTGAACTGCTAAAGACTTAGTTTGGGGTCTGAAATGACACCTGTTCTGCCCCCAATACAGGGGCTGTTACAGGCCTGAAGTGCACGCTTTAATCAGAGCCATGTGAGGCCGAGCTGCCTGGACAAAAGGAGGATTGAGGGCCAGAGGACCATGTGTCATTCTGCTTCAACACTGAAGCACACTCTGTCTACAGGAACACATACTCCATCATCTGCGTCATGTCATCCTCCCTTACAGCTGATACACACACACACAGAAAACTCTGACACTTTTACACACACCTGCCACTGAGCCACACACACACAGCAACACGGCGCATCAGCCCAGCTGAGCTATTAAATGTGGCCTTTGCTTCAGCCGTGCTCATAAAACACATATCAAAAAGTATGATATTTGCCAAGCTACTATTCTAATGGACATCTCGTACATAACTGCAGCTCAGTGGCACATTCAGTACACGAGGCAGCGGTATAAAGACCCCAACATCACGATCGCCATCCTGTCAGCTCCTCTGTACGGTTATTCCAGACAGGAGAGGGACACACGTCACTACTGTCACATAAAAATATTTTACCTCAATTTTTGCTGTTTCTCACTTAATGATGTGGATCTGTCAGATGTTTATGATGAATGGAGCAATAGCTACAAGTCCTAACTGATAAAGAGAGTGTTCAGTGAGACGCTCATTCGTCCACTTAAGAATCTTAAGAAAATTTGTGTTCAGACGTTTTTTGGGAAACCCATCCCAAATTAAGATTTGACATCCTCAATAATGTGTGTCTTAATACTGAACTCCCTCAAAGTCTAAAATCCTCCAGTACTGTGCTGAAGAGCCGGCCTGAACGTGACAGGCAGCAGTGCGGCCGAGAGCATCTGTTGAGTGCATTGGACATGCAGCTATGTGCAGCGGCAGCTGGAAACTTGCTGGCAGGCTGCGGTGTACACCAGTGCTTATTTTAAATGGACAAATGACAGCATCTGTGAGGGTGAGTGTAGAAAGCTTTGTGTGTGTCCACGTGTGTGTATTCACTCACTTCACTAGGAGTAGAAATATGAGGCTGAGCTGCCATTTCCATTCACTTTACAGGAGAGGCTTTAAATGTATGTTAATTATTCCATATGAGGTATTATTCCAAGTAATTTTGGAGCAATTCTATTGGTCCGTTCATCATGACATTTTGACGTACTGTAAAGGAGTTCGGATTCTCACTACGTCAAATAGTGAAATATAATGAATCGCACATTCTGTTACATTGTACCTTTATATGAGTCAATTTGGATCTATTGGTTCTGAATGAGATTGTGTGTGTGTGTGTGTGTGTGTGTGTGTGTGTGTGTGCGCGCACTGATATATACCATACACATACCTGGTTCTTCCTGGCATTGCGGCCGCTGCCTGGGCTTTTGATGGGGGTCTTGGTGTGGGTGTTGGAGGTCGCCTGTACTCCTCCGTTCAGAGTTGCTGTCATCACCGTGCTCATCATGGAGTTAATGGATGACAGGTCCTCTCCGTCCACTCCGTTTATTCCTTCCTCTGCTCTGAACTGTCCATTTTGTTCTGCCATTTTGTCTTTCGAATCTTTTGGACTCTCTGAGTAGAAGTCAAACAGACTCTGTTGATGAGGACAGTCACTCACTGACACTCACATATAGGGTGTCTATACTGAATATCTGAATATCTGGATTGAAATAGGAAATACAAACGGGCAACAGACAGTTCTCTGGCCTTTTCAGACACAAAAATTAAAATGAAATCAGTGCAAATGGTATAAATCATCATCATTTAGATTAATATTCCAAACTTAAGGCAGATGAATCACAGGCTTCAGGGAGATACTGTACACACAAGACCAGACTGTCATTGTTTATGTTTTCGTAATAGATCTGTTTATGTATACAAATCAATTTTATCTCATCTAAAGCTAAATTGAAAATGGAATAAACAAACTTTACAAACAAAAAACAAACTAAATTAATTATTCATGGGTTCTGGCTCATTCTTCACCACCTCCACCCCCCACCCCCACCCCCAACAGCTGTAGAGGGTATTTCCCAGTTAGGTGTGGCCATTCTTACCAGTATGTTTCTCTCGTGTCGGTGTGGGGGCAGCTTTCTCTGTCTCCTCCTCCTTCTGCTTAGTCTCCTTGGTGCCAAGTGTAGAAATAAGTACCTCCCCAGTCCTTTTCTCCTCCGCCAAACTCTCCATCACTGCAAGAGAGGAACGAGGAACATTCAGAATGGAAAGAAGAGTGTCCAGGCCTGACCGACTTCTACTGTTGTATCAATTACTGTACTTCAGAATGAATGAGCCTTATTTTGCTCAAAGCAAACGATGCCATATTGGTGCCCAATAAAATAAACTGAGCTGCTGCTGAGCATCATAACATCCTCATAACAACATGGATTATGACAAATATTAGAATTATAAAGCTGTTTATCTGGGCAGTAAATGTTTATTTACTGAGTTAAACGCTAATATTAGAATAAATACAAATAATATTCCTATAAAAAGCAGTGGTTTAACACCACAGTGTTCATTAAAGCATCTCCAAAGTTCTCCTCCTGGAAGTCTGGTATTATTTATAGTTCTAATCCAACACTAGGTTTGATAATTTAGTGCTTAATGGTTAAATCAGGTGTGCAGAGGACGCAGTGGCTCGAGGCATCCAGGAGAAGCCAGGAACCGAGCTTTGTTCTTCAAACTAGCTCACATGGTCTTTCTTCAGAATGAGAAAATCTTAATCTTCCTATTTATGTTTACCTGGATGTGTTTTAAAACCCTCCTACCCCACCCTACTGTCTAACCACCTAGTGCATCAAAAAAACAGATGTGCACTATTTTAGGGAGGCCTTTAACCAAATCCATTCTGACTACCTCAATACAACAACCAAGACTTTGAAGTCAGTACCAGAAGCTGTTTTTACAGAAGGCCAGTCTGACAGGCAGTCTAAGGTAAGGGGTCACTGTACAGAGCAGAGTGTCCTCTACTCCAGCCTAAGAGACAAGGCATAGCACACATTGACATGGCTTTGGCCCTGTGCGAGCTTTATGACTCCAGCACCTGTCCATGGGGCACAAGAGAGTGTTTTACGTGTGTGTGTGTGTGTGTGTGTGTGTGTGTGTGTGTGTGTGTGTGTGTGTGTGTGTGTGTGTGTGTGTGTGTGTGCGCGTGTGTGCATTTGCATTTGTCTGTCTGTCTGTCTCATGACCACATAAATGTGGCTAAGACCAACACAAGCACGAATGGAGGTCAAATCATCTCTGCTCCCAAAGTCAAAACAGGACTGACCAAAAAGGCCTTACATTGATCGATATTAAAAGGCCAAAATAATTTTCTGTGACTTAAAAAATTTAAATAAAATAAACAAAATAAAAAATCAAATAAAAGAAACAAAATCTGATACATAAACTGTTCGTTTTTTTGTTGTTGTTTTTTTTTCCAAATCACAGTGTCCATTTTTAGTCCATATTGACCATGTATTGGAAATAAGAAAAAACAGGCCAAATTCACAGAATCGTTTTTGTGACGTCACAAAAACCAAACATAGCTCCACCCCACTCATTCATGCCAAAATACTATTTCAGCATGGGTGGCTGTTTTGTTTTTCTCTACAAGTCACAACACCACACAGCCAATCAAAACCCATCTGGTATACACATACCAGCCTTAAAGGCACGGTAACCTGTTAAGCCGTAACTCTAAAAGACAACACACACTATATGTCCAAATATATGTGGACACCTCTTCATAAAACAGGATGCTCTGGAGCAGATAAATATGAACCTATTGGCACCATGCCAAATGCCAGGTGCGGGATAGAGGGATATAAAGGTCCCAGGTAATATGCTATGGAGCAGTGGAACTGTGTTCTCTGGAATGATGGTGCTCCATCCAGTCCTGTTGGGATGAGGTGACAACACTAACACGTGTCGCGGAACGCAATCAAATCCTCACAGCAATGATCTAAAATCAGCCTTCTACGGATGATAGAGATATTTAGAGGGTTAGAGGGGTTAAAGCCCCCCAGCATAGAGACATTTACTCCAACAAAAGCAGGAACTTTAACACCTTTGGCTTCAGAAAAGCAATAAATAGCAGGTGTACTTTTGCTCATATAATCTACCTCTAGTCAACTCCTCAGATACATGGCCAGAAGTTTGTAGACATCTCATCCAACACTTCTGAAATGAAGGATGTTTATAGGGCCAGCTAGAACATGACCAAACTTTAAAGTCAAACTTTAAAATGTGATTGTGATGTCAGCTGTGGCTTCAATGCTGAAAAAATGTTGAAACAATGTTGCAACAATGTTAAATAGCTGTGAAAAAGTCAAAAATTAACACTGTGTTTAAAAACGAGGAGTTATAAAATGGATAATGTTGAAACAAGGTTGAAACAAAAAGTTGATTCAACGTAGATTTAACCATGATGATGCCGATTCAATGGTGAATAAAGGGTGAAATGGGGGGTAGGCAAGCCCTGGGTCCTAAAGTGTCAAATTCCTGCACAGTTTGCTGATTTCCCTGCTCTAACACTAAACCTGCAGGTGTGCTGAATCGGTACACAACTTGGAAACCGGCCATGCACAAATGGACCCTGACGGTTTTGGGTCTCAAAAATGTCACTGGAGGTCAGATAAGTAAATAAAATATTAATTTCACCATTATGTTCTTATGTTACCATTAAGAAAATGTGTATTTTATCTCTCATCCTCCAATGCAACAATACAGGAGATCTGACTAGTTGGAACTCATAACTGACACACTATTTCACAATGACCCCATACTGGACAGTGTGGGGGGCAGCAAGAAATGTAGCATTGGTGTGACCAGATAAAGGCTGTGCTGGTGTAACAAAGCACTGACTGGAACAATAATAGGGAGGGGAATCCCTGCACTGGGATCATGAGAGAAAGTAGGACAGAGGGAAATATGTAAAGATGAAATGAGAGACACAGAAAGAAAGAAAGAAAGAAAGAAAGAAAGAAAGAAAGAAAGAAAGAAAGAAAGAAAGAAAGAAAGTTGGAGAGAGAGAGAAAAAGATGAAAAAGCACTAAAGAGAAAAAGATGAAGTAGCTGGCTTCTCCCTCAGCTAATTGCCATTTCCCGTTTACAGCCCCACAGGAAGCTCCTCTCCGGTCCAGGCCACTTCCTCCTTACAAGAGAGAGGAGAGCGACACGGCGAGAGCAAGAACAAGAGAGACGGAGAGCTCATGTTTGCTGCTCTCATTGAATCCAGTGCAGGTGATGAAAACACCCCAAGCAAACCACTGGTGCTGGCTGGATCACTGCGGTATGATGGGCGTACTCTTCAAAGGCCACAACGTCACTTGTGTGTCTGAGCCAAGTGGACGTAGACCAGAGTCAAAACACATGTGGTCAGTGCTAAAGCCTGCTAGACTTCAGCAGTGGCATAACCTCACTGCTGGCTCTAGCAGCTAGTAGCTTATCCCCCCCCACCCACCCACCCGGTAGGGAAGACGAGCAGGACAAGCATGATGAGCTGTACCCTGCTAAGGCATCAAATGTGCAGCAAAAACAGGGTGGGTAGTGCAGAGGGGCCCTGAGGGGGAGGAGGAACACCGACATGTTTGTTCAAGAAAGGAGAGGAAAAGAGAATGTGAGAGAGAGAGAGAGAGAGAGAGAGAGAGAGAGAGAGAGAGAGAGAGAGAGCACACGAAGGAATTGAATCGGGGGCCAAAAGTTCTTCTGACACTCAGATTTCAACCGACCCCCAACATTACCCACATTATCCGCACTTCAACAAGTAACGTCCGTATGACTTCATCAAATATTCAAAGTCTCCGGACGTAGAACGTGGAGTGATGGTGTACCTGTAAGAGAACTAGAGCAGGACTTCTTGGAGGTCTTCTGCTTTAGGCTAGAGAGACCTAGCCCACCTTAAAGAAGTGAGCAAGAAACTCCTACTGAAATTACGAGTATTAACAGTGAGGGTTTGATTGCAGTCTGTCACAAGAGCTTTAGAGATGTCAGTTAGAAGGTATGATGGAGCTTTATCACTCCAGAGAATGCAGTTCCACTGCTCCACACATTTAGTGGACACCTGAAGCTGGGCTTGGTGGCCTTAGGCTCATGTGTTCAGGTGGGGATTATACAAGCTGTGTGCAAGCCATTTTATGCTTTTGGCACCAATTAAGAAGTCTGTTTTTGACACAAGAGACATTTTGACCAGGACCAGATTGTGAGGGCTAAAGAACAGGGTCAGATTCTCTCCAAATCCTACATCTTGCAGGGTGTTTCCAGTATGGATTGGCCAGTACCTATCAAAAGTGCTCCAACGAAGGGCAACCAGTGAATTTGCAACAGAGACATGGGCAGTCAACGCCTTTTGATGCAATCCATGAAGGCTCCACCTCACAACTTAAAGGTCTTAAAGGATCTGCTAACATCTTGGTCTACCACAGGACCAAAAGGACCTTCAACCAAAAGGTCTTGCGAGTCATTTTTGTGGCACAAGGGCAGCCTACACAATATTAGGTGGGTGGTTAAGGTATCTAGGAGGGACAGTTAAAACTGACCTTCCCTGTAAACTTTACTGATTCCAAAGTTACATCACTTGATTATGTTACGCCGTTTGATGATGAAAAACAACAGAAAACAAAAGCACTTCTGAGTGGATGACACATCGCTAATCACCTCACAGCTGAGCCATAGATCATTTCATGCTTTGAGCATCCTCAAGCACTGATTGGCTCATCTTCTTCCCTGATTTGGCAAGCAGATGCTGGGCTAGCCACTTTTATGAACAGCAACAGATGATGGGGGGTGGAGGGGGAGGGGGGGAGTTAAGACGAAAGAAAAAACAGACGAGAAACAGTCGTATGTGAGAAGGAAGAGTGAGAAAGAATGGATGAAAAAAAAAAGTAGTGAGGAGACGAAAGATCGGAGTGTGTGGTGCAAACACTAAGAGAGACAGGGAGAGATAGATTGGATTGTACAACAGCGGGGCAAGTTTAGAGCTGTGCGGTTGTGCGAGAGAGAGGGAGAGGCGGAGGGGCACTTGTTATAAGATTCTCGCTCCCTGACTGGGAGAAAGTGCGAGGGTTGGGGGGGCTGCTGTTTTACATCTGTTCCACCCATCACTCTCCTTAAACCTACACACACACACACACACACACACACACACACACACACACACACACACACACACACACACACGTTCTTGCACATCCTTGCAAGAAAAAAGATCCAGTAAATAGAAGAGGGGCGATACTACTGAGCTTTGCGTGGGAGTGGTACTGTGTGTGTGTGTGTGTGTGTGTGTGTGTGTGTGTGTGTGTGTGTGTGTGTGTGTGTGTGTGTGTGAGAGATAGAGAGAGAGAGAGAGTTGGAGTGTTTGTGTTCGAGAGTGGTGCTTAGAGGCATATGAGGGTGGAAAAGTCCTCACACAATGCCAAACACTCTGGAAAATAATGCCCCCCTCACCCTCTCTCGCTTACCTCCATTTGCTCTCTCTCTCTCCTTCCTCCATTTGCTCTCCCTCACTCCCCCCCTCACTCACTCTTCATACATCCAGTTGAGTTGGGCAGTTGGGGATCTTTCAACATCCTGACCTCACTAATACTATTCACTGAATTCAATCAAATCCTCACAGCAATCTAGTAGCTTTCAAAAACTCAAATAAGGATACACTGGCCCATATACATCAAGCTTCTCAGAGTATGAATGCTGATCTAGTATCAGTTGACGTCTTTTAGACTGAAGATAAGAGCTGATCTTAGATGCTTGAAAAATGAGGCCCAGTGAACATCAGAACGGTTGGTCAATGTGGCCCCATGTTTTATCAGAAGACTTCCTCACAATCAACAAAAAAGTGGTTCTTCTACAGAATGGCTCAAGAACCACTTGATGCTGTTTTAACACTGCGGATTAAACTGGGCTGGTTGGTACGAATACAGAGGTCTAACTGCCACACCATTGGCCAGAATGGGGGAGAAAGAAGAACAGTATTTGTTATTATTATTGACGTGTTGGAGGTGGGGTGATGGAAGTGTGAGACTAATTGTTATTGTAGTGTGTGAGACAGAGGGTTCATTCAGAAGTTTCCCGCAGTCTGAAGACTCCACACACATTGCAGATTGGAGATACGTTGAAGGCCATCTGATAAGCATATCATACCAAAGGACTGCTATAAAAGACAGAACTGCAATGAGAAATGTCTTCTGGACGTGTAGAACTACTGTAAACGGAAATGGACTGCCTCCGTCCGGAGAGGGTCAGATTAAAGCGCTTAATTTAGGTAGAACTATCCATTATTCCACTTCATAAGATCTTTACACAGTCCAAAGTGTTAAAAAACGTTCCACACTGTAGATGTTTAAAGAGCTCAGGAAACGAGCCTCACAGCCACATGTTATGAATGTGTGTCTGCCACCTCCAAAGCAGTGACCTAAACAGAGCCCAACAGTCTAACAGCTTCAAGATGAGGATCTGATCTGGTTTAGTAAAGCTGTACTACTGATCCATCCCTTAAAATAGGCCTTCACCAGGACATCTCTATGACCAGCTCTATGACCATCAAATCAGTCACAAATATTCCCCTCTGCTACTACTGGGGCTAACGAGAACCACAGCACTATGTATTCACTGGACTAGCCAGCATTCATCCCCAGAGCAGGGTCAAAGTCTTAACTCAGCATCAGCCTCATTAAAGCAAAGGAAGGTAGGTTCTGAACTGTGATGCCCTGGACTTCAAATGACCAAAATGGACAAATGTTACAATCAATTAGAATACACCCATCCATCCATCCACCCATCCATCCATCCACCCATCAATACAAAACATCCATTACAACAATATTCAATTAAGGCTGCACCAAAGTCTGATATTCGATAATGTCCTTGAACATACACTAAATGGACAAAAGTATTGGGACATCTGCTCATTCACCATCTCTAGTTCATCCTGCCTTTCTTGGAATATTGTCTCTACTTTTCATGAAAGAGATTTTCTATTCTAGATGCAACCGCGGCTGTGAGGATTTGATTGCATTCAGCAATAAGAGCATTTGTGAGGCAGGACCATCCCACTGCTCTGTTTCTCATCTAGATCCTTACATTCAATAACATAATAAACTTATCAAAATAAACTTATCAAATCCACAAATCAAAACCATTGTAGTTTTCATGAACTATGTGAGGGAACATTAAGAAGAAGGACATAACTTGGGGACTCATCGTCTATATTTAGGGGTGGGCGATACGGTAAAAATATTTTATCATGATATTTAAAGACATTGCCAAAATATTGGTACATTTTGTGTGAAACTCGAGCACACCAGTAGTGGCAGATTGTAAAAGCTGCAACCAAATATAAATATGCAATCTTCTGTTACAAGTTTCCTGTCCAATTAAACAGATCTAATTAGATGATATGTAATGAAGCACCGTTCTTTAGGCACTAATGAAATCCACCATATACTCAGAAAAGCCGTACGATAAAAGAATGCATCTCTACCCACCTTCTGTATTTCACTACTGTACAATTATGTATCTAATCAAATTTTGGAGGAATCTTAGATTTCTTGAATCATTTCTTAGGTAATCTTGGTGAAGGTGGGGTAGAACTATCTTTCTACCCAAAATACAGAAGACCTGTAGCATAACAACTCAGAAGCTGGTTTAGACTTCCCTGCTCATCTGAACATTCCCCAGGCTGGAGCTGCTCCTCAAAGCATGGCCATGGACATGGCTCAAGCCAAACTGCCGAAAGTGACACATGCGTTCAAAGAAGTTAACAGGGGTCTGGACCGTACTTTATTCAGGGTATTAATGGATGGGGTGAGGGAGGCCAGGGGCTGCAATGAGTCTGTCTTTATTGGTGTGAGGAACTGAGGGATAGCAGGAGGAGGAGAAAAGAGGAACGAATTCATCTTTAGGGGTAAAAGAGGGGCCTGACTGGACAAATTAGATTCATCCTGGAGACGGAGAGAGGGGCCAGAGAGCGAAGACAGTTCGCAGAAAGAGAGAGGGGGAGATGTCTGGGGTGAGGGGCCTGAAAACTGCAGATCCGGTGACCATATGTTGGCCTGTTGTGCAACCTCCTGTGTGTCTGTCTTGACACCACTCCTCAAAAAAGACATGGGAAAAAGGAGAGAGGAGGAGAGAGAGAGAGAGGCACTCCACTTCCAGACACACACCCATGCAGGGTTGTATCTCCAGTAAGCTGTGGTCATTAGTGAACAGAGTAGAAGTTTGTGAGGTGTGTGTGTGTGTGTGTGTGTGTGGACAGAAGAAGATGGAGGAAAGAGCTTAACCCAGCCTCCCTCGTTCATGCCCCCTTCCTGAGGAATAGAGTGAGAGCAGCCCAACACAGCTCTACTACTCGTTAACACTTTAACCCCAAAACTATCATAAATAGAATGTGCATTTACTGTCCTGACCAGTTCTCGACTCATTTCTGTCCTCCCCGGTCTCTCTCCTCCTCTCCTGACTCAGTCTGAGCTACTGAGACTCATTCTCTGCTCTGAGGCCTGCATCCTGCCCCAACATGCCGCAAATCCTCCTCCCTCCCCTCTCTGTGGAGCTCTCTCTCTTGCTCATGCACAATAGAGCTGTTCTGATGCTCTCGTTAAATCGCTGAATCGCTATTCTTCTTTCCACCGATACTTTGAACAGTTGCGTTGTTTATTTGCCAAAGGGGCGTTTTAAAGGGACTTTTTCACAGTCCACTATTGTAGCAGTCGAGTAAGCAGTGCTCCAAATTAAACATCTAATGCTGAGTTCTCCCTTCTGTGGTTAAGTTCTGTCCTGCTGCATGTGTAGCTCCACCTTAATTGATCAAACAGAGCTGATTTGTCCCTCCCCACGGTCGCAGTGGCCTCAGCAACATAAGAAGCAGAGATGCCTCGGACTGGCTGCTTTTTGCCCTGCTCTTCTCTCTACACCCCCCTCCACAAACAAACATATAGGTTCGTGGAGTCTGAGATCATCTCTCCATTCAAACATTATAATCATAAAATAAAAGGCTGTTTTCGGTTGTTAGAATCAACCAAGATCAAATTCACAGGCATCATGTCAAACATCATGTTTTAACATCGCATCAAATTTTGAAGATGAATGGACCAATAGGAATGCTCCAAAATGACTTGCACCAAGAACCATTTTTTTACATTGATGTTAAGGTTTACTTCAGGTTACGTAACATCCAACATTTCGGAAACACAAGGCTTTCATGCGAGTGACAAGATACTGAAACCGCCGTAACTGCTGTTAACCCCATGCAAACACCTTAGCCGTGGGAGAACATACCCGTCACAATAAAACGAAGCAGCACTATCTGGATGCCTACATGCCTGCTAGAGACACTGGGATGATCCAATCACGCTCATTCACACCCAGCCAGACAGATCACACTTTGCTCACACTTAGTCACTGACTGAGCATAAGGATCATCACGGCCACTGTTTTTAGCCCCTCATTACTTCCTATATCCATCCATTCTCCCCCACTCCTCCATTTTCTCTCTCTCAGGGCAAAAGATCAAAGTATCAATACGAATTACAATGTTTACAAGCAGAGAGGGCAAAAGGGGCCGAACTCTTCCTCCACCTCTCTCTCTCTCTCTCTCTCTCTCTCTCTCTCTCATTGACAGTTCATTCACACAAACGTCCTTATCACTCCATTGTGTATATATTCTACAACCTTTTCCTCTTTCATGCAGCTCAGACTGGAATAAGCCTCTGCGATGGCTTACTGAGCCGTTCCCAGAACTAGGTCTTTCACAATGAGGCTTTGTAAATAAATCTAATTCCACTAATATTGGTGAAAATATGAACAAAAGGGTCAGTATTTTTGCAGCATAGTGCCTGACTGGCCTAAGCAGGCCTACACAGTAGCATCAGTCTACAGAGAGGGCAAATTACTCTGTTAATTATAGCAACAGTGGTCAGCCCAGGCCTACTGGTGGTGTGCCGTGTTTATTCAGTGGGCTTAATGACACCAAGTTTAAAAAATGCATAGTTGCAGCAGCAAAAAATAACAAAACGCAAACACTGAAGAGTTTAAACTAACACTCGGACACTACTTTTGGAAACGCTGATTCTATTTAAAGACAATTAAATGTCTGTGACTGCATCATCAATGACTACAACTCTCCAGAACCTCTATTTTCAAAAGTAAAGTATAGTAGCATTGGTATTGATAGTATTACTTTTTTCTCTGCAGAAGCCTGTAGGTCCATCTCGTAGCACTGAAACTGCTTTGACCCATCAAACATTATGGACTTCCACAATGTGGAACGGTTTCCGTTCCAGTTTGCAAACCTCATTTTGAACCGTTTGGTGCATTTCCACTAACAAAAATAGGTTCCAGAACCTGATTTTTTTTTTTGCAATGAGAACCAAAAAGGCGAGAGTCGTTTTTCAGCTCAAACTACTGTTGTACAGGAACAGGGCGTAACATTAGGTCACAGCACGGTGAAGTCTTCACCATCTACTGATCACCAAAAAGTTGACCTATGGTTGCTTTTGAGAAAACAAACATCTGGAACAACAAAAAAAAAATGCTACTTGGAGTGCGTCTATACCTACCTACCTATACCACTACCATCTTCTCCACTTCTGTTAACTGACACTGTGCAGCGCCCTCTGTTGACGTATTCTGTGACGTATAACTGGTGTAGACGTGGGATGGTTCGAAATATAAATATAAGCCCGAACAGAACCAGTTAAAGAGCCAAAGTTATTTTGGTGGAAAAGGCCTGTGAAGGTGCCCTGGGATAACTGGCACCAAGACGTCAGCAGATATTTCAAGTCCTGTAAGTTGCAAAGTGGGATCTCAAATAGTAGGGCCCATTGGGGACTAGTTCACCAGTTGTGCTTTGTTGGAGCAGTTTTGGTACTGTCCGCGACCGCACACACCAGAACACCCTGCAAGATGTTTTGAATATGTTCTAACCCACAAAGTGTCTTAGATCCATTTGCTTGCCCAGTCTTCACTTGTATAATGTGTATATTTCATCAAATAGATTGCCATATTGTGATAATCACTTTCACACCAGTGGTTTTAATGTTATGGCTAAATGATGTACCCATAATGTACACTAGTTTTCCCAAACTCAATTTAAATTAGAATTAAGGCTCGGCTAAACTAAAACAACAAAAGCAACTAGTGAGTAAGCTTCATCTATTTACTGCAATTTAGACCTCAGTCTACCGGTGCTGATAAAGACCTCACTCTTATGGCACTTTTCACGGTAAGGGTACCAACACCGCTCGACTTTTTTTGCTTTTCCATTTGGAAAATTTGGTGCCTGGTACCCGAATCCAACTTTTTTAGCACTTGCTGATTTTTTATTCCAGCAAATTGAGCTCACAAGCTAGACCTTAACAACAATGAACCCTTTGTAAAGGGTTTACCAGTTACCCAAAAGAACCATTAACCATTAAAGCTCTGAAATGGTCATGGCTCTACTAGAGCCTAAAAAGTACCCTTACGAGGTATGAAGCTTGATCAAAGCCAGAAGCAATTAATGCTGCAGAGATAAGTTCGTCTCTAAATAATGGTCCTTCTAACTGTGAGAAAATGCTCTTATTAAACACTTCACCTCTTGGGTTCTGTCCAATTCCATCGCTAGTCCACAGAGCAGAACAGAAACAAGGTTGTCTAAGCATAAATGGGTATTTAAAATTGCATGTGAGGTGCGTGCGCTTTTACATACGTGCTACTATTAAAATTGGTTTGAAGCTGCAGAATCCTGTCGGAGTGCTCTCTGCTCTAACCCATGATGCCCGTTCGTGCTGCTGAGGGGCTGCAGGAGGTGTGTCCGCCTGCTCCAACCACAAAGCAGAAAAGCTCAGCAGCCATCTCCTCCAAACATGCATGAATCCACCTCTCTGCTCCTCTGCTGTGACACACTGCAGGCCAACAGCCAGGACCTGAATGGCTGTCATTATGGAAAACCCTGCTAATCCAAGCCAACACCATTTCTCTTCTGCTTCTCTTCTAGTCGCCAGGCTTCATATGAGAAATCAAAGTTTCTTCATAGTTTCTTCGATGTTAAAGGTCATTAAACTTCCCTTTCCTCACCTCCTCTCATCTCCTCTAGTTAGCTGATCCACCCACACGTGCCAAACACTTGATGACTGGAGTATAGTGTTTCTGTTTTAAGAGTTTCACTCAGTATATAAAGTTGGGCTCTTCATACGAGAGTGAGCGTTGCCAGAGGGTGTGTTTTGATGAGATGGTGTGTTCAGACTGTTGAGGCCGTGTTTGGGATCTCTGCGCTATCTCTCTGCATCTCTGCCTCTCAGCCACTCAAACAGGTTCTCACTGGCTGACGGCATGCCTCAGCAGGCATGGGGCCAGAGAATCATGGTCTACAAAAAGCTTATCAGAACTAGATTAACCTCATTTACACAGCAGCACCACAGATTAGCTTCATTTTAGGCTGATTAACTGCGTTGGCGTGGGTGGAGTATCTCAGCTGTATCCCAGCACATGAGCTGAAGCAGCTAACTTCATCTGCACAGAGCAGACAAAAACAAAAGTACATAAGAACCAACTAAGAAAGTCCAGAAGTGAGGCAGTGTCCGTTTTGACTGCAAGGCCTAAGTCTGACGTGCAACTAACCATCAAGGATACGGAAGATGACCTTGGGCTACACCCCTACAGATGTGTGATGGGATTGTTCAGTCCTGTTCTGTGACTTTGCTGTGATGGAGCACATGTCTGAGCATGGGGGAGAGGAGGGTTCCTGAAATTTGCTGTGAAGCGTGTTGAAGCTCAGGAAGAGTGGTTTCCATAACTGAAGTCAGAGGATTTACTTGCGTAAATGCAATGAAGTTGTGAATGATGTTGTCATTATGAAATTTAGTTTTATTATTATTATTATTATTATTATAATATATATATATATATATATATATATATATATATATATATATATATATATATATATACAAAAACTATATAACTATATATATTTGAAGGAAAAAACCTTCATTATGGCAAATGATACTCTACAAAATACAATATATGTCTGTACAACATTATGACCTTCCTTTGCTTCTACTCTCATTAAATTAGCTTCAACACATGTAGGCGTCTGTAAGTTTCTGTGCATCATCTCTGAAGATGAAATATCGTTCTTTTTGGAATCAATTCAGCTACATTTAATGCACTGAAGTTTATAAATTCCCACGCAGGACTGCATTCCTTTACTCTTAACGCACTGTGAAGCTTTACACCTATTACTGGGCTGAGGCGTGTATCCACCCAGTGGTGGTTACTCTGCTTCCCACGAGCAAATTAGCAATGTGTGTGTGTGATTTGATTCTCTTTGTCGTTCAGGACCTGTATATGAAAATATGGAGTTCTAGGCCACAGAAATATAGAAAATTCTCAGTTCACACACGTTCAAAAGCGCCACTGGAATTTACAGTAAATAATTTTAATATACAGTATGTGGTGGTTGTGGTGATATAAATATATACTGATACTTTAATTTTACAGTACCTGTCAAAAGTTTGGACACATCTTCACCCTTTACAGGACAACCTTACAAAATAATGTCTGTCCAGTTCTATATCTATAAATGTTTTGTGCAATTAGAACACATAATAGGCAAAATTCTACTAGTATGGATTTTGTCCATTTTGTAGTTATTAATATATTGTAATAGTACTGGATATATACACTATATTATATATACACACTATACATACACACTATACATACACACTATATATATACACACTATATATACACACTATACATACACACTATACATACACACTATATATATACACACTATATATACACACTATACATACACACTATACATACACACTATACATACACACTATACATACACACTATACATACACACTATACTGAGGCTTCTAAGCCTCAAGGCCTGTATGCAGCTCAACATTTCAGGTCAAATCCTCAGTGAATTTCTCCAGAATGTAGTAGAAAGCCCTCCCTGCTCAGTGGAGACAGACAGCCAACAAGAGCAGGACAAACTCTTTTTTGACCTTTGAGCAATTTGAGAAACAGTATATATTGTTATTAGCTGATACTCAAAAGTTAATATCAGTATAAACAAAAAACTAATGTCACATCAATACATTCAAGTGTGTCCAAACTTTTGACTGCTACTGTATACTTGAAGGTTTTTATCATATGTAGCCATTTCTCTTAAGCATGTGATTTACACAAGACATGTGTTTCTTAGTCAGCCCGTATCTTAACTCCAAAAGAAAAGCTTTTCTTCATCACTGTGGCTCCTGTCACCGTCACCACTGTCAATCGCTGCACAGTCAAAAACATGCACACCGTCCTGATTAGACAGGTCAAGTTGGATTTTTCTAGTCTTTCGCTTCATTTTAAAAAGTGTTTAAGAATCGTTTCGTTCAAAACTGCCTTTGGTTAAACAATCAAGTTATCACTGGGATAGTGTGCAATTGAGCTGACATGGTATAAATCACAAATTAAGCAAACCGTCAAGCCAAAATTTCACTGTTCTTTGTTTCCATCCAATTGCGCAAACATAAAGAAAAGCATGATTTGTGGCTTAGGCTGAGAACTGAGCAGGAATGGGGAAGACTGCATGCTCCGTGCGCCGAACAAGAGAAAACAGCGAAAGAGGGCAGCAAGCCGAGGCACAGGGGCATGAAATGGATGACATAAGAGTGGCGTCACTGAGATAATAACTGAAACCATGACGCAAAATACAGAGGGACGAGAGTTGGCAGGACAACAGAAAATGGGGAAAAAAACAAAAAAAAACAAAAAAAAAAAAAACAGCTGTACAGTCAAACTCCAGGGTAAAGTTTCAGGTGAAACTTTGCATGCTTGCCCCAAAAAGCAAGTAAAACAATGACATGGGCAAATGGCACAGGCCCTCCATGCTGTGTGTGTGGAAAGTAAGGGATGCACTGAGGTTGAGAAGGAGCAGCCTGGGAAGGAGGTATATTTACCCGTCCTCTAACGAGGCCGTGTTAATCTGGAGCTGGGGCAGGGACGGCCACACCTTGAGTGTCAGCACCCACGGCTCACACTGCAGGAAGACCACAGACAGGTTTTACTAACACATACACACACACACACACACACACACACACACACAAAGGATATCCTGATGACACATTTTTTTCCAAGATGCTTGTAAAGAAGAGCAGATGTGGATTTCTGTCCTCATAAAGTAATAAAAACTACAAAAACAAAGATACAGAAAAACATGGCTGTAAAACGTGACCAGATAAAAGAGGAAGACAAGTAACAGAAGCACAGAAGCAAACAGACTCATCAACTGAAGTATCTTGAGAACTGCTGAGAAAAGGGGAAATGTATGGTACTTCCATATATGGAATGCTTATATACACTGTGAACACCCCACATGTCAAAAATAATGAATGCATTCAGCTACTTTAAGTTGCACCCATTGCTGACAAAAACACTGTCAACTCCCTTTAAAGAAGTAGATCCATAAATTTCCCTGAGGGAACCCTCCCAAGGGATCAATAAAGTTCTATCCTATCCTATCCTCTATCCTACTGCCAATAGAATAGGACTCTCTGTGGCATATGAACATTAACATATTGGCACCATGCCTAATGCCAGGCGTGGGCTAGACGTAAAAGCTCCCAGCATTCAGTAGTGGACCAGAGCAACTGTGAATGATGGCGCTTCATCCAAAACTTGCATGACGTGGAGTAGTGATCATCCAACATCCTGACCTCACTACTACAACCACCACCACTTATGCTGACTGCAAGCAAATCCTCACAGCAATTGTTGTTCCACAATCTAGTAGACAAGAGAGAAAACAAAAGTAAGATCAACTCAATTTTAAAAGAAACAAGGAATGAGAAGGTGTCCCAATACTTCTGTCCATATATATATTACATCTTAAAGGTGCCCTGGAACAGAGGGCCGCACTTGGTTTGGCAGAGGGGAATGATGAGAGTTCACCACATGGAGGTTGTCTCCTCACAGGACCAAAACGAGGCTGGAAAACAGGACGGACCTAAAACCCCAAAAGCCCCAAAAGACTGTCCTTCCTCCAGATGTGTACTGGAGAGCAGAACATCTCAACCAGCTTCATGTCAGAAAACGTTCTGCTCCTTTTGTTTTGGCCTAGAGTGAAGAGGCTACTGTTGCCGACGGTAATGGAAGTAACAGAAGCGTAAAACTCCATCAAACGAGTTCAAAAGCCAAAGCGTGTTTCTGTGCTCAGCTTAAAGCAAACCATCTGACTGGCTTTACCAACCCTTCAGTGACGTAACCAACCCATGCTGAAGCACCATCTGATAAAGACTTTAAAATCATTTCTAATTAAAATAGTAAGTTCTGACTTTTGTTTTCCTTTATAAATTAGTTTAGTAAATCATTTTAATTAATACAATATGAGGAGACTGAAAATTAATATTAGTCTTCGCTCATTTTCTAAAATAAAATTAAAAATTAAAATTAAATCGCTGTGGATTTAAAATGATGATTAAAACCTGGTTTGATTTTGTACTGATTATAATGTGTGTTGTCTGTTTGTGGGCCCCAGATATATGCTTTCAATCTGGGTCAAATTATTCACCATTCAAGGAAAATTGGCACATTTCATTCAGAGACTAAATAAGATTTTGAAATAGTTCGGCTTCGGAATGTTTTTCACCCCAACAAAGTCACGCACTTACCATTTATAAATAAAATAAGTTAAATCCTGATTCACATTCACATACATTTTACGGCACCTCTGAACCTGCAGTGATCAAACAAAAATCCCATCCATCTCAAATGTAGTCAAAACCAGTCAGGCAACTCATTGAAACCAGCTCAAATGGAAGTAATGGAAGTTTCTACACAACCAGCTGTTAAGCAATCAAATTGTGAACTTGAAGCAGGTTTTTACGTCTTACAGGGTCAGAAACCGATGCACACGTCCATCTGAAACTACTTAGCCTCCATTCAGCGTCAGCACCTACAGCTCACGCTGCAGGAAGACCACAGACAGGCTTGTGATGCTAATTGGTGGGGTACAAATTTCCATTACTTGTCAGCTCCATAAGGGTCATAGCTTCACTTCAGATTCATTTGTGGGGAAGAGGAAGTTGTGTAAAGTTGATTTGTGACCAAATTATTCCTAAAATAATTTCACAGGAACCTTCATTCTCATGTTCAATCAGGGATTTCCTCTTTATTACTAAAAGAGTCGCTTAACTGCCTGCGTTTGAGGGACACTTCTTGGCCCATTTAGGACCATTTCCTGCCTTGATGTGCGAGAGTGTGTTTGTGTGTGTGTGTGTGATAGCGAGAGAGAGAGAGAGAGAGAGAGATACAGATGGGTGCAGACAAGGGGGAGGAGAGATTTACGAACAGCTTATCGTCTTTGTGAAGGAGCTTTTGAAAAGACGGGGGAGACAGGGAGACAGTGTGATGGAGAGTGTGTGTGTGTGTGTGAGTGTGTGTGTGTGTGGGGGAGTGTGTGCATGTGGGTGAGCATACGTGTAAATGAGGAATAGAAAAATGACTTTCAGTAACAGTAAAGAATGGACAATGGTATAAAAGTTGATGATGGAGTGATTTGGGATGCCAGAAAAGATGTGCAAAGGATGGATGGATGAGGGAGGGAGGGAAGGAGGGGATGAGAGAGAGAGAGAGAGAGAGAGAGAGAGAGAGAGAGAGAGAGAGGACAGTGATTATCAGCTTAGTGGCTGGTAAGACTGTCTAATTGAGACACACAGAGGTAGTTATAATGGCTGGGTGGAGGAGACATTTAGGTTGCAAAGGTCTTTAGCCATGCCAGTGTGTGTGTGTGCATGCATGTGTGTGAGATGGTACATGAAACACACCCTGTCTGCGTGTGAGGGGGTGAGTCACACAGGATGGAGGAGTCGATCTCAGCATCAACACAAAAACTCAAACCAGGCTCGAGACTCGGACTGTCCTCAGTTTAACCATCAACTACGTTAATATAGCAGAAGAACAACGACTAATAAAAACAAACAAATAAATCCAGATAAAAGGGTGTATGGCCTTTCACACACACTGAAATATATGCCTATATATGGGTAGGGGTGGATGATTTAGCAAAAATATTAACATTTTGGCACACAGACTAAATGAAATAGTGGAAATTAAAATAAAAAAGTGATTTTTATTCAGAATTTGCTGTCAATTAAACAGGACTTTATAAGACTATATAACACTAGGGCCCCAAGAAGTCATGGTGGAAGATCTTGATGCATCATGATGGAAATAATAGAACCCTATATCAGCTGGGTTCAATATTGAGCATGTGGAGGCGGGGCTTGGTGAGGAACAAGCAGGAAACCACAGAGCCAATCAGAGAGATTTCTGCTTCATACATCACAATGGTGACAACTGAACACCTCACTATTCAGAGGCTGCTGTCCAGTGCATCCATGTAACAGAGGAGAAATACTCACCATTTCCTCATCAGTTGAGGTGGAGTTACAGACTAGAGATTCTACACGAGGGAGCAGCTGCTTATATTGTGTAGTGAAGCTTCCTGTACAGGATGTGTGTTAATGTGTTATCAAATGGTTACGTTTGAAACATTTTACTTTACTCATTTAAAATAACAGCGTCGGAGTGGACTTTGAGATGCTTTGGCTATAAAGCAGATGAGATAAGTGCAGAAAAGTGTCAAGGGCAAGTGCCCCACTCTAGTATCTCTCCACTCACACTTGCGCACACACGATGGATCCATTTACTCGAAAATTTACAAAAGACAGACAGCCAGAGTGAGCCTGTGGTCCTCAAGCTTCTGCTCTGACACTGTGCAGAGCTGCGGGTCACACTCAGGAAGAGGCTGCCACCGAGACCTGATAAGAGGACAGGGTTTATTTTTATGACCCGCTATAATGCCTTCACAGCCAGAGGGATAAATGCAAGCAGGACAGGGGTTTGAGGAACTCTGCAGTGCTTATGACCACAGGAAGTCATGAGAGATGCTGACTTAGGTCTCAGACCCAATGCAAGCCTGTAGTCCAACTATTGCAAAGACATGGGCTCGTTTTCAAGTGATCGTTCTTAACCAATCAAAGTCATGCAGCTTTCCGTTTGGTACTATCATAACTGGATAAGCCCTGACAAGTTTGGTGTGGTGGGTTTGCTCAGGTGCAGATTTAAAGGTTTCAAAGGCTGACGTTGGTAATAAGTAATGATGACTTCTACTCAGTCACTTAACACCATAGAAACCGCATGATCAACAAACCTAGATCAACACATACTTGCCTCAAACCATGTTGGGTTGATCCAGAATGGTGCAAGAAGACGCACGTGGACACCCATCTATTTAATGCATTCAACCTCTTTAAGTTGCTCCCATTGCTGACACAGATGTGACTCCACATGGGACTCCTGAGGCAAATAAACATAAACCTGTCGGCACCACGCCTGAGATGTGGAGCAGTGGAACGGTGGTCTCTGAAAGATGTTGCTCCATCCATTACTTCCCTTCTACGGCTTTGCTCATATAATCATTTGAAGCACCTTTATTTACTAATGGTATACCTGTGCTATGCCCTACACCCATGTCAGGTCTGGACTTAAAAGCATCCCCTGCTAACATCTTGGTGCCAAATATCACAGGGAACCTTCAGGGGTCTTGTAAAGAGAGTCATTTTGGTTATATGCAGATGACCGTCAACATGTTAGGCAAGTGGTCTTCACCACAAGTTAGCTAATGCGACCTGATTAATGTACTGGTCAATTCAATGGTAATAGACCCGATGTGGAGAAATCTGTGTGAGTAGGAAAAACCCTGCATGGAGGGGTCAGTGTACTGATATCTCCCAAAATGAATCGCTGCAATATGTTGGCATTAAGGCTGGGCAAGATGACAAATACTTGATATTGAGAAATAGCAATATACAATATATTATTAAAGTACAGAATTATATATAGTCTGCTGTAACAGGCTTCATGCAAAGGAATCTGTTTATGTAATAAAAACGCAGCTTTGCGGTGTCAGTTTATTGATATCATTTCTCTGAATTCCTGCAAATCCCACTGCTCTGCATAAACTGAACAGAAAATTATTTATTATTTATTAGTATTACTCAGATTTTAGGCACATGGTGTTATTTCTTCTGTTTTTTCTACATTGGATTAAAAAAATAAATTTATAATACAATATATTATTAAAGTACAGTCATATATAAACTTATAGCATATATATATATATATATATATATATTTTTTTTTTTTTTTTTTTTTTTTTTTTTTAAGACTCTTCATGGTACTTTACTGTTTCTACAGGAAACCATTTCACTGTGTATCTTAAATAAAACTATTGAATATCTCAATATTTATGATATATCTCCTAATGGTCTTCCCTAGTAGATATGCACGGTTCTGGGAAAAGAAGGCTGACGTATTTAGAAATATATCAGAAATATTGACACATCTACTGATATTGATATTGATATATAAACATTAAAAAAATAATACAGAAACTGGATTAGAACCGTTACCTCTTTAAACAGAATAAAATACAGATATGTTATGTCGGCAGCATCACTTTCATCATATAATATCTTATGTAAACAACTCTCCAAAGCCTCTAACTTTAAAAGCAATTATCTGCCAATACTGATATGATGGCACGATCATCCTTAACTACTGGTGCTTTTGTGTTGGGGTGACTCACCGTGTGCGTATGCTTTTGTGCGCGAGTGAAAGAATTCTGCTGTGCTGATTCTGTGCAGGATGACAGGCACAGGCAAGTGCAGGAACTGAAGACTTTGAACGCGGTTGGCTGAGTGAGTTAGAACCGTTTCTGCCTACCCTTTCCCATATCGGCCTGTAATACCCCCCCCCACACACACACACACACACACACACACACACACACACACACACACACCACACACACACACACACACACACACACACACACACACACACACACACACACACACACACACACACACACAGAGGACGGAGAGCTGCATCAGAACCACAAGTGTTGATGTAGGAGCTGAAAGTTAAGAGTGTGTTAATAATGAATGAGTGTACACGAGCACAACAAGCTGAGGAGAAAATCTGGGAGAACAAGAAAGGCCAGTTTTCTCCTGCATGGTAGTGAGGGTCATTCAAGGGTTAAAAAAAGAAGGGAAAAAAAAAGCCTGCCTGCCTGCCTCGGTCACTTTGTACCAACTCCTCCAACAGCAAGGACAATGTGTAGAGGAAGGAGGAGGGGGCCCATACTGCCCCTCCCTGAACGCTCACATCCTTATCGTCGCAAACCGTACACTTTGCAAGCCACACACTAACTCTCTTGCTCACACCCACACACACTGTAAAAACCTCAGATGTGCAGATATTTTACTGTCTAGTAGAACAGCTTCAACGTCCAGTTTAACTACGGTCAGACGTAGGGGTGTAAGAGAATATCAGAATATCAAGGTTTTGCTAAATATTGTCTGATACTTTAAAGAAAATCGTTGTTGTTTTTCCATAAACCCAGTTTGGTAGAGCCAATTATTCCTCCCTCACGAGGACTCCTCCCCCTTTTAATGCTCCTGACGAGGGGGGGGACGGGGGGACAGACAAGCACATGCCTTCTCTGATACATGTGAAATCAACCACCAACTCTTTCAACCTGCCGCCAAATGCATCATCACTGGGCAGCAAACACACTCAGATGAATGTGCAAGATCTCCAGCTCTGACTGATCAACCAATAGAATCCTCGTCAGCGAGCATCACAGTGAGAGCGATGAGGAGAAGGTGATCTAACCACCCGCAGAGTGCACGGCCAATTGTGCTCTCTCAGGTCTCTGGCTACTGATGGCGATAGGACCATAGTGCCAGTGTCTTACTCCACTGAGCCACTCAGAGTCTTAAATGAATAGATTACATGGTTGTATCTGATTTACTCAGACCTGATGCTGGCGGTTAATAATTTTTGTTTAATTTGATTAAAACAATAATGGAGCTCTTGTAGAGCAAGCTGTTTTACTGCCATACAGATGACCGTCACACCTTCGTGTACGTCACACTGTAACAGGCTTCATGTAAAGGAATCTGTTTATGTAATAAAAACGCAGCTTTGCGGTGTCAGTTTATTGATATCGTTGCTCTGAATACTTGCAAATCCCACTGCTCTGCATAAACTGCATAGAAAGTGATTTATTATTTATTAGTATTACTCAGATTTTAGGCACATGGTGTTTTTTCTTGTGACAGTTTTTTCTAAATTGGATTAAAAAAATAAATTAATAAATGAAATAAAAACAACATGGTTTGCTTACAATATCGCAACATATTGCAATATAGTAAACAACCCCTGTATCGTTATTGAAACAGACATTTTCAAGTTCTGTGCATCTGCGACGTGGAAGAGACTGAGCAACTCAAGCAACTTGTGGCAAAGAAAAAAATGCCATGACTGATGCCATATTACAACTGGAGGCACCCGTGCCCTGCACATTCTAGTGCTTTCCCTACTCCCAAAACATCTGATTCAGGTGTGTTAAAGTAAAGAATCCAGAAAATGTGCAGGCCAGGGCTGCCTCCAGGACCATAGAACAGAAGAGAATCATTTATTAATGGTGATTAATTTAATTAATTTAATAAATGATTTATTAATATTGATTTGAGGTCATATGGCCAGCCCTAGCTAGGGAGGAAATAAAGTGTCGTCCACTCCTGGGATGAAACGAAACACCCTGCGATTGGCCTTACTTGTGAAAGAACAAACTGGGTGTGTAGCTCAGAGCACCAACAAACAGCTTTTGAAACACATTTCTTGACTGCAATGCGAAAATCATTTGGATCTAATTGAAGTCATCTGACTGGCCAGTGTGTGGAAGCGTGTGGTTACCTCCAGCTGGACTCTTTCAGCTCTTTCTGCAGTCAGTTCTCCTAAGCGGAGAACAGCCGCCGGACTGCAGGGGGTACTCACTGACAATCCTTCATTATGTTCTCCTTCAGAAACAAAGCGATTCCACAGCTCCCAGTTCATCTTCCCACAGATACTACCACAAACTCCAGCCAAGAGCCAAAGAACGAAAAAAGAAAGAAGGAAAAGAAAAAACTGAGCTCTGACAAAATGAGGAATGGTAATGCAGTTGCATAACTAGCTCATGTTGGCTTTCAGGTTTGACAGTAACATGAAAGAACCTCAAAACCTGGGACGAGGAGAACAGTGCTGTAAGCACAGAGGCTGAAACAGGCTGGTCTTCTTCTAGAACACTTCTTTTACTCTTTCAACTTAAGGAAAGGCTTGGGCTGAAACTGATCCAATGAAACCGTTTCAGAAGCTTTAGAAACTAGGCTCTCCTTAAAAGGTGCTTCAGAGATATAGAGTTGTGGTCCTCAGTGGACCTCAACTCCCAAACAAAAATAGAGAAAAACATGCGGACCATCTTGGAGGTCCTGAGGACTCGCTGGAGAACCTCTGGTTTGGAGTGAACATTCATTGAAAAGTCAAATGTACACAATTTTCTGCTTCTCTTAACGAAGTCAATGTGTGTCAGACACGTAACTATAATAAGTATTTGTGACTTATCCTCCCTGGCCTTGTAGATCCAGTGCAAAAATAAAGGATGTGTTCTAAAAATACAGATGCCACTTTTGGATTCATACAGAACTGTGAACCACAGAAACATTTCAAAGACCTTTATTTTGAAGCGTGCACCATGCTGGTGTTGCTGTGCCCAGAACGGTCTCCATTTAATATTAGGACAGCCGTGGTCCTGTGGTTGTCCCAGTTCACTGATGGACAGGCTATAATGGGTTACAGTCACTAACTGTAACCTAGAAAGTGCACCTATATGATCCAGGTGTTTCCAGTAAAATGGCCTGTAAGTGTAGAAGAACCTTCACTTGGTCTAAATGTTCTTTACCAACAAGTTCTTAACACTGACACTTCATTAAAAGTATGGTTCTTTTGCTTTTTGTTAAGTTGGAGTCAGTTTAACTCAGAGTCTGAGTTTGTTGATAATTAGCTGTAACAGGTCAGGCACAATTAATGCACAATTAATGCACAATTAATGATGCCAGTATTAACAGATAATTGTGGGGGAAAAAAGTGTCAGATGTTCAGATTTGACCAACATTTCAAACCAATATCTGCTGATTTGATGCAATTGCAACTTTTTTACTAAAACAAATGCAATGATCGAATTGGATCGGTACTGGCTGATGCTCAGCACTGAGGGACTCTGATTGGATCAAGGGAAACATATCTTAATCAGGTCATTCCTACTAACAACTAGCCTTCAGATGTCATCCAGTGGTAGAGTGGAGTTTAATTCACTGTCAGGGTTGGTCAATTTATTTTAAATCTATTCACTGATTCAATAAATCAAAACCACATCAGCTCGGAGTGGGCAATATGATGCTATTTTGTTGTAGCATTATAAAATTTGACACACAAATTTTGTAATATACAGTCTAATGTGCATATTGTGGATATAATCAGTGCTTCAAGAATACTGACCAACTGCACATTTCATTCCAGAGTGAAATTAGTCTTGTTCAGCTGGGGCAGCAAAGTATGAGAGTCTTAATGAAAGGACTTAATGACAAAACCGACATTGCAATATGTTGTTGTTTTGTATTATATATTGCAATATTAAAACAACATACACTTTCATCAGATTTCTCCAGAAGTCAATGATCCAGCATCTAATGATGTTAATAGTCTTCATTATAATGTAATATTGCACTGTTTATTGAAGACTGGCGTAAAGCAAGTGATACTGCGCAGGTATAATCTGCATTTGATGCATTCGTAACGGAAAATTAGAACAAATGCAATTTTGTATTTCTTTGTAAGAATCAAGTTATAGCATACAGTCTTACCCGACAATGCACTTATCAATAATTCTGTGCTGAAACAAAATAATTGCATAAAAATTGTGCTGGAATTTTGAGGGGAAAAACCTAAATACTTCCAAAGAAAAGTCACAATCCAATCTGTGAGGTCAGATTTACACCCCTGGGGAACAGCCAGTCCAGCTGTGGAGCAGCCCTGTAGCTTTTGGCTCTTTAAAGGTTAAGAGATAGCATAAACGGATCTGGAAAACCAAGGTCCTTGGCAACACACGACTCAGCTTTCACCCGTCACAGGTGCCAGTGACAGACGCTTTTTTTCGTCCCCTCCTCCTTTTACCTTGCAGGCAGTGCGTCTTTATTTGGGCCTGAATAGTACGTATGCAGCCTGGGCTTGGCTGGATGCACAGTGGGACACCAGCAGAGACGCTGACTGGTCATATGAGCTTGATTACTGGAAGAAGAAGCTGCTCAAATTCAGTCTCTCCTCCATATCCATGTGAACATGCAGAGGAGTGGAAGAACGACAGAGAAGCAGCGGTTATTCAGCACAGTGTGCAGGGCTTCAACAAAGGACGATTTGGAAAGCACACACACACACACACACACACACACACACACACACACACACACACAGTAATAGGGTGTGAGTTACAAAGCAGGAGCATAGATGCAGACTGTGTGCTGACAGATTGGTGTGCCATTGACAGCTGCCTGGAAAAAAGCATACACTGTCCACCACGCGCTACAGATGGTGCGGGCGTGCATGTGCACGTGTGTGTATTCACTCAGGCTGTCTCACAAGACCATCTCTATCCTTCCAGTTCATTAAAACACTGCATCCATTTCAGAGTGGCTCCGAACTTTAAGAAATGGGCCTAAATGCCAAACGAGAAAGAGGTCGCATTGATGTCAGGCTAAAAGGCCTCCCAGTCAGCCGAGACACAGACACAGCGGTGCTCTTGCACTGATTAGTTCGTGAGGTGTTAATCACTAGGGGGGGGAGTAGGGGGAGGGGAGGTCTGCGCTCCTAATCCCTCCTCCAACTCATTGATGCAATTCTGATTAAACCTTCATTTCGCAGACACGTTCAGAACTCTCGGTCTGTCTGACTTTTTTTCTGATGCAGATTTTTTTTTGCATTCATTTTGGGCACAAAATTAAACATTACCTAAAAATAAGCAAAAGGTACAACAGTTCCTCCAGAAATATGCCAATAAAAGAACAATTATGCATTTTGATGGCATATATTCCCTAAAAAAATCTGAAAAATAGAAATGAGTTTGGGGGACAAATAAACCAGCCTCATTGAAAGCCAGGGATTTGCCGGGGTGTATTGGTCTCTAATCCCTCACGTCACACACTACTACAATGTCCCAACAGAATAGCTTCCTCAACTGATTCATTCTCCTCAGCTTCAAGTTTCTCAGAGGTGCACTTATTACCGTAATGTGGGGCTGTATTAATACCGTATTAATGCTCATTCTATTTTTGAGAAAAGCAAAACTGAGGTCTGGTCTGCATCAATCACGAAAGCAGCCGAACCCTGGTGGGTCCGATGCGGCGTGGATGCTGCAAGTGTTTTTACAAATGCATGAAATCTATTTTCATAGACAGCAGCAGGTCACAGCAGTGTCAGAAACCACATAAGCAAGTCTGTGTGAGCAGAAAGCCAATGTGTGATGATCTTGGCATTCAGTTTGCACAATGCCAGCTGAGAGCCACAGACTTTCATTGTTAGCTTGTTAGGTCCAGGGCTACAAACATGTCTTGGCCAATTGGCTACAGCTGGGGTTAAACTGTTTATTTGATTGTATTTGGCAGAGCGACCTCTACAACTAAATAACATGTACATTACGCTCGGTCCACTTTAAACCTTCCAAACAAGGTCAGTAAAACTTTGGACACTTGTTGAGCAAGTCCTACCTAACTTTACTCCATCAATGAGGGGGAAAAAAAAAAGAAAGAAAAATTCCCGGGAAGCAGTCACATGGGAATTCCTCCCTCCCTCTCTTCCCTGCTCTCTCCTTTCCTACCCCCCTCCCACCCTCCATTTCTCTCGTGCTCCGCTCCTCCCTCCCTCTCTCTCCCTCTCGTTGTCTCCTTCCCTCAGCAGCGCTGTTCTGGACGCTTGTATTTATGACAGGGAGGACCGCTGCAGGCCTCGGCCACTCTCTTCTCTGACAGTTGCCTCTCCGTGCAACAAATGGCACATTCATTCGCGGGCGGCAGCGACGGCTCCACTCCATAAATCGCGAGTCCACACCGGGGGCTGAGGGCCATGAGCTGAGGGCCATGCGCTGACCTCATCTCCCATCACCCACAGCACGGAGCAGGTCGCGGCCTTGGAGCCAGCAGCATCAGGAACTGGGGCAATGGAATTATCTTTGGGTCCTTTATGTGCAAGCATTGTTTGATGCTGGGCCCCACGGAGGGGCCACATAAGATGGCGTTTCATAAATGCTATGGTGGCACAATAACGTTTCTTAATCATCAGCATAATATTAGCCATTATTTTTTATCATAATGTGCTTTTATAATATATCGTGGATACAGTCAATGATGCTCACAGAGTGTTAAAGTACTATATATTGTGAGGAATTTTTTTTGTTTTTTCTACATTTGGGGGTTTAAATGATTAAACCTCAGAAACATAAATTAATTATTTTATTAGAAAAAAGTTTAATATTAAAGAATTAAAAAAAAAAAAATCAATGAAACAAATAAAAAAAAAAAAATCAAATCAAACAGATTTCATAGGGCCCTCTGTTATATGTTGTTGGCATCACCCACCACTACCCAACCTTTGCAATGCAGATATCTCAGAAAGCTGCTATATGCAAATGAGCTTTTCAGGCAACACCAAAAGTGCTGCGAGCGTCACAGACACTCTCATACTTTCCAGATGAATGTTCTGATCTAGGCTTCAGAACTAGAAGTGGGCAACATGACGACCTTTAATCACTGCCGTGAAATGTAGTAAGTAGGACTGGGTGACCTTGCACAAGTGTTATGCCATGATATTTAAACCGATCACAAAATATGATCTTTATGGTAATATTGGTAATATTTTGACATAAAATGCACCAGTAACAGCAGATTTCAAAAACTACTATCCAAGTAAAGTCCAAGCCTTAACACAGGGATTTGTATTCTGACTGTGCTGCACTTTATCCAGTTAACCAGGACTAATAACACTCCGTGAAATGACCCATAGAGTTGATCGGTGTACCTTCAACACAGACTATGTATCATGATGAAATTTATGATATGATAAAAGTTATACTGTCCACGCCCCGTTGTAAGTGTACACTTTTCTGAACACGTCATTGGTACTTAAACACTGACTGACCGGATGTTTGATTACAGAGAGCATAAATAGTGCTGTTTATCTGGATGAGGTGCAGCACATTTTCAGTAAATCATAATAAGATAATCAAAATATGGTGAGTTTTATGTCTATATGCCCATCACTGATCACTTTCATCAAGAAATGTCTAATTTTGAGCTCCCTCATTTATTAATTTATCATTTTAATTCAAGAAAATTGCAAAGTATATCTCATCTTACAGACCTGAGAGATGTAACATATGGTGAGCAGCATATAATATTATATACTAGCCTAACATGGAGCATCCACAAACAATGAAAGTCAGACTTACAAGTAGGCAGTAATGGAAGAATTTAACCAAACGAATGGCAAAAAGCATGTTGGATGTAGGATGCTGCTCAAATGTGACCTCAACAAGAGGTAAAGAAGCTTCCACGGAAATGCTCTGGACACTTCATATCTGCAAAACAGTGCCGATGGGCAGGGCTGGATCAGCTGACTGCTTCTGGTAATAAGGGTGTGAAAGATGACTAGGTAGGTGAACATTGCTAAAGGAAAAGTCTCATGGGAAAAAGACGACTTCGTAAAAGAGAAGCCAGAACATTTGCTGATGGGTTTTACACATCAGGTTCTGGCCAAGCCGTGGTGAAAAACACAGTGGTAATGGGCTAAGATTAGCTCCGGGTGAAGTCATACTGGAGCTGAGCTCACTGCTGTATCTCCACATCTTTTGAAAAGAAAGGACTAAAGATGCTTTAGATAATCTCTTTTTGAAACAAGGTTAAGGCGTGGCATGAGGCAAAACCAGAAAGCCTCCCTACACCTGAAACCAGACAAAGATGGAGAAGGGGGGTTGGGTGCTTGGGCTTTCAGGCCCGTTAAGCCAACAAGCCCCAACCTGAACAGAGCCCCAATATGCCCTGAACACACAACCTGCTCCTGTGCTGTAAATCACAAGGAGATTCCATTGTATATGCAAAACAATGACATAGAATCACGATGAAAGCTCTGTTCTCTACACTGGGAAAATGGGTTGGACCACTGGTTTTGGAACAAGTACAAAACTCCCACGTCCATTATCTTTAAATGAGAAGTTGGTTGGTCATTACCAATATAAAGTGCATATAAGACCAACAGCTGATTTTTGTAAAGTAATTTTAAAAAACTGCTGTCGTCCAAAACTAAGCATCTCCAAAATGGTCATTTTCAGAAGGTCTAAAGTCAGACTGGTCATGTACAACATATTCCATTATCCAAACACTGTTAAGCCTATAAATAGGCCAATAGTACAGTCGGGCTACATTTCCCTGAAAAGCTGCTGCAAGAGCAACCAAGATTCATGGTCTACATGGTTCTGCGAATTTCAGCAGTGTGTTTCCCAACATTAAAATCCTACCCTGCACACCTTCAAGGCAATTATGGAAGCAATGCCCAGGTTGCTTGACTTGAGAAGCCACAGTGCCAGCTCTCCGTAGGATCCACCTTGTCTGTTTGGAAGACGAGAGGAAAACCGCTGGAGGGGGGTTTGATGGAGGACTGGGCAGATACGCCTCTTACAGCAAGCCATAATGGAGCTCTTTGTGAAAGCCAGAAGAATACACCCTTCATCTGGGCTGAGACTGAGACTCTCCCTATGTCTGTCTCTTCCACACATACACACATACAGTGACCACACTTGATTTGCGACTGTCAAGACCTTTTTCCCCCCCTCTCCTGAAGAAGAGAGGCACTTGGGCAAGGAGGAAAAAAGCCCAGCGAAGGCACTTGGTGAACAATTAGAGGGCTTACTACCGTCTGAAGAACCGCGATGTTATCTGCAGTTCCACATCAATGCACACACCTCTAACCATCTAGTCCTTGCTCCTGCAAACCCTCTCCACCCCCACCTCCCCCCAACCCCCTCTTTTGGCTTCTGTTCCAATGTTATATGACCTAAACTCCAAAGTGAGGATGGAGGCCAAAGTACAAGGCCATAACATCAGCCAACTGTTGCAGTGGAGCCTCTCACCCACCCACTAGTGAGGAACCACCTCCTGAAGCCAAGGCATGTGACTCCCCGTCAGCCAATGAGAGCCTGGGCAGCCAGCTGTTTGCTGTGGCCGTGCGCCTGACTGACAGCCAGGCCGGCCCTTGCAGCGGGGGTTATCCATCACACCCAGGGGTATGTGGGCATGCTGAACTTTCTCGGCTACACTGAAGCGACTCCCCAGCATCACATCACGTACTCTGCTTTCCCCTCCTCCGGCTGAAATAAGAGTCACATTGTTTTTTTTCCTCTCCGCTCCGCACAGTCGCTGTGCTGCTCTTGCTCTCTCTCTCTCTCTCTCTCTCTCTCTCTCTCTCTCTCTCTCTCTCTCTCTCTCTCACACTGTCTCTCACTCTCCACCTCTCTCTCTACATAGGCCCTACCTGAGGACGTACTCCTACAGAGGGCATTCATCTGGAATAGGGGTGGAGGCTCTGGGAACTTCAGGGAATTTGGAGGCTGAGAGTGTTAAAGGGACTTGATGCCTATTTATTTATTTTTAGTTGCTAATGCACACTATTCCTAGCATCAGGCTGCAAATGTCCCGAGACAGCTTGACTATGTTCCACTCATCCCTTCTGAGAAGAAGCTGCAATATCCTGACGTTAAATCCACAGCACTTGCATCTACATCTGCAAAACACTGGTTTCCATACTGAAAGCCTCAACAGGAAAAGTTGAAGTATTCATTGTCAGCCATCATTTTGAAGAGAGACTCAGAGTCGGCACTCAATAAAGAGCAAGATACTTTACAACACATGAGAGACTATTAGGAGGCCAACACAAAGGCAAGTCGCGGACTCAATCTGGCACTCCAGCATTCTTTTAGTGCCTTTAATTAGCTGTTAACTACATCCGAAGGACGGCAGCAGCGGCCAAATATGTGAAACAACAATTGATACTAACATGAAAGAATGTATGCGAGAGAACGATGAATGAGGAACATCAAGATCTCTGTCGTCTAGCATCACAGAAGTCAAGGGGGGGTTGCTCATGACAAACCGACCCCCTTTGTAATCCCATGGCACTCCGCGGAGGCGTTAGGGCAGTAGCATTTCGGCTGTGGGACTGTAAAGGCCTCATTTCCATCTGTATGGGCCTCCTCAGTGTTTGCCAACAGAGTTATAAAGAGAGTCCCATCCGATGTTAGCCAGTGGTCTGGGTACAGATTGGAGGAGAATTTACTGCTCACACCATAAAGGTACTACAGAAAGGATGACAGGAGTTAAAGCTTTCATTGCAGGAAGGGGACTATGTCATGTACAATGACATCAACAAATGTGAGTAATGAACTTTGTATAATAAAGAATACACCCCAAGTCTGCAGAAGTCAAGAGGGTTAATGATGCAGAAAAACAATATTAAACAGTGCCCCTGTTCATTTCAGGGTTGGTAAAAACATTCCCCCATCCAAGGCTGATCAACAAAGTGATCATTCACGAGGAAAAAGTCTGAAAGAATCTGGTCTGGATTTTGCAGGTTGCTCTTTCACACATGGCATGTTCCTGGGAATTTCACGGTGTCACAGCGCATTCACACCATGGGAAGCGCACATAATGTAGCAGGAGGCGCGGCATGGGCAAAATTCCTTATAAAGTCTGTTCCTTGGTGATCATCTTTGCAGGATAATCGGGCGTTTGGAAAAATATGATTTTTTTGTCTGTGTCTGGTTACTTAACTCGTGCAGATCTCATTGAGCAGGGCTTTCCCCACTAGCACACTGACCCTGCTTGAGTAACCCATCAAAGTAACTGGTTCTTTTTGGTGAAGGGCGGTTGCCATGTTGAGCATTATGAGAACAACCCCTCATTTCACCCAGTGACCGACTTCCTCATTTACAACATCTCTACCATCACCCACTGAAAATGACCGCTATATTCTTAAATAGGCAACACTGGACATCAACAGACTTTAAAATAGAGGCAGAAAACAAGTCCAGTTAACATCTGGTACAAACAGTCGGACAATAGCTTCCTTAACCAAAGAAAGTGCAAACCACTATCCACACCACCAAAAATTCTTCTTCCTGACCATTCCCTGCTTTTACAAGAACAGAGGCCTTCGTACAACCATCCATTTCTCTGCTTCCCAACTGCAATTGTCTTAATGTAGCACAGTGCTTATCATAATTATGAAAACCTGAAACAACATCCAGAATCCACCATTTCTGTTCTGTAGGAAGCCTGGAAGGTTGCCAGGTCTTAATGAGATAGGCCATTTCCTTACAGAGGATGAGAGCGGACAGAGGAAAACACAAAGCTACAAACATACATGCATGTTTAAAACTCATTACATACAAGTGAGATCTATTCAAGACAGAAAACATGATAAGTTATTGAGACACCTCAAGAGGCCTTGGCCTGTTGTCATTCAGGATGCTAGGGCAAACAGAGAGGATTGGAGGCTTACTGACCTTCCTTAAACCATAACAGCAGCAACAAGCGGAGCTCAATCTAGATAAAGTATGAATACGACACACATCTGCGAACAATGTATGTGGTCCGTTTAAGGGATCATGTTTGTGAAAATGTTAATTGCTTTTTACACATTTTAGACCCTAAGGGAGAAACACAGGAAGGCCTTAAGCATATGGATGTTATGTTTTGGATATATTTTCCGATAAACGAATATATTTGCGAACGTCATTTGCGGTGTGTAGATCGGTGGAGAATGTGCTGTAATGATGGCTTCTGGAGGCAAAAAAAACAAATAAAAATTTTACAACAATTGATTATTAAGTGGCACATTTGAGTCTACGGAGCATCGTGCACATGTCATTCTGAGGGTAAGTTCATTTAAAGATTGGTAATAAATGGTTTGATTTTAAATGCAACAGTCATTCTGCTGGTGCAGTAATTCTTGCAAAGACCCTTGTCCTAGTTTCCTCCTCATGAGCCAATCAACAGCCTGGTTATCTCGTCCTTCTCTGGTGAGCTTTATTATTGCCTTTGCTCCATTTTTTCAGGCACTTGGTACCAAGTTCTGAAGTTGAGGCTTAACTTAACAGTTAATGATAACACCTATTTGAAGGAGTGCTCCACTTGATGCTGAGGATGCAGGGCAAAGTTTCTCGAAGTGATTTCCTGGTGACTAGGCTCAGTGAATGTCTGAGAGCAGTGGTTATGGTTCATCCTTCTCTAATCTAGATGGCAGGCACAGGCATGCCAGACATTCTGTTTGCATGTGACATTTATTTTCGTTCGCATCATCAAGTGCACCATGTGCAAACTCAGGAGCTATGAAAACAATGTTATTTCATTAATCTTCTTTTGAGTAACCCCCGTTATGGAAAGTTCTTCTCAAAGTTGTGGCATGGACAGCTGAGTTTGCACGGTTGAATAAGGTGGGCCTCCCTTCGACAAGTTAGTGTGCATGCCTGGTATGAAATAGGTGTCGAAGGTGGGCAGGGTTTCTGGTGGTTCATTGTGTGCTTGGATCCTGATGGGAGAGGCCAGGTTTCAGGTGGGAGAAAGAGGCCAGATCACTCCCTTTTGTATCGCCTTGCTCAGGGGCGCGGCAGCAAAACCTGGCCCATTGAGCCCTTCTTTCCCATGGGAGGTCGACAGTGTACCATTAACCTCAGTTAAGCGGACCAGGCGCGTCTTTACCTTTTTACCTGCCCCCACATAACCACAATCCAAATTTAGGCCAGAACATGCACTCTACAAATAGCCCAGTCCCCACCCCGACCTCTACACCATTTAGCTCCATCCCTGTATGGTGCATTTATTTTCAAACAGTACTGAGTGTATCAGTGTCGCATCATCTTTGCAACGATTGATGCACCAACACACAAGGGAGGGTTTCTCATCCTTCTGCTGAACTGACCTCTTGCTGTAGAGGAGTGTGTGTCAGCTGCCATATGCAGGTTTGTTATAAGGACATGACTCTCAGCACATCATCCATTCAAACTGGACTGAGTAGGATGTTTTTTCAGTAGAGCTCAGTGTGGCTTTGGGTGTGGTGATAACCAGTCATTCCTGCCCTGTCGTTCAGCCACCTTCATGCCCAGCCAGTTGAACTGACACATATTTGAGCAAACAAACTCTTCAAATCCCTGTCTCTTGCCTCAGCAGAGACCCTTGTCTTCTAATTTTTGCCTAATTATAAAAAGCAGCTACATCTTTCTTCGTCTGACCAAAAGCCTTTGGTGTGATCTCATCAGAAGATTCCAACTGCTGGACAATTCACAAAAGCTGTAAGGCAGCAGATTTGACAGTAACTCATCCTTTCAGATGATTCGAGTGAGCTAAAGCGGAAAGAAGTGCAACTGGGTTTCAGGGTCTCATGTTGCTCAGTCCCCTCCCCATCACCCCCTGGCACCATTCTTCACACTCCATTCCAGGTGCACTTTACCCCTCTTAGCATCCCTTCCCCCACTGCAACAACAGCAACTGTGCTTTGGGATGCTCTCAGGTGAAAGCCATTTGTTTGCTTGAGAAGCTGCAAGAAGGTGTGTGGCCGCGTCTTCTAAGCAAAGAACTGCCCAGCCAGACTAGAGCAGGCTCAAAGATGCTCCGTGGAGGCGAGTGTTAATCCCATGTTTGGGAACAAACAATGGTACCTTTTCAGCTGGCGTGAGGGGAAAGCAGGACATTGTGTATGTGGGTGTGCAAGGTGCAAGTATGGGGTAGTTCAGTTGAAAAGGCAACAACACAAAGGGGCTGCAACAAGACACATGGTATTACCACAACAAGAACAGACTGAAGACCACCCTCATAATTATGTCTGAGCGAGCAGCAGCCACCAAAAAACCCAAATTCCCTTTATGTTTGAGGTGTTGCATCCAGTTATAGATCTGATCAAGGTGCCATCAAGATGTCACATCAACCAGGATAACATCCCCTTTCTTCCCAGCATGCAACACGGTTCTCAGGTAGGGTGTCATTAGGGCATTTCAAGCTCATCCTCTGGGCTATATTTGTTGTCTGGGCCAAGTGATGAAAAGCGCGGCACAGTGGAATGAGCGACAGACGCAGGCGACCTGCCTCGCTTTTCGATTAGCAGCCGTGGTGAGAAGTCAGATTAGTACTGTTTACACAAAAAGGCACTCTTGCTTCTCTGTCTGTCCTCAAAAGTGGCAGATGTGGAAAATACGCCGTACCACCCCGGGGCAAACCTACAATACGTGGGCCTAATGGGCTGGAGAAGCTGTAGGGCTTACATTTGGCTTGCTTGTGGACTTTTAAAACTTGACAGATTAAGAGAGAGTCTAGAAAGAACCAGGAATAATATATTTAAAAAAGGTCCGTCTTAAGGTCTCTATTCTACAACACAACTATTAAACTCTGATTGTGGTTACAGCAATCTGGCCGTAAATAGATACAGTCAATTTAACTGAGTAGCATTTGCATTCTCTTCCCTTTACTCTGGTAGAAACTGGTTGGACGATGCTGCTGCTTTTTTTTTTTCCTTCCCGCAGCCTCCCCTCTGTCTCTATTCCTCCCTCCCTCTTTCACTCTCTCCCTAACTCCCTCCCTCCATCCCTCGCTCCGTTCCACTGAGCAACAAGTGCTGCTGGAATTGCCACCTCATCCACCCCCCCTCACCCCCCTCTTTTCTAACCTCCAGAAGCTATCGCAAATCCTCAGCCTGCACACAACTGCCAGCTGACAAAACTGTTTAGTCAGCAAGAAAGCCAGGCAGGGAGGGAGAGCTATGTGCTCAAGAGAAGAGAGAGCAGGAGCGAGGGAGTGTTTGTGAGAGAGAGAGAGAGAAAGAGAGAGAGACAGAAAGAGGAGGCAGCAAAAGAGGCCGTCTTTATTGCAGTCTCCATTTAGCCCCTTCTCTAGCTCTTCCATCAGTCTCCACATTATGTTAACCCTTTCCAACCTTCTGGTTGAAGTTTGAGGAACAGCAGAGACAGAGAAACAGGTTTTATCAGAACTAATCATCAGAAGATGAACGCAGCAACTCAGACAGCAGCAGGATAAGCCACAAGCTGTTGTCTGAGTCGTCCAACTCTTGGAGTGCAGGACAGGGCCAGTCACTTTAACACTATTGTTCTTACACTTCCTCCATCACTTCCCCGTCCTTCCACCTCGGAGAAGAAGCAGTTTCGCTTCCTGCCAGCCCTCCTCTCGTCTCCTCCTTGCTCGGATTGGCTGACTTTTTTTTCTTTTTCTCTTTCTTTGTCTTTGTTCGTGCCTTTCCGTCCCTCTCCTCCAGCGCGGCATTCCTTCACATCAGCAACGGCCATCGAGTTAGACTTTGAACCCACAGTAAATACGTGCTTTATTTGCCGGTTGGAGCTGGAGGGGGAGGAGGAGGGGGGTAGGGAAGGTGATAGAGTCGGGACTCAGGAACAGGGTGCTGGAGGTGAGCCTGACTGACACGTAGGCTTTTGTGACCAGGTCGACAAAAACCGAGCTGATGTGCTCATCTCAATGGCTCATCAGTCTGGTGACGGCTGAGCAGCAGATGATTAGGTCACTGCAGTAATGAAAGGCTTTCTCCATACAGTTCCTCAAAACAACATGTTTCACACAGCCAATCACTGCAGCAAATTATTAAGGGATGAATGGAAAAGCAACAACAAAAAGCAGTCAAAGCTCTTAAGCAAAAGCATCTAGAAGCAGTGCTCAAACCACTCACTCAAATGTCCCACACGGAGGAATCACACAGTATCATACCAGTACTCAATACTGGTATGCAATTTCTCAAGTTAACTGCCCTAGAAAGCACACTCAACTCTTACTAAAGTGAAGTGAGCATCAAGACGTTTGCTTACTGTTCAAGTAAACCACGTTTCTTCAAAAAAGGTCCTGTGGCACGGACATGTCCAAACAGGCTAGGTATTGGATTTTCAACACTACAACAGTAGTACACACAGTAAAGGCTACATGCAAGAGTGGTACTCCATGTTATCACAGCCAAAGATAGACCAAACTTCCATTCCTTAGGATTCCATGGAGGACACTGAGGAGATTCTCCAAGTTAAGTCTTCTATTCTCATCTTCAAACACAAAAAGTAAACAAAAAACACAGGAATAAGAAAATATGACATACTACCTAGAGCATGAACCACAAGTTGCCAAAAGGGTCAACCACAAACATTGCCTTTGCCAGAATGTCTGCACTATTCCTGTGCACTTTTTTTTCCCAATTGCAGCCACATCTACTCATCTACAATTGAAACCACAAGCTCTTAACTCCTAGGGCCCTATGATTTCTACCATGATGCATTTTTGATTATGCATATTTCCTTAAAGTACAACATGATTAAAAAAATAACATTTCATAAGAACACAAAACACCGTTATCCACTTATTTCTGTACTTATTATGGTTCTCGCGTTTCATAGTGAATTGAACAATATCCTCATATTCCAGCTAGACGAATTAATCACATAATACATAAACTTCCCTAAACTGATCAGAAATTGTGCTGAAATAAGAATGAAGTTAGACGATATTTAAGCATAATCAGTGTACACCACATGTTTTATGCCAAAAGCAAGCAACTACTTTATCAACGATAACTAAATACGGAGTCTAATTTTGGGTTATTTCCCAAATCCATCCCACGTTCTTCCACTGCAGACACACATTCACTCCCTGCCTCCGCTCCACACCCTCACTGAGATGGAATATAATCTTATCTAAAAAAGGCAAGATAAATATAGCCCAAGAGCCAAAGGGCCAGTCCATCAATACCCCGGGGGAACACAGGACCCTCTGCATCAGGAGGACAGAAACTAAGGCTCCTTTAATGACATTCTTTTGTACATCCAGTGCAAAAGCAAACCCTTCTGATGCATTTCTGAGACATAAGAATTGAGACTTTCCCACCTGTGGGCTGATTTAAGTTTTCTTTTTCATAACCCATCTTCACCAAAGCTGTACAATGCATTTTACTTCAGATGCTAAAGTGGAAATATTCCAGATGAACCACAAACTAATAGCATGTATTCTGAAGCCTCAGAGGGTGGTCAGGTAGCCTGGCCACTTGAAGAATGTATATTATTGAATTAAAGCCTGTTAATGGCACTTCCCTGGACAGTTCTAGAGCCCCATGGGAGTGTTCTTAATTAGCTTATCTAAGTCCTAAGGAGATATCTCTTCAAGAGATCACGTGATCCATCTCAGAATGGGGCTGACTAGTTTCATTTAAACATGACAAATATTAGGTTTATAACGATATCAGAACAGTGTGAGCATTAGCAGATAATACGCTGAACTACAGAAGGCTATCTTCATGGTTGTATGTTGAGTCTATTGTCAGAAACCACTTGTTGCGCCAACACAGTCGTATAATGAAGTTCTGTCTTAAGAACTGGAATTGAATCTTTAAACGATGAACCTCCTCCATCTTACCCATGACATGACTTTGTAAATCTGAACTGGTGTAATTTGCCTGATTTAAACCAACAATTACCAAATTACAAGGCTTTTAAAGCAAAGACCAACCAAGCAGTGCAACATTGCCAAACCCACAAAAGATCTGATCCTTAAATTCTGTTCAGATGCAAATGATATTGACAGTTGACACTCTGCTACACAGGCCTGCTTTTCTCATCTGTCCAGCAGTTAGGTAAATCATCCTGGCTGGAGGATAAATGGCCATTCCCACAAGGCATTGTGATTTTTTTTTTTTTCACATTTGTAAGTCATCTCACTTCATTTGTAATTGCACGGGGTGGGTTAAGAGCCAACATCTCCCTAAGCCAACCACTGATCCTAACCTCCATATTGTTCATCTCAGTAGAAACCTGCGATTTGTATATTTTGTCAACAGATATCACATTGGAGTAGGCCACATCCAGCCTAGGCTTGCATACCCAAACAGAGTTAATGATCAAAACGGGGAACGAGCAGCTAGAGGAGAAACCAAAAGCACTTTTGATTAGAACTGTGTTGGATGAAAACAACAGCAAACACTGTTGTCTTGTGTGTTTTAGCAGTACATCACAAACAACTGCAATCAAATACACACAAAATCAAGGCATAGGATGTGGACACACATTTCTTCTTTCTCTTTCTGCTAATCACAGGGCCTTTTCTACAATACAGAAACTGCACAACATCCTCTTACACCAGTCACTTCAGTTCATGCGGCATGCCCTCACTTGATCATAGCTGTGGGGCCCCAGAGTGGACATGTGCATGGTGCTCCTCTTTGAAACGCCCTTTTGACATTGTGTTCAGAGAAAATGGCAGCACTTTGCATAAGAATGTGTATCTTTGCAGTGCTGTAAGCCTACTGTCTATCAGAGACCCTATTAATGGGCGTTTACTTTTATTCACAAGGCCTGTTAAGATGGAATCTTAATCTTGGTGCGATTGTTTTTGGTTGACTACGACAAGAAGAGGCACCATGACTTCTAGCATCTCTGCGGGTTGAGAGAGGCCGAGACAGAGATAGAGAGGAAGAGAGAAAATGACGTTGCGCAAACTCAGTGCGAGAGCAAGGCTGCAGGCCCTGCTCGTCTACAGTGTTGAATTTCGTAATGGAATGCGAACTGCTCATCCGGATCTGTCCTCCCTGCCTCCTCCTCCACCTCCTCCTCCTTCTACTCCCAAATGGCTAAAGAGGAGACTGGTTGGCCACAGAGAACATCCCTATTTAAACCTGGGCTGCTCGCAATAAGCCAAACTCAACAAGTTAACCAAGTTACCAACTAATGAACAAACCCATATAAATGGTGTTTCTGTTTTTTTAACACATGGCTGTTCTTCTACTCCGTTAGCACATGACCAACCTTCAACATGTGGTTGAAAAAATGTCAACTGCTATATCAGAGTGTGTGTGTGTGTGTGTGTGTGTGTGTGTGTGTGTGTGTGTTGAGGGGGGGGGCATGAAATGATGCTCAATGTTAAACAACAGTAAAAAGATAGATAGATAGATAGATAGATAGATAGATAGATAGATAGATAGATAGATAGATAGATAGATAGACATAAAGATAGACTTCCAAGAGGGCATGGGCTCGTAATGGTTGGGTTTCCCAAACGGGCTCCATCACCCACCCATCCAAAACCCAATGTGCAGTTGACAACCCAGATGGGCCCCATGTTTATAATCCCACCCAAAACTGCCCCTGGTGGGCATCTACATGTGGGTCAACATGGAACCAATGCTTCCTTGTTCCCAGGTGGACTACCTATATAGCTCCACACTTCAACTGGATTGAGTAAACCATACTACCTACTCAAACGAACAAACAAATAAACAAACAAAACGTTGATTCAACATTGAATTAACGGTGTAATGGCAGTTGGGTTGAGTCAAACATACAACTTACACAAATAAACAAACAAACAAACAATAAAGTGACAAACTTTAAGACGTTTATACAACCCTGACCAAAAAGTTGATTCAACGTTGAATAAACGGTGTAACGTTAGTTGGGTTCAGTTAAACATACCATCTACTTAAACAAACAAACACAACACAACGTTTATTCAAACAGGACCAAAACGTTGATTCAACGTTGCATAAACGGTGTAACGTCAGTTGGGTTGAGTCAAACACACTACCTACTCAAAGTAACAAACAAACAAAGTTGCCTGAACGTTGAATAAACGTTGTAATGCCGACTGGGTTGAGTCTAAGGCACTACTTAAACAAACAAACAAACAAAACAAAGTTGTAAATAAAGGACGAGGCGCGCGAGCGCCGGAAGCAGAAGATGCCTAGCAACCATCATGGAAGCAGCTCGGCGCCGCTGCCCCCCCTCAGCCTCCATCCTGACCCGGACTAATGCGTTTAACCCGGGTCAGAGCCGCTGGAACGCGCGTTAAAGCGACTTTAATCATCCACAGGGCCGGAGGGGGGGATGCTCATCACACACACACACTCTAACTTCTCCCACCAGCTCCAGAAAACCTCCATCCAGGTCCAGAAAGTGGTCCTCCAGTCCAGGTCTGCTCCTCGCTGCTCAGGCGGGTCAGAACGAAACCCCGGACTGGATCGCACCTGGACTGGACCGGGACCGGGACCTGACCCCCTCCCCATCCAACTTCAGAAGCTCGAAGCCCCTGAGACCGAGCTGAACATCTCCCCGCTCAGCTGGAGCCTCAGGAGCAGCCTGGAGGAGCTGGAGAAGCCCACTCCTCAGGATGAGCATCAGGTCCAGAGGAGCGAAGAGGAAGGTGAGGACGATGTGGGAAGTTCTCAAACATCTAGTCACTCGTGCAGCTAACGTTCGAGCGGACGTCAACTCCGCCGAACATCAGCTGGAGGAGCGGGGCAGAGGGGCAGAGAGAGGAAAGAGCACTTACGCTTCACTTTGTTGGGGTTGGGCTGCTTTCGCCGAGACATGGTGAGGAGGCTGGTGCTGGGAAGGAGGGATGGCGGTGGGGAAGGGAAGGAAGGAGAGAAGAAGCCCAAAGTTGTCCCGGAGAGGAATCAAAATGGCGTTTCCTGAAGATGTGCAAAGTTCCTCAACTTGCTGGTTTCTCCTCCTCTCGGCTGGATTCCTCTACAGGAGGAGGATGAGGCGTGTCGAGGAGGAGATGAAAGTCCTTAGTTCGTGGCTTTCGTCCTCCACCGTGTGTTCCCCAAAGAGTCTGACTCTCTCTCTCTCTCTCTCTCTCTCTCTCTCTCTCTCTCTCTCTCTCTCTCTGTGTGTGTGTGTCTGTCTCTCTGTCTCTCTCTCTCTCCTCTCTAACAGTGATCAGTAGCTAAGTCTGCGGTGCATCACGTGTGTTGCGCTGTCTCTCAGCTCTGTTCTCTCTCTCTCTCTCTCTCTCTTTCTCTCTCTCTCTCTCTCTCTCTCTCTCTCTCTCTCTCTCTCTCTCCTAGTCTCCAAGGGGACGAGTGTGTGTTCCTGAAGCTGTGGCCAAGCAAGGCAAGCATCTCAACTCCAAAAGGAAGTGCAGGTAGTTTCAGATCTTCTCACCATCATGCCTGTTTTCCATTTCCCAGGCAAATGAGGAGGATCACAGGGATACGCCTGGGAGAAAAGAAGGAAAGAAGGAAGCTTGCTGAAGAAGAAAAGAAAAAGTCCAGAGCAACAGGCGGTTGCTGGTGAGGACTTGGCTTGTGGAGATAAACCAAAGCAGGAGCGCAGATGAACTACTTTCAGTACTTTTCCCCACTTTCTGCTGCCGTCGCTGGGTGCTGCTGCCTCTCAAATTTCAGCGAGTTGTGAGCCCATGATACTGCAGACCCCTCCCCAGCTGCTCATCAACCAGGCTGAAGCTGCCGGAGCCAGCCTGCCTCCTCCCCCACTCCAACTGCTGCACTGGTCACTGTGGCTACCTGAGCCTGTAGGACCATCAGCCAACCAAACTACTTCTCAGGCCATTTGGTCTGTTGAGCATGCTTACCAAAAGCAATGTGAGGCTTTTTTTTTTTTTTTCTAAAGCTTGCTGGAGAGACGAGTCTAACACTTGACCGTTCACTGATCTGTGTTTGCACAGTCGGTTATAGGTCATTCCTCAGTGATTGAATTAGGTGAGATGGTAAAGTAGACTGTTTGAGATTGTTTTAAACTGCAGGACTCTAATTAAAGGAGTGATAAAGAACTTTGGGTGTTTTGGACGAAGATCTGCAATGAAAAGAACCACTTGAAGGCTTTAAATGTGAAATTGTTCCCAAACACTTGTGGCGAAGGTGGTCCCATAAACCATGTCAACTAAAGTAACCGTGAAAGGGTTCTCTACTTTTTATTTTTTACACTCTTAAAAGTTCTTTAGGAGTTTTTTAGTAAACAGAACCATGACAACTCTGAGAACCACTTGGATGCTTAATACTGTTACGTGTACAGGTTCTTGTCTACGATTGAGGAAGTTTTCAATAACTAAATAAAGCACCACTATTGCTCAGACATAAGGACAAATATAGCCATATACTGATATATGATACATGAAATTTTGTCTTTTTTACGATGATTAATCTTAATGAAATATTATCTTTATTTCTTCATTATACAGGCAAGTCTTATGCCCCCTCAACTGAGGAGGAACTGAGAGCAGGGGGTGGAGCAGAGCCAGGGAGCCAAGGGATAACGAGTTTCCCCCAAGATAGAAACGACGTTATTTAAAAACTTCATAACTCAATATAAATGACATTCAGTTCAGCCCATGTCTTGCTCTGTTCATATCGATATATTGCCCAACCCTTTGGCTTGCTATGAGATAAAGTTCTGTTTTTCACTTCTGAATGTTTGATTGATCACAGGGCTCAGAAGGCATCCTTTAAAAGTGGGTTATTTAACAGTTCTGCAGTAAAGGTTCCATATAAAACATACCTCCAAGAAACACATAGATGAATAATGAATTCATCACACAGTAAGATAGATCCTATAAAATGTTCCTGGAGAGTTCTTCTGCTCCTCAGTTTTAAGGGTTTTATCATAAAGGCCTATATTCTATACAGGCCTATATTCTTGTAAAGTGATTTTTTACATGGATAAATTATCCTCTGCACTCTTAAAGCAGTTCTTTAAGGTTTCTATAGAAAAGACAATGCTTCTGTATAGAACCACAGGAATTTAACTAACATTTAGATGTTTTTCTACATGGTTAAATGGTTCTTCTCCAAAGTGAGTAACTACATTACCCTAATATATAGAACCTGTGTTAAGAATAAACCAAGAGAAATGTGTACATCCTGTAAAGGGATCTCTATGACGTTTTTGGAGAGCTGTTTCTCATATAAAGAAGCATGATAATTGAAAGAACCTGTTCTCTAGAAAAACTGGTTTGTGTGATTCTTTAAATGTTGTCTCGTTCTTTAAATGTTGCAATAAAACAGTACTGTTATTCATCATTCATGTCTTTATTAATGCACAAAAATGTGCTTTTCTTGCTGTTTGTCATCAACCAAAATTATTGTGAACATGTAGTCTATGCATGGCATTGGTATGAAACTTCTTTTATTGATCATTTATTTGGAAAAGTAAATATCTTCCTAATGAATAAATTATTAAAATGAAAAAATACAAATAAATAATACTCCAAGAATTACACTCGTGTAGAGATGTACAATTAGAAACCGTTTAGAAACTTAGGTTAGGCTGCTTCTGAAACTTGCTCATGAGGCTCAGCAGACTGTGGAAATACCTGTATGGCTAGATGACGTACTTTTGGTATGTAGCTATAATGTAGCACTTTTTACTTGTACTTTCATTACAGCACAGACGAGGAAGCCTGGCATCAGGAGATGCTGTAAAGTTAGACTTTACAGTTTAAAGAGTCCAATGATTAAAGTACCTTTATTGTTGTTGTACTTAAAAACTGTATAATATTTTACAATACAACAAAATCTTTACATATCTCAGTTTAGAAAACCAGATTCACAAGAGCAGAGAAGGTTAAATGTCCAGGGCTAAGAGCACAACAGTGAGCTGGTAACGTTGGTATGAAGCCCACAAACATAAACTAGATCATTAGATATATTGTGCTTGCACACAGAATTTATCCTCCACATTTAACCCATCCACACACACATACACACTAGTGAATTCACACAGTAGAAGTTAGTGAAAACACATGTAAGGACCAGTGGGCAGCCCTATCCACGGTCCCTGGGGAGCAGCTGGAGCAACGGCATAGTTTTAGCCTGGATGGGGGTGATGTGTCCCCATCAATATGCGTTGATACTTGAAATGTCCCTCCTAAGATTTTGATTTCTGGTTATTGAGTAAGAATGGACTGATTGATGCATCCATACCAATATACAGGTGTTTGTAGTACCTCGTTACTGTAGCATTGGGTTGACTTAAGGTGATCTGGCATTGTACAAAATTGCACCCCACATCATGAGAGCAGGCCTTTGGGATGTGGGATGTGTGACAACAAACTGTTGATTTTGGCATTGATCACAGTTTTCCCCACATGGATTGGTTTGGCACAACACCATTGCAGTCAGGTGATTCCTGCTGGGTGCAGCTATGTCTTTGATGATGAGTATAAATGAACAAGTCCAGTAAAAAGGCAGGTCCTGGTCCTTCTCAAAAGCATCTAAGCACAAGTGTGATTCCTAAAGGGTGGGGTGACCTTCACACTGAACACTCCCTCTACCAGTTAAACGGCTCTCAACACAGAAGCTTTTTGGAAACTGGGCCCAAAATGTGCTCTTGGCCATTTTTCCAGGAGGACTGTATTTCCCACACATTTTCGTGGTTACACACTACAATAACTTGGGAAGGGTGTGTTCATTGTCTGATTAAAAGACTGATCAAGGGCTTGGGTGGGGATATACTGGGTTATTAGAATTCAGGAACTTTGTTTATTTGTACTTATTCTAATCAAATCTATAGCAAATATTAAAAGTGTTTTTACGCAGTACTGTAAACACACAAATATACAATCTAAATCTGTTTAATAAGAGTAAACATGTTTGACAAGTGAAGTACATCTGTAGAGGTTACCACAGCAGAAAGTCAGAGTTAGGATGGGTCTGAGTCAACTTTTTCTCTTTTGTCCAGGGAAGGCTTTCTATTAGGTTTTAGAGCAATGCTGTGAAGATTTGATTGCATTCAGCAACAAGAGAAATAGTGAAGTCACGATATTGGATGATGTCCACCCCAAATCATCCCCAACCCCCCAACCCATCCCAAAACTATTGAACAGAGTGCCATCATTCCGGAGAACACAGTTCCACTGCTCCACATATCAATGCTGTGGGCTTTATACCCCAATCATCTTCTGGCATTAGGCATGGTGCAAATAGGTTCCTGTTTACCTTGAATGGAGAGTCCTGTATAATGTACTTCTCTATGGGGACAATTTGTGTGTGTGTGCATTTGCACATCTATGTCAGCAATGGGTGAAACTTAAAGTAGTTCAATGCATTCATTAATAGGACTGTGAACAAGTACCTTATGTGTGCAGTTTCAACCAGAGGAGCTGCCAAGACCTACTCAAACTTAATCCTGTCTAATGTATAATTGTGTCCTGAATACATAATAAGTTGGATAACTTTATTAACAGTCCGCTGTATTTTGCCACAGCCGGGCCACATTTAATTTAACAGTGTTACTTAAAACTGTATCTTTAATATAGTTATATTCTGTTAAACAAAATAATAGCATTTCATTTAATAACAGTAGTTTGAAGTAAGAGAAGATGTGCTGAAACCTGACTGTCCGAACAGCAGGGAAACTTGAGAGTGATGTTATTTACTGACCGTTGCCAGGGCATCCAAATGCAACCCTGTTGCTAAGGAACAACCCAGCACAGCAACAAAAGGTTTCCTTTATCCTCCATGAACGGGCTGAAAGAGTACCTCACAGCAACTTTAGAGCATCCAGTGCTAGAGCAGAGCTGGAAGACAGAGCAGCGGTTTCAGTGCAGTATCTCCAACTCCCTCACCAGCACCTTCATCATACTGTAACTATTAAATGAGCTAGGCCAGTTTAGACAACAGGGCTCTTTCTGAATTTTCATAATGTTTTGTGTGTAGAAATTACATAAATAAACATAAACATGGAGTATATATATATATATATATATATATATATATATATATATATATATATATATATATATATATATAGTAAAAACAGTAAAAATATTTAGGCAGGGATGATTGACACCAATGAAAAGGAAAATACAATTGAACTGATTGATACAGTGACTGTAAATATCATACAATCATATGGAAAGTGATAATAAGCTCACAAAATGCAGAGAACAAAGTTAAATATGGTATTTAATGTAAATTGTAGAGTAAAGTTTTAATTTATTTGCTGAATTTAACATTAGAATATAATAAAAGAGGAGGTCTGTAGGGAGTTTGGTAGTTTCCCCCAGTGGGATTCCTCTCACCTCATAAAAGCACATGGTAGGTAATTTGGCTATGTTAAATTGCCCCCTAGGTGTGAGTGAATCGGGTGTGTGTTACCCTGTGACTGGCTCCCTGCCCAGGGGGTTCCTGCCTTGCACTCATTGTTTCCTGATAGGCTTCATTATAATAAAAATATGATCTTAATTGTGTATTAAAATGTACATAAATCTGGTGTCTATAGAGGACTAATTTGATCATTTGATTCCCATTTCATACGACTATACAGAGGTGCTTAAAAATCTATGAATTTCTAATGTTGTATATTTCTGCATGGATTTTACTTAAAACTTACTCAGTTTTGCCTAAAGATAGATAAGGAGAGCGTCGAGACAAAAATAATACACTTGGTCTTTATTTATACTGAGGAAAATGATTTAATATTCCCTTTTTGTGTGTGGCAACAGTGACGTTTCCATTCCTTCATACAAAACAGCTTCAGTTCTATGTTGGTGGGTTTCCTTCCATAAATTGCTTACTTCTGGTCTTTCCACAACATTTCTATGGGATTATGGTCAGGAATTTGACTTGGCCATGTCAAAAATTTTCTCTCGTTTAACCATTCTTCAGTAGAACGACACATGCTTCGGGTCATTGTCTTGCTGCATGATCCATATTCTATTAAGATTCCACTCAGAGACAGATGTCTTGACGTTGTCCTTTAGAATTTGCTGGTATAATTCATAATTCATTGTTAATAATTAATTCTCAATCATTATGGGCATCTTTGGGCAGCAGTAGCTTTCTCCTTACAACCCTGCCATTCGCATTATTGTTGTTTGGTGTTCTACTGGACTCATGAACATTAGTCAATGTGAGAAAGGTCTAGTCAGCTCCATGACTATTACACTCTTGTTTGTAACATGATCTTGGTTGGTCCACTATTCCTGGGGTGAGAAGATGTGCTTGAACTGTCTGCCTGTGGATTGGTGGAGTCCACACTCTTTAGAGATTTTGTGACCTTTTCCAACCTAAAGAGTATCAAGAATTCTTGTTCAAAGGTCCTGTGAAATCTCCTTTTTCTCGTACCATGACAGACTTCCAAAAACACGTTGTAAATATCAGAATTTGATAGGCAATGCAATAAAACACCTGATTGTCATCATTGACTGAAAACATCTGACTGAATCATTGAACAGCTAAACACTGAACAGCTAATTGACCTGCTAAACCAGAAAACACACAGCACAAGTAACAGGTGTGGTTTGCAAAAGTAGTCCAGGCTTGACATATTTTGATTAACTGCAGTGTACACACATGTTTGCTTGATTGATTGGTCCTGGATTACCTGAGCCTTTAGACTTGTGTTTAGATGTGTGTTCATTCATTCAGCAAAAATCACATCATATTTTGTGGAGTTTAACAGAACATCCTTGTAGTCTGTGCCCAAAAAAAAATCCTTCTGCTGTTGTGCTGCTTTGAATTGCCACAGGAATGCTGCCTCAAGCCAAGCGAAAAATCCTTTAATGCATTGTATGGAGGAGAGGTCCACATGTGGGAAGGGTCAAAACATACATGGATGCAATGGGTTTAGAGTTTGTGCATCATTTGATCTGATAGCAGTGGCTAATTTGAGTGCGTGCTGTAACCAAGGACCAAAACCTCTGTGCTGAACTGCTGCTGAGCTGCTGTTGAGCTATGCCTTGAAGGCTGCAAGGCAAACAAGTCACCAGTCCCCAATGCAAACCGGTTTTTTTGCACCACTCCCTCTTCCCTTATCTTCTCAGGGCCTTCAGAGCCTGAGCCTGTACTGAAAACACTGGAGCACTGCTGTGCTCAAAGTTCATTAAAGAACACATATTGTGAGTTTAATCTAACCCCAAAGTTTTAGACTATATACCAGTTCTCGAATCAGTTTAATCTATAAAGAGAAACTAAGCGTCACATCTTGTTTTTAATGGAATGCTTTTGTGATGTCATAAAATACTCACCTTTACATACATATTTAACTATTCACCCTACAAACAGAGGTAACATCAGAATAAGGGTTCATTTTTACTCCACATTTAAACAAGGATACGTTTAAACAATGTAACCATCACTGCCCACATACGTCTGTGTCTTTAAGTTAACTCTTACAACCTGAGATCCGCACTTTGCGGGCAGTTACTGTTCCTTTATCTAATCTTCATAACTCAGGAGCAGGGTAACCACAGACATGATACACACATCTTAACCTGAAGCCTATCTAATCATGGTGTCTCATCATTGTGTGACAAACTGCTCAAAAGGACACTCATTTCCAACTGAATTCAATCCCAGTTTTAATGCCAAAGGAGCTTCCAGTGCATGTTTACTGCTCTGTCCATGTTTACATGCTCGACCAGCTTGCAGACTCGAAAGCGAAAGGGGCAGGGCTAATAATTTTGAATCGCAGAGAGAAATGAGATGGGAGGCTTTCCTTCTTTGCATAAGCAGAACAAAGCTCAAATTTCAGAATAACGTTTTGAGAAGAGATATTTAAGTAACTGAGACTCTCCTGAAAATAACATCTGGCATATGTGTCTTCTATTAATACTTTTTGGTGAATTAAAGTATGTTAAATTATGAAAATTTGGCCTAGGGTTCTGCAATATATCCACTAGAAGGCAGTTCAGAGTCAAACATGGTGATGGAGAATGAAGTTGTGATAATGTTAATTCTGAACTTGGTTGCCCAGCCTCTCTTTAAAAAAGTTCCACCAAGAGTTTCTGTTCCTTCTTTGTCAAGCCAGTATGGCAGTGGTTATGTTTGGCTTAAACCATGTACTTGAACTACACTGCTTGAACTGCTAGGCAGCCATGGTTTGGTGATGAGTCTTGGTTCGATTCCCAGAACTGGTAGGACATGACTGAAGTTCCCTCGAGCAAGGCATTTACTCCCCAGCTGCTCCCCAGGTGCTGTAGATAGGGCTGCCCACTGCTCCATGTATGTGTGTTCACTACCCCCTAGTGCGTGAATTCACCAGTGTATATGTTTTGCGTTTGTGTCGATAGGTTAAATGCGGAGGACAAAATCCCCTGTGTGCAAAGACAGTGGACCTATATATGCACAATTGTTTTTACTTTTTTTTATGATTTCCAGTTGTACTTCTCTATGTATCTGTAAGCCCTTTGGAGAACATGCACATACAGTATACAGACAAAATCAATGCTGAGTACTCAGTGTGCAGGTGATGTCTGATTTGAATGTACAACAGTATGAAAACTACAGCCATGTAGAAAAATTATATTTAATCTTCATTTTAACTATGTTGACCAACATGCATTATTACTGGAATATGAGCTCTTACAGTAGGTTCTCTGAGGGTAATACAAATTGTTCTTAGGTATGGTGACCAAGTCCAACATCTGCCAAATTCATAATGTTAACAACCACAAAACCACACAACAGGAAATTCTCACATTGACATGTTGTCATGGTGTAACCAAAAGCCTACGTCTAGACAATATTTATTTTCAACTAAAATTCTTCCTCTGTTTGTCATTGAGAGTATCTCTTTCTGATGTCAGATGTGTCTGGACCCACTGGGTTGACTGGGTTAGCTCCACCCATTCACAGTAGGTTAAAAGGAGTGTTTCTGCTTTTAACTAAGACACAGTGCATTTACATTTACATGTATCGAGCCTAAAGGCACAACAATGAAACAGACTGTTTCAATCGAATGGACAAAGAGACGTTGGATCATTTGCAGGGTAATTTGAGTACAAAGAAGAACAATCTCTCATGCAGATATCTCTCACGTTATTCAATGACTACACCGTTTTGTTGCCTGTTTATTCATATGGAACAAGGAATATTCCCCTTCTCATAACTCTACCGTCATTTTTTCAGGGTAAAGCACACCTATTTGCATAAGCGTTACTTGGTACATGCTTTGCCCTGATTGCTACCTGTTGAGTTGACTAGAAGAACTGCTTGAGGCAAGCTATAGTGTAAGAGTCTCAACCACTGATGGAATTAAAACCTTTATAATTGACATCCTAGACACATGTCACATAACAATGATTACCCTGTGATCAAAGAATAACATATCGGCCCAAAAAGGGATATAAATGGGCAGTTTTACCAAAGAGTTTTTGGCCCCTCAGCTACTGACTACTAATGTGATTTAGTATGACAAATTTACAACCAGAATCTGCATAGTAGAGACCAGATGTTGAGCTAGACTACTCATTTGTTTAGACCCATCCCCACCTTCAAACTTTCCTAACTGTAACCCCACCTTCTCATGATATATCAGACTAACATTTTAAAAAATGATTTCTGGGGGAAACAAAGAATGGGCAGTATTAGCACAGGGAAAACTAACTACTAGAATTAGAGAGTTATAATGACAGTATAGAGGAGAAACATTTGATGTGAATTGTATTGGAATGGGTGGAGAAACCATCATACTGATACCAGCCAGCAGAAGTAGCAGATCTGTGGTGGCTTTGAGAGGCAAGCGCTCTACATATTTTTCACTCTCATAGCTTTGCACACAGTAGTGATTTGAGAAGGTATTTTCTATTACATTTACTCAGAAATCAACTTTTTACTGCCCCAATTCATATATATATTATTTACAGTAGCTACTAACTTTCCACAAACCATTACTTCATACAATTAAATGTTACACTAAGTGTATTTGAACAAAACTGAATACAAATTTTGCTTTGCTGATACAGGTTTTCAACTGTGTACACATCTTTCCAACTGTGCAAAATGTTTCCTTTGCCAATAAGTGTTGTGGCATGAAGTAACTAAACCCAATTCCTAGCATTGGCTAGAGTGGTATTAAAGCCCTTCAGCTTTGGCCTGTGGAGTAGGGGAACTCCATCCAGTACTTAATGGGATGAGTTGGGTTGGTGTTGAGATGCAGAACTCAGCATCCACCATTTACATTTACTGATGCTCTTGTCAAGAGCGACTTTTAAGGTTACTCATATTACAGAGGAGGGGTAGAGTAGTGTTAGGAGTCTTGCCCAAGGACTCTTATTGGTGTAGTACAGCATAGTTGCCCAAACTGGGAATCGAACCCCACGCCTCTCACATGGTGTGATGGGTCACTGGTGGTTTTATCTGTTGCGTCACACCAACATCAATATCTGACCTTAGAATCAGAAGTCACACTGTTGGGTTTAGTCCATTTTCTCTCACTGATGGTACTGAACTCAGTCTTGTAGGTGAGTGAAGCTGAGTCAACTGTGTTGTTTCAGTGAAACACAGCGAGTCATCAGATTTACTTGATAAGTGTTTGTTTGGTCAGTACAACAGTGTTGAGTAAAACTCAGCATGTTTCCTGTGGGTTTTAGGCAGCATCTATTTGTACATTGGTGTTTTAATTTTTATTACATAAAAATTAAACGATGCCACAAAATCAGTGCCGATATTCTCTAAATCATGACATGATTTACTTCAATTCACTGAGCACAAATTACTCAAACACACACACACACACACACACACACACACACACACACACACACACACACACACAAAATCCTTTGGTTAAAAATCAGCCTTTGGTGGAGACAACCAATGAATCCATGTGTAGAGGCACTGTGGTCAGTGCCAAGATCAATGTTTTTTTGTGTTTTTTTTTTGGGTCATGGGTTATGTATCCAGTCAGCTGTCATGGTGCAGGGGTGCAATTTCCTAAAATGCCTTCATTACAGACATTTTGACATCCCAGTGTTACATTAATGCAGTCCTGTAACTAGTGGCACTGCCTTTTCTCAATGCACACTCCAGTGTACTTTTCCAATAAGACGACGCTCGTCCACATACTGCTGCTCGTGTTGAAGACATAGATACAATGCCATGGGCAGACACATCACCAGACCTATCCCTGATTCAAAATGTTGGATGCTATTAGATATGCTATCAACACTCCACCCCTACCGCACTATTGTTTGGAACTGATTGAGAATATTTAAGCTGCACGGCATGGATGATCACAGGAAACCTTTAGGAACCTCTAACATTTGATATTTCTGGTATGTTGAGGTATACATGATGCCATACTGAGAGACACTACTTTATGTGCAGATCAATAAACATTGCCCATCAGTCTAAATTCTTTATCCTTTATTGTTCTTGGTAACCTTTATCTTCCATCTTAACAGTATTGCAACTATTTGTTTTTTTAAATGTTGTAAATGGCCCTGAAACCAGCAGTTTTTGGGAGGAAACCCAACAACAGAGTTGAAATTAGTGCAGGACTACAGATATCTGAAATGTCTAGGTGCAGTTGTGGGTGTACAAGGAGGTCACAGAAACTGAAGACATGTAAGACGTAATTTCATGTCACATTTATGCAAAAATCAAAAGAACAAATTCATAAGGGTTCACAAACCTCCAAGCACTATTGTATTTTACCCTACATTACACTACACACAGCAGTGTCTTGATTGATACTATATGGCTTGTGTTTCAGTGGATGAGAGAAAGGCCACTAGAGGACCAATGGAAGGGTGCACAAAAGAAAAGACTTTCAGGGTTTAATGGCGCCATCTCTTGGTAAAGTTCCATAATGCTACTTCAAAATATACCTGTGATAACTACACCATTTGATACTCACATTAAACTCCCAAGCCTGTATGCAGCACTATTATAAAATACCTTTATTATGAGCAACAATGCATCATTTAATTTTTTTAAATAATTTTTATAATCACCAACTTAAAGAAAAAAGTTTAAAAAGTAATAGAAACCTCAAAACCTGAACCCTAACCCTAGATCTCTTATACCAACAGAGAGTAATTACTTCACTTGTACTGTTCTGTGTGCATTTCTGTAGATGACTTTTTCTCTATTTTTCTGTTCTGATCATGGAAACTCAACAGTGGAGTTCACACAGGCGATCTGGAAGCCGTTTTGGTTTATTGCATGGAACATCAAATAATACCGACCCTGTGGGACGAGAGAGAAAGAGATAGGCATGTAAGACTTTAAAGAATGAATTATTCATGGTATAAAAATATGGAATCAACAAGAGACCTTCAGATGGATTGGCAGTTCAGGCAGAGATTTCTCCAAATTAATGAGATCTGAAAAATTCACACCACCAAACAGCTCATTTACTACTCAAGCACAGTGAACACCAGTATCTACATGTTTACTTAACAGTAAATATGACTTGAGACCTATTAGACCTATTAACTAGTATTATTATTATTATTATTATTATTATTATTATTATTATTATTATTATTATTATTATTATTACAGTTATAATAAAATTATTCCAAAAATCACTGTAAAAGCAAATGTTTTCCACGCTCTTCTCATTATGTTTAGCTGTAATACTGTATCCAGTACATTTGGGCAGCTGTTGGATCATGTTTTGTCGCACATTCTTACCTCCTTTCTTGCTGCCGCAGAAGGTGAAGCGAGGAAAGTGGGGCAGGCAGAGCGACTCATCATGATGGACTATAGATACTCCATCAAGAGTAAAATCCATAGAAATGTAAAGCTCATCAATGGATTGCCCTGGAGATCACAAAAGGTTCATTTAAATACTGAAACGTGGCATTCTTACTCTGCTTTATTCATTTAGTTGCTGAAACTGAACCCTATTTAGTAAACTTTTACTAAATTATACGTCACCAGCAGAAAACAAAAGCTTCTACTCCATATATTTTATGTAGACCTTCCAATTATTACTTACACATCTGAAAAACAGGAAAGGTCTTTTTGTTGTTATAGAAAGCTAAAGAAAGTTTATAGAAAGTAAACAGTTTCTATAAGCAGCCTGTGAATGAAGAAGATTCAGAATCACCATCACTGTGCAAATACCATCACTAATGTGAGCTGAGTGGACACGAGTGAAAGCCAGAACACTCACTCAGAAGGATGGAAAACTTCGGTGTAACTGGCTCTGTCCAAATCTGGGAACATGGGCTGAGGAGGGAAATGCCTATATCCTGTAGAGGGTCTGGAAGGACAACATTGGACAATGTCAGATGGCTCATATATAAACACACTCATAGTCCACAAACTTGTGCTCATCATATAGGGTGCCAAAATGTTTGCTTATGAGTTTTGTCCACAATCTATTGACCAACATGTGGGGTTCCAAAACTTTTGCACAGAAGCTGGTTGGTCGAAAAGCTCCTACAAGCACAGACAATAAACTCTCACATAAAGCCTATTCAATACTCAGAGCTGGAGGAGCAGAGAGGAGAGACATGCTTAGATTAGGACTGTTGTATGGGATTTCTTAACATTTCGTAATTCATTTGAAGGGGCAAAGTTCGTACGATGATTGTACGATGCCGTAAGTCAGATTCGGACAACCTCTGTTGAATTTGATATTTTTAGCGAAAAAAGTTGATTTATAGACATTTGAGTTTCTGGAAAATATCATGCACTGTGTGGTGATGTAGCATCTACTCAAAACACGTAATCTACACTGACATTAAAATTGTATACAACAGAAAATACAGAGAAATAAAAACAAAACAATTTAGTTAAACATTACAGTAAATAAAAAACAGAAACGAAGTGGCAGATGGTTGTTAAACATCTGGAGGAAATGTGTGTATCTTCAACGCTGTCTTTAGTGGTGATGGCATGTGCAGACTGGTTGTGAACTCAACTGAATAAAAGTAACAGTCCATGACTGTTCACACACCAACAACAGAGTCAGTATAATGGTATACACACACACACACACACACACACACACACACACACACACACACACACACACACACACACACAGTTTAATATGTATCCATCAGATCTCACCACAGCTCCTGTATTTGACTCGGACCTTGTTTGAGTTGCAGACAGTGTGGACAGGCCAGTGACCGTCCTGTGTGTCCACAGAGGGTAGCAGCCCCATTCCCAGCATAACAGCAACACTGAGTACCTTCATATCGACCCACTGGCTTCGTTGCATTCTCTGAAGATCAGAGTCAATCTAGAATGTTCTACTGCTGTTACTCTGAACAGGAAACAAGGACACAAAACTTCCCATTTTGATGCAGCTTCTGTGATAATGAGTATCACTTCTCCCTGGACACTAAATGCACTCTATTGACAGGTCACAGTGACCTCTTATTTTTGTCCTTCATGCCAAAGATGTTGTTTGTGTTTGTTAATCTAGAGACTTGATCCACAAGACTTACCCTATGTACCATAAAATCATGCAGAATCTCAAAATATTAGAACATTTTAATTGACACTTGAATAGAATTCTAATCACAGTATCAACTATTTTAATGAATATATAAAATATTATATTACTTATGTATTATATACATGTACATGTTTGAAATATTTTACAGTATAACTGTAAATTAATAAATTAAAGTAACAATTTATGTACATTTTATGTAAAAATGATAATTTTGATTAATTTATGACAATAAGAAGTTGCACTGTCAGTAGAATTTTTGATAACCATGTAAATATCAGCAGGGTTGCCGAGATAAACTACTACTGAACTATGAAACTAAAAGTCATCAAATTGATATCAACAACATAAATGTCACACTGACCTGCCCTTTATTATCAGGAGCTGATGTCTCTATTTATCATTCTTCAGAATTTAGATTCTCCGATTTTCAGAAGTGGGGGGGTGAACTCACTCTTTATAACAGCGCAGACAGGACTGCTCGGGTACCGTTGCATCTTCAACAGAGGGTGAGATACTTTGAGTTCTTGAAGTTGCTAAAGTTGGTGTTGTGAGTCTTAATCTTTTATAGTTTAATTTCTATAGAGGTTAGAAATCACTTTTAATACATTACTTTTCAAGCATTTAGATTAAGTCATTTTAATCATGTAAAAATATTTGATTGAGAAAATAAATGTGTAATATTTTCTGTAGTGGTAGTCTGGGGTGTTGAACAGAGCTGTAGTTGAGTCTAAAATAATGGATTCAAATCCATTTATTTGTAATCCAAACAATTAGAAATAACTGCATGTTGGTGTCCAGTTACTTGGTTTTAAAAAATTGGTGATAAAAAAATACAGTTTATCTAGAAAACTGGCAACATGTTTCAGTTACCACTGAAAAACCAGCTTTCCCGCCTCAGAGGACTAATAGATCTCACTTCCATGAACTGGTTAAACTGATTGACAGTATTTATGGATCATAATCAATATTAACACTGTTAGCTGGTTATGTAGGGATGCCTTTGTGTTCATTGAGTATAACAGTTGGAATCTGATTAGATCTTTTTGGAAATGATTTAAATCACAGTACAGAACTTTGAGCATTGCTGTGGAAGAACCAACTTTGTTTCCATTAAACACCATGTTTGTAAAAAAAAAAAGTGTGTAACTGTTTCTTTCAACAGCTTTCTTACTTACTCACCATTTCTATCTGTTGGTCCTCAAAGTTGACTCAAGACTACTTGTGTACAACAATCATGGATGAACCGTGTGAGGCGAAGAAAGGCCGAAGCAACTGCCGTATATCTCGGATCAACGGATCCAATGCCCAACTAGAAGAAAATGAAGTCCTGAGACCCATGCCTAGAGGCTTTATGCCCACTGATGGTAGGATCAATTATAAGAGGCTGAAGAATAAACAGATGTGGACAGAATAAATTTAAGTATAAACAACATTTTTAGACAATTTATGAACAAAAACAATATTACTTTCCATCTTAAGTCCAGATGTAACTAAACTAGTCTGCAACTAAAGCTTGAGAGACTGGATAACCATCAGCTTGATTTAAACTGATATAGGAGGAGTGTGATCACCATCACATCCGTATACTCTCTCTAGACTGGTCCTCACAGAGGTCACTGCTTTAAAGTGATTGTTTCATTTTGATGGTGGGTGTCAAACATGTCCTCGAAGCATCTGAATATTTGTTTAGAAATTATTTGAATTTGAAAAACAAATGTCTGTGTTACAGATGTTTCTGCACTCAGTGTAGTTAATGTGAACATGCATCAGGATCAGAACAAAGAAGCCCACAACACGGAAAAGTATGACAACAAAAACTTGATTGTGCGTCGGGGCCAAGAGTTCATCGTGGACATTGCCTTCAGTCAACCATACAACCCTCGAAAGGATGTTGTCCAAATTGAGTTCGTGATTGGTGAGCTACTCCATTCTGCTACCTGTTCAACATTTGAAAGTTGAGTTGTAATAATTATATTGAGATAATTATCCTAAAATGATGATAATTATCTCAAGATAATTAAATATCCTGAGATATTTGTCTAGAGAAAATTATATTTATCCTAAATATCCTAAGATATCCTAAGATGCAGGGCCAGTATTCAGTATTATCGCCCCAAGCCCAGTGTTCATTGTTTTGGGACTGGAAGTTGGCATTTATGGTTTGTGGTATTCTAATAAAATGGAACCACTATACAGCACAACAAACATCAACAAAGATCATTTAGTGATGAACAACAGACATCATAAAATTAATTGTATTTTGTACTGAAAAATGGCTGGTGCTTCGTGGAAAGCTTCATGGCTATAGAATTTAAGACAAAGGCCAATTTAAGGTGCCCCAATTATGGATACAAAATGTATATATCCCTTAATAATGGAGAGTGGGTTTGCAAAGTGAAACAGTGAGTGTAATGCTGCCTGAATTGCATATTGTTGCCACCTACGTGGTAGAGTACATTATAGGTTTCATTTTCTCTTATATATTCTATATGTCCAAATGTTTCTGGACACCCTTTCAAATGGATGCATTTAGCTGCTGTAAAAATAAACCTTTCGGCACCATGTTTAATGCATGTCATTGGCTAGAGAGGTATAAAGCCTCCCAGTATTGAACTGTGGAGCTGTGGAACTGTGTTCTCCGGAATGATGACACTTCATCTAGTACTTTTGGGATGAGTTGGGGGGTTGGAGATGAGGTAGGGTGGTGATACAGATCTGGGCTGTAGAGACAGTTAAACCAACAAAAGCAGGATTAACTCTTTTTAATTCCCTTAAATTCAGAAGAAACAGTGAATGAGCAGGAGTCCCAAAACATTGGTCCATATAACATATCTCGAAATATTAAGGATGATATTGTAAGTCATTGTATGTCAAAAAGCAATTGTTTAAATGTTGCATGAATATTGCACAATGTTCTAATCCAAGTTATCTTCAAACCTTATTTCTGTACAGGCAATAACCCTGGTGTTACCCAAGATACCTTAATCATTGTAGTTCTTGGTCAGGCTTCCCAACCAAACTCCTGGAAAAGTCGCGTTGTGGACATCAGGGAGACTGAGACCACCATTGGCATCACTCCTGCTCCAGACTGCATCATTGGCCTGTACAGCACTTACGTGACAATTGTAACCAACACAGTGAAGAAACGCACCAAACGATCCTCAGAGACAGACTTCTATGTGCTCTTCAATCCCTGGTCCCCCTGTAAGCACAACTATGTTCAAAATCCAACTTAATATAATTATAAACATTAAAATTAAACGTCTGTGCTGCTTCACAGTGGATCAGGTTTTTGTGCCCGATGAGAACGAGAGGGAAGAATATGTGCTGAATGACACAGGGATCATCTTCAATGGATCGGTTGATAAAATAACTAAGCGACCATGGAACTACGGGCAGGCAAGTCATCACTTTAGGGCTTTCAAACTCTACTACTTGAGGGCCACATCACTACAATCTTGAACATACCAGATTAAACTTTTATAAAATGATCAGATAAAATGAAAATCCAAACATCTCTAAACACCTCCGGATATGTGACATGAAAGCAAAGGTATTAGTTTCTTAACATGCTGGGACATTGCTTTGAGCATTTAATGACATACAACCACAAGAGCATTAGTGAGATCAGGTAGTGATTACAAACACCTATACAGAAGGGTTGTCTAGATCATTTCGGACAGGTAGTACATGTTGTAGACAGCATTAAAGTTTGAGTGTTTGAACCTTCCGTCCTTCCGTATAACATTGACATACATCAATGCCATAGACATGTTATGAATCATTAAAATAACAGTGTAATATTACCACTGCCAATAATTGTCATGTCAGATACAATTACGCTTGATGTCATGACTTTAAATGAGCAGGTGACATAAACAGGGGCAATGGTAACATAACCGTGTTATATTAATTAATCAATGAATCTGTCATCTGGCAACACGACAGCTGCCATCACATGTTTATAGCATTAGTATGTTATGTGTTGTGCAGGTGGGTTCAAATAAAATGGGTTTTTAATGTTAAACAAATACAATTTTACAAATTTTGCTAAATCTTTTGCTTTGTTTTCCTCTAGTTTAAGCACGGAGTTCTGGACGCTTGCCTCTTCGTTTTGGATTTTGGTGAAATGCCCCTCCAGTACAGAAGCGATGCTACAAAGCTGACTCGGAAAGCTTCAGCAATGGTAAAATGGATTGACAAATAACAAACAATGACAGTTTTATAATTGAAGGAGACAATCAGGATTTTGATATACATTATACTATATATAGTTATAAAATCACACCATACTGAGCAACAACACATCAAAATGATGCTTGATCACTGTGCATCGTCTTAGATTAACTCCCTGGATGATGACGGGGTTCTGGATGGTGACTGGAGTGATGATAATAGCCTTGGCACTGCGCCCACTGCCTGGACCGGCAGTGCAGAAATCCTGCTCAGCTATGCTGCAAAAGGTGGTGTGCCTGTGAAGTTTGCCCAGTGCTGGGTGTATGCTGGCACTCTCAACACTCGTGAGTATGACTCAGTAAATATATCATTGCAAAAAACTATCATGGCATGTCTCCAAAATGGTAACTGTACAGGAGTAGGAAGTAAACACAACTTTTAAAGGAGGTCAGTGTAAAGATTTAAAAGTAAATTTGGTACATGTCTGTGGTCAATTCCTTCTTAAATTCTGACAGAATGTAAGGAACACCTGCCAGATTCATAAAGTGATGAAAAACTGCAGAAATAGAGATACAAGAATTTGAGAGACAGTGAAAATAATTGCTACAACTGAGCTTTTCCATTGACTAGAAAAACAAAAAACAAAACATAATATGCTGCTTTGAATAGAGATAAACTTCCTATCAGGTCAGGGTTTTAGGGTCCTGGGGGCAGCTGTGGCCTGGTGGTTAGGGAACCAGCCTTGTTATTGGAAGGTTGCCCGTTTAAATCCCTGAACTGGCAGGAGATGACTGAAGTGGCCTTGAGCAAGGCACTAAACTCCCCAGTTGCTCCCCAGGTGCTGTGGATAGGGCTGCCCATTACTCTGGGCATGTGTGCTCACTGCCCCTAATGTGTGTGTTTACTAGTGTGTATGACTGAGTGTGGATGGGTTAAAGGTGGAGGACAAATTCCCTTGTGTGCAGGAACAGTGGGTGTATGAGCACCTTTACCTAAACTTGCCATCTGGATTTCTAAACGAAAGAAAATGCAGGGAGGTGGGTTGATGGACCCAGATTCAACTTTATATAACATTTTAAGTTGATATGAATCATGTTCAAATGTTATGTTACACTGATTACAGCATCTTTACTGCTTTTCCAATGATAACAGTGATTACACCTCTGCAACTTTTTGTCTCCAACCGAAAGTGCTTTTAAAGGAGACAGTGAAGCCCTAACAGCTTTAGTTTCAGTGCTGTGTGATGTTGGGTGTTCTGAGAACCTCCACTTTGGTTCTTTATGTTTAACAGAAGGTACTTTTGCTTCTAACTGTGATTGTTTAACCCTTTATCTCAGTGCTACGCTGTCTTGGGCTTCCTGCGAGGGTCATCACCAACTACTGCTCTGGTCATGACAACATGGGACAACTGAAGACAAAAATTGTGATGAATGAGGACGGGGGCATGGACACACGCAACACAATTTACACTATCTGGTGAGAGAACATGACGGGACCAATATAACCATTACATGATGCTGTATAGTTAATCAGGTTTTTATGCAGTGCCGTTTCCGCAGAGATGAATCATTTTCAGCTGGGGGCACTTTTCATACTTGTGTCCATATTTATTTTAATTTCATGTGCATTTTCATTCATTTGTCAGTGCAGATCTATTTATGTGTTAGTTTATAATGATCAACCATTGAATATTGCCAAGTCTTTTAAAATTGCTAGTGGTTAATGGTCTCCTATAATACCTATTTGGGTCCAGATTAACTCTGAATGGTGCTAATTTAATCCAAAGGCAAGAGTATTAATTTTAATACATATGGTATTTTTCATTATAAAATGAATGAAAAACAGGTCTTGGAGAAAGGCAAAAGTAGACTCCCTCCTACACATTCAAAAATAATGTTGTACAAAAAAAGTTTGGCTCCATAAAGAACCAATGTAAAGGATCTTTACTGAATTAAAGATCCTTTACACTCACAACTTGTAATGGTCCGGGTCTATCCTCCTCCAAGGACCTTCATAATGGTTTGTTATTGAACCAAATGTGTTTTCTTCAATGGCATCTCAAGATCATCTCCAAGATGACTCATTGTAGCACATTTATTGCTGAGAGTGTAGATCCCCCATGAACCAAAGGTTCCATGAAAAATGCAGACATGTTTTGATCATAAATATAAATACATTTTCCTGGCAATCCAGACAATCCAGGTATAGGTAGCATAGAGAAGAGGTTCAGGTGTGTTATTTTGAGGAAAGTGAAGAATAATGAAACTACCAAATACCAGAAATGACAAAGTATGATGAAAGATGAAAGATTACAGCGTTTTTTTTTTAGTTAAAATGAGTCCATCCATATAAAAATGTTGTAATACTATTCCATTTGTTACTAGACATTTGAGCAGTTGCATATTTGAAGCATCAGTTGAGATTTTCACAGAATTAATAGTACTTTTGCTTTTCAGAGTTTTGCTGGTGAAGCAGACAATGATGCAGGATACGTGCGCAAGTTGTCTTAGTTAAGGTCTGAACTCAGAGACACAGAGGGCAAATTAAAGGAAAGGAAAGCCAAAGGAAATAAAACATTAAGCTGTAACTTTAAAAAAACAAACAAACCTGGAAATGGAAATAAAGTAATTAAATATTTAATACCCATTATTTCAGAAGAAACAAGGAATTAGGTCAGTTTTTTTGTTTGTTTGTTTGTTTGTTTTTGAAGGAACTTCCACTGCTGGAACGAGGTGTTCATGAAGCGGTTTGATATACCTCCAGCATATTCAGGCTGGCAGGTGGTGGATTCCACTCCTCAAGACACCAGTGATGGTATGAAGGTACAATACATTTCAGATGCAAGAGCCAAAGTAAAGATTCAAGCATGAATTAGTGCAATGAGGCCTTTTGCAGTTTTTTGCAGAGGCCTTTTGTGAACTAGGCCTAAAAATGCTTCATGTACTTTGGGTTTTATTTACATCAACCTAAAGACGTTCATTTGTCATAATTGTTGAGCAGTGGTTTTGAAACATGACCCATGCCATGGGTTTACTGTCTGAATTGTTTAAGGCCTAGTAGAGAATCATTTGACACCACCAATGTATCTTTAAACTGCATAATATAATCACAATTTGATTTTTAACCATTTTTGAGTGCTCTACCACCCTCTAAAGGACACACTGTTGATGAGCCAGGCAGCTGCTCATCCTGCATTCTTGCTTAACCCTTTGTTGTGTGCTGTAGGTTATCACCGTGTTGGTCCAACATCTGTCAAAGCCATCAAAGAAGGAGAGCTCGGCTACCAGTTTGATGCTCCTTTTGTGTTTGCGGAGGTAAACAGTTTGTTTACTCTCTTTGCATTTACATTCTTTACATTTCATTATTAAATATCTTATACAGTCGTATGTAAAAGTTTTTGGCTGAATGAGACCTTTCATCATTTTATATTGAGAGGCTGTAACCATATTTATAATATTCATAGAAAATGATTTATGCTTCATAGCATACATTATATAAAGTCATCAGTGTGACCTGTGCAAAAGTTTGTACACCCTAAGCATCACCAATCATAGGCACATCACCAATCATAATTAGGAGCTATCAGCTATGTCAGCTCTGTGGGGGTGATATGTTTTGGGGTGAATTAACCCCACTAGCATTGGCAATATTCTATAGGTGGAGGGGAGATTATACGAAATATCAAAAATTCTGAGTCCCACAATCTGTTAAAGGGCTGAATGTGAAAGAGAATGGCTTCTAAACAGAATAATGACATAACATATACCTCAATACCACTCAGACAACAAACATACAAACTAAAGCTTTTGGAATGGCCCTCACAGTTCCATCAATATCTCAGATCTATATACTTTATGAAAGAAAAGAGCAGGAAAAGCTACAGGATTTGAAAGACATAAGCTGTAAACAGGGGGTGTTCACATATGACTGTATATGGGTTACAGGTTTAAATGGTTATTGACCCATTTGAGTCAATTACTGTTTTGCTTTTTTTATGTGTTCATGCTTTGAAAAGGCACAGTGATATCATCTTTAAAAAGGAATGTATTATCCATACTGAATTACTGTGAACCATGTTTCCTTTAAACCAGGTTAACAGTGACATGCTCATCTACGAACAAGACAGATATGGAAACACAAAATTACTTGCTACTGATACCACCTACATCGGACAGCTTATTGTGACCAAAGCGATTGGTTCCACTAAGCATGAGAACATCACGTCCAATTATAAATACCCTGAGGGTAAGTAGGCCTGGCGTATCACTGTATTGCTACCCAATATAAGCTGCTCAGCAGCTTCAATCATCAGCAAATAAAAGTTAGAAAGTGGGTATGATGTTGGATCTGAACTGTGTGATCAAGAGCACCATATGCAGGACAACATGAAAACTATTTCTAGTTCCTTGAAAGATGCAGGGGTGAGTTTTATCCACCGAGGGATAACCTGCACTGCAGGTTTTCATTCCAGAGCAGGAGCACATGTTTGCAACTGCTTGAAGACCGAGACCAGTTGATTAAACAAGTGGTGGAATTGATTGTGCTCCAGCCTTTTGTTTCCAACCCATGTTTTCCCACGTTTAAGCACTATAACACCATTATCAGCTGTTAGTGATAACAAGATGATTCATTTAGCCATGCCTTTGTACCGAGGTATCAGGTCCTTTAGTTAGAACTGTAACCCTGCTACTAAATCTGATACTTAACTGGGCATTTAAATCACTAAACTAAGTGGAACTCTTGCCTACCATGGCCACAAGTAATGAGGCCCATTTTAGGTCATCAATCAAAATAGCTATTTTGCAATGTTTGTTTTATTTCAGTAGTCTGTTATTAAAATTCTGCATTTGGTTGGCCTGATTAAATAATGATCTTTCAACAAATCAGTGGAAGATTAAGAAGGAGCTTACTTTTCTCTAAACAACTAAATCAAGGCAGTTTATTGTTCAGAGCTGGTTTCAGGAAAAATGCCAGGTCCCACAGCACTAGCTTATTTTCAGGTAGCGCATTTATGCTTAATTAAATATTAATCCAAGCCATTGGGCTAAGCTGGCCTCCTCTGGGGATAATTTGCAACCTTCAACAACTTCAGTAATTTGCATAATGCAATTTGCAACTGTGACAATGCAGAAGTATCACAGACTGCTTATATTTTTGATAATTGTGGAGCTCAGGGCTATAACCTTGATCCCATCCCAAAACTGACTTTTCTTCTTTAATAGCATAGTTTCTCAGTGTGTTGTTGAATACATTTGTGATTTGAATACATTTTTTAAATACATTTTTTGATGCAGACACTTCTACATAGTCACTCTGATCAGAGGAAGAATAGAAATGATCCATATTAATGATAATGTATTTTTACTGATTTCATTTGAACATTATGGTTGGAAGGTTAAGTAGGCTTTACATTAACCTTCAATAAACCTGGCATTCAAATATTTCAGATTTCACCTTCAAATAATCAATAATAATATCAGAGCAAGAACCACAAAATTCAACAACAGTTTTTTTTCATGTTGAACTGGTAACACCAGCAGCACCAACCACAACCTGAATACACACATACACATTGCTACTGACCACTCTTATCCTCCCAGTTCACTCACTATATCCACACTGAGCTCCACTAGCTTAGGGACTGTATGCATTCTGCATTTCAGTGGGACGTCCTTCTACTGTACTGCTTTGTATTGTAGTCTCTACCTGAACACTAAACCGCTATACACATTACTTGCATTAATGGTTACTTGCTTTTTTAAATTGTTAATATGCACAATGCCCAGTTGTAATCACTAGAGTGCATATTCTTTACAGTTTACTTAATAGAGTGCTTAGTTCACACCTCTGCCTTCATGCACAAGGTTGTATTTATTGTTATTGTCTTGTGCTTTGTCTATTGTCCTACTGTCCGTGTTCTTATCTGTACTGTGCCAACAGTGTTTCACTGAACTGTACACAATGTATTACACTCATCATCAAAAAATAGTTCGCATGACTGCAGTGATGTCATGCTGGACTGTCATGGAGTCACTCAGAATGGCAGCGGGTCATCTTCAGTGAGGAGTCGGAGTAGAAATCTCTACAACTCCATTCTGAGGAGTCTGGAATGTTGCATTATAACCAACACCATACTGAGAGACACTACGTCTGTACATATGGCTCAATAAATATTGCCCATATCAATCAAAGCACTTATTGTTCCTGGTAACCCTTATCTTCCTTCCCAATAGCACTGCAATCTACACTTCCTTCAGGGTGAATTTCTTTGTGCAACTATTATTTTGATGATGAGTGTAGTAAAAAATACAATACAATTGAACTGAATTGTGTCCTGAAAGTCACAATCAGTGTGTCAAACAATAAACAAAGCATTCAGCATCTGCTGTGTATAGCAACAGACAACACAGTAGCATTTACATTTGTCAAAAAGAAATGGTGGTTTAAAGTTAGAGAGACCCATTCCTCTTCTCACCTAAATACCCTTCCTTCCCTCATCTGCAGGAAGCCCTGAAGATCAGCAAACCATGAAACGGGCTGAATCTGTGGGCATGAAAAGACTTCACACTACATTACCGAAACCAGATGTCCAGTTTCACCTTCAGGCCAAGCAAATGAACAATTATGACATCAACTTGACCTTAAACTTCCAAAACTTGAGCAATGAGCCACGGACCCTCAGCCTCAGCCTGACTGGCAAGACAGACTACTACACTGGGTCCACAAGGTCCATCTTTACATTCCTTACCCATAGTATGATGCTGGAGCCTTCACAGAGTGAGTCAAAATGAAATCAAGATCAGAATTTGGGAAACACTTCTTAATCATTGAAATCAGATATTTCATTTTGCCACAAGTGTATAAAATCAAGCCCCTAAACATATTAGTGAAAGAATAAGTCACTCTAAAGAGCTCACTGAATTGCAGTGTGATACTGTAAGAGGATGCCAAATTTTTGATTTCTCTCCTATTCCATGATCAAATGTGAGTGGTATTATTGAAAAATGGAAGTGTTTAGGAACCACAGCAACTCAAGCAGGGTGGACAAGTTCCATGGAATGGAAATCTCCTGTAGATGTAATGCTGGCTTAACCCTGGTCCTGGAGTCCCCCTGTCCTTTATGTTTTAGTGGATGCCCTGGAAAAATACACCCTTGCAACTCTGAAAGGGCTTGATATTTAGCTAATCAATTTAATTAGTTTTGGGAGCAAGAAAAGCACTGAGATGTGATGGGCAGAGGGTCTCCAGGACCAGGATTAAGAAACACTGGTATAATGTGTTCATCTTGCAATATTTTTGTTCATATAGTGCCTCTTTTTTAATCAACGATAGCTGTTACAGGTGTGTGTCTATGTGTTGTCCAGCCAAGCAGGCCAATCTCACCATTACAGCTGAGGAGTACAGTCCTCACCTCCAGGGCCAACCTTTCCTGTCCTTCATTGTGCGCAGTTTAATTAATGAAACTGGCATGTCCGTCATTGACCTGGTAGTACTCCATCTGGATGGTCCTCCACTTTCCATTGAGGTACAAAAATGAATTGTTGTTTTTTTTTTCTTTTCTGCACACGTTCCTTACATACCTTCCTTATTTTTTTGTTTAACTGTTAATGCAAAATGACAAGACTTTAGCAAGTAAACACAGATTTCACGGGTTTTTCTTCTGTGTTTATTTGTTATGTTTTGGTGTATAAGGCTTCCGAAATTTTCTCTTACAGACCTAATTCTGATCATCAGTCTATGACTTTAGTGTCCCAGACCACATGTCCCTGTGGGACCTGTATGGGTATCCCAACTGGGATCCATAAGGTTTTGTCCTTGTTCCCATGTAGGGATTCAGGGATGGGATCAGGGTTGTTCACTACACATGGGACCTATGTGAGATTAAGGTGGGCTGTAATGATGGGGCCCATTTAGGTAGCCCAACTGGGTCCCAGTAACAATACATGTACAAAGCCATTCAGTGTGTATGACCATCTGAAAACCACCTAGCCCACATCTGAGTTAAATGCTCCCTTATGGAAAGTCACTAAATAAAATGATTATGAATATGCTGCTCAATGCCTGAGACATATTTAGGTCACATTTTAGTGGTTTCTCTGCTCCCAACACTATTCACTATTCAACTAATTAATAAACCCTTTCAAGCAGTAAGTAAAACCAGGGTGTCCTGTAAAAGTTGCGGGGCACAGGGTCTCCAGGACCAGGATTAAGAAACACTGCATTATAGAAATATGTATCTTTCTGTCATTTTCTCTTCAGTAGTTGGTGGTTTAGAAAAATCTGTAGAATTGTCCTATTTATCATTTTACCTTAAAATGACACCTTCAAAGTTTATCAATCAATCAAAGTTCATTTATATAGCGCTTTTTACAACAAGGAAAACAGCTTTACAGAAATCTACAAAAATGAGCAGCCAGCTGACAACAGTGGCAAGGAAAAACTCCCTCAGGCTAGGAGGAGGAAACCTTGAGAGGAACCAAGGCTCAAGAGAGGAACCCGTCCTCCTCTGGGTGACACCGGAGAGCACAGAGATACATACATGGGCATAAAAGCAGAACAAAAGAGAAGTGTAGCTTGCACTAAATGTGATACAAATGTGAGTGGCTAATGAGTTATATGGGAGTTGAAATGTGAGTCGGATGCAACCTTAGTGTTAGTATGGACATCCATGCAGGTTAAGTAGTTCTAATCTGGCAGTGAAGACTCAGATGTGGGATGAGTAGACATCTGTGTAGAATCATTTGGATAAAGCTTCACAGGAGGGCGTGGACCATTATCAGCCAGGCAGCAGGGGCAGTTCAGGACATGAGGGGGGAGAAATAGATAATATAGTGACCCCACAGAGGTGTTAATACAAAGCCTGCGTGAAGAGAAAGGTTCTAATTGTCCACTGACTTGTAAAAGATACAGGGATGGACTGGCCATTTGGAGAACTGGGAAAAATCCCAGTGGGCCTGTATGGGTTTGGGCTGCCGAGAGGGTGAAAGTTGACAAAACTAAACAGATCAAAAGGGATCTCCCCGACCAGTTGACAACACAAAACCAATCAAAAGGAACCCTCCAACAGCACCCCCTTTGAGAAAACTGAGAAAAAGGGGCCAGACTGTAAATTAAGTTGCCAGTCCAACTCTGGTGAAGTCAGTACTGGTGCTCCTCCACTACATTTTGCTAAACACAGAATTGTGTCTGAATCTTTGCTTATTTTATTTTAGAAGATTACCACGAAAACATACAGGACAGTGGGCCTACAGGGCTGAATATTAACTGTGGACTGCACATATGTACATTGTCTGTGAAACTCTGTGTACTATCAGGTGAGTGGAGACCCAAGAGCTGGAGACAACATGTTTGTGACCGTGGAGTTCACAAACACTACTGGAACTGATCTGAATGACGTGAGCCTGCGGATGGAAGGATCAGGCCTGATGCCATTGAAGACAAAAAAATACAGGTAAGATACTGAACAGTGGAAAGCATGATGAACGCACACGCAGTTAACTTAAGCCCTTACACAAAACCTTAAACAAAACAAACTGAATAGCCAAAGAGGTAATTCAGTGTTTACATATTGACTTGACTTGACTACTGTTTTTAAAATTAATAATTATTTTTAATGATTTGACTTGTAATGCACAAATTTAATAATATGGATTTATTTTCATGATTACCAAATGCAGGACAAAATATTGGTGATTTAAAAAACAAATTTGCAAATACATAAATAAATATATTTATTGACCAAACCCATTAATGTCTGAGACCGTGATAAAGATTTGAGAATTCAAACCTCTTGTGGTGCCTAAGCTTTTGCATAGTGCTCCTTTGCCTTTGTTTCACTTCACAGAGAATGTTGTTGCAACAGATAACACCACCAGTGAGCCACCACACCATGTGGGAGACTGGTGTTCAATTCCCAGTCTGGGAAACTATGAGGTGCTACACCAATAAGAGTCCCTGGGCAAGACTCCTAACACTACTCTGACCCACCTCTGTAATATGAGTAACCCTGTCGTAAAAGTAAATGTGAATTTATCTATGGGCTATTAGTTGAAGGTGGGTTGTAACGTGGTATTTCTGAGAAACCTGTCTCTGACAGTTTGTGTGTTTGTATTTGGCCCTGTAGCCAGATCACTCAGGGTTCTTCAGTGAAGTGGATCGAGTCGTTCACTCCTCAGCTGGCCGGAAAGAGGTCACTGGTGGCCTGTCTGGACTGCAGCTCCATCAGAAACCTGTGCGGTCAGATGGATATCACCGTAAAGCCCGACTCCAACAACTAAGTCAGTGGTGGAAGATGGAAAGATGATGGAACGATAAAGTGTGTGTGTGTGTGTGTGTGTGTGTGTGTGTGTGTGTGTGTGTGTGTGTGTGTGTGATTTACTAAATTCGTTTAGTAAAAATCTAAATGCTGAAACAATTTTGTAAAATGTAATTTTCTTATTCTGTCTAATCAGAACCAATGTCAGAAACCTACATATGACAACTGTTTCAGATATTGACTGCATAATTCCATGTACCTCAGTGTTCTGCTCTGATTTATACAAATTGTCTTATAGCAATGCTACTGTGCTCTTCTGTAATTCCTACTTACAATAAAACTTACAATAAAGATACATGAACCATATTTTGACTCCTGTCATTTAACTGGACACTCACTTACACACCACATGCTCAAGACTCCCTTATAAACCCCCCTTTCCATCCTCTTTGACTTAATGTCATCATATATTACACTACATGTACACATGTTTGAGGACACCCCTTCTAATGAATGTATTCAGCTGCTTTAAGTTGCAACCATTGTTGACACAGATGTGCAAATGCACACACACAGCTCGTAGAAGGGTGTCGTCAATAGAATAGGAGTTTCTGGTGTACATGGACATGAACCTATTGGTGCAATACCTAACGTGTGGGTTAGAGGGCTATAAAACTGTGGAGCAGTGGAACTGTGTTCTTTGGAATGATGGTGCTCCATCCATTACATTTGGAATGAGCTGTTGAGTTGGAGGGGGTGAAGTTCATGCAACATCCTGACCTCACTATGTATCTTGTCCCAAAAATGCAATGAAATCATAACAGCATTGCACTAAAAACAAACAAAAACAAACAAAAATAAAAACAAACAAACAAAAAACACTATAAACTCTTTTTCAATTTCACTGGAAGAAACAACGAATGAACAGTGTGCCAATATTTTTGTCTATATCATATCGAGTGTATGTCCATATAGTATCACCTGAGATTTCATTACTTTAATTCAATCAATATTTGAGATTTGATGTTTCGTCGAAAATGCTCATTTTATGGCAGACCTAAGGCAGGTGCACAGCACAGGGCTTCATAAATGTATAGTACAGTGTAACATAATATAGTACACAGTGTAGGGTACTAACAGAACACATGTAACAGCGTTACATAAGGAGGATACAAAAACTGTATTCCATTACCGTTACAGTGAAAAAGAAAAAGACAGGACACTATACTATACTACTCTATAGCATACTATTTTACTACACTACACACCACAGTGTCCTGATCTATACTACATGGCTTGTGTATCAGTGGATGTGAGAAAGGGCACTGGGGGACCAGAAGAAAGATGCAAAATAGAAATGAATGTAAGGGTTTAATGGCGCCATCTCTTGGTAAAGTTCCATAATGCTCCTCCAAAAGATGTAACAGGGACAACTGGACTGTTTGATACTCAATATAGCTTTTTAGGATTCATGTTTAACACCCAAGCCTGCATGCAGCATTGTTATAGATGGTCTTTATTATGAACAGCAATGAATAAATAAATAAATATAACTAGAAACCACTTATAAAGGGTACTACAAACATAAGCAGTATGGTGGATGGGTGGTTAGCTGGAATCTTGGGTTCAAGGCCATATCTGTGCGGAGTTTCCATGTTCTCCTCGTGTCTACAGGGGTTTCCCCTGGGAACTTGTTTCCTCCAATATTCCATAAACATGGATATGATGTATACTCTACATTGCCCTGGTGTGTGAATCAGTGTGTATTCATGTGAGTGAATGTATGTCTGTATGGCCAACTATGGACTGGCACTATGTCCTGGGTGAACCACCCCTAGTTCTCGATCCTGGGGGTGGGGTGGGGTGGGGGGGTTGTTTCCAGTAGAGAGAATACTGCTCACAATTGGCTGCAGTTTCTTGTCTGTGTTTGCTGAATGCTGAGTGTGATTTTGCAGAATTATAAATGTTGATGATAAAGTGTCTGTAATGTTATAAAGTGATTATAATGTTGCATAGGATTAAAAAGTGTCCTTGGGTATCTAGAACAGCCCTATAAAACTGTAACTTCTTTCATTCGATCATTACATAGACAGACATTCATCTACAGTTACGACAGTAACTAACACATTTTTTTTATTTCTGACAAGTGAAACACGAAGGAAACACTATTAAAAAAAACACAGAAAAACAGAAATAAAAGGGCAGTTCATTGGCTAAGGTCTGGAGTGTCATACACCCCTCCACCTCTCAGGACTCCATTTCCCAAGATCCCTCAGTCAGTCACCTAACTGATCATATGACACTCAGAGGATCACAATCACCAGAGTACTGATTGTTCACACCTGGACTGGGATGTATTTAGGCCTAGCAGTTCCTGAACTCTCTGTCTAGCTTTGCCTGGCCACCTTATTCTCTTTCTGAGTGTTTCTCGTATCAGTCCTTTCGTGTTTGACCTATTTTCCTGTTTTTTGACTCTGACCTTCTGGTTTTGGATCCTTGCCTGTTTGCGGTTTTGCATACTACGTTACCATTAAATTGGTATTTTTATATCTGCGTCTACTCCACTCTGTCCAGCCTTGACATGGCGGAAATGTGTGTTGCTTAAACTTTAGTAGTGCTGGTGTGTGTAGACTGAATCTGTAAAAGAAAATCATAACAGACACACACACACACACACACACACACACACACACACACACAATGTTTTGTTACTCTGCATGATTTTCTTGTATGATGATATTTAATCTTTTATTAAATATTAAATGAGAACTTATTCTGGGAGGAAAAACACAGTTTAATGTGAGAACCAGTGTCTGAAATCACTGGGTTACACCTAGATGGAATCAACCTATTTCGAAGCACAATGTAAATTCAGTAGTGTTTATGTGTGTGTATCACTGTGTGTGGATGGATTAAACCTTTATTACAGGCACTTTGACAGCCCAACATTATGATAATAAGGTTGCAGCACCATACTGAGAGGCTCTACTTATGTATGTGTAGATAAATAAATATTGATTATATCAGTCTAAACTTGTAATTATTTATTGTTACTGGTGACCTTTATGTTCCTTCCCAATAGCACTGCAATCTGCAATCCCACACTTCATTCTTCGTTATTTGTGCAGCTGTATTTGATGAGCTCAAGAAATGCCCACCCCATCACAAATACAAACACAGGCAGGTAGTTTAATGTGCATCCATCAGCTCTCACCACAGCTCCTGATTGAGTTGCATGCAGTGTGGACAGGCCAGTGGCCATCCAGGCCAGTGACCACCAACTCTCTACACATTCAATCCAGAATGTTCTACAGCTCTTCCTCTGAGCAGGAAACGAGACAAAACAAGAACAAAAAGTTTGATGCAGCTTCTGTGATAATGAGTATCACTTCCCTGCACACTCTTCTGACGGGTCACAGTGACCTCATGTTTGTCCATCAGGTCAAAGACGTTGTTTATGAGTGTTACTAAGGACTAACTCTACAAAGCAGAACAGTATCATTATTTACCTGCATCCCTAAACATAACACGAAGATACAAACATGTTTAACAACATGTGTTCTAATATTAGCTGTCTAGCCCTATTTAATGTGTTTTTTCCCTTTTCACCTTCTTTTATTAGTAATAACGCAGTAATTATATGAGGCAGTCACATGCCATATAGTGATATCTTTATTAAAGGCCTTTGGCTTCAAAAATATGTAATTTATTTGAGATGTAAATACTAACAGAAGTTTAATATCTTCATGGAAGTGGCCAAGGTTTTTTATCAGAATCTTGCCAAACACATTTCTCAACTTACTTTCTAATGTAGAGACTTGAAATTGAAATCAAACCTTAGATCTCGTTTTGAAATGGGTATGGTTGGGTGTCTGTAAGAAGAGAATCTTAAAAATGTGATGATACTTTATCATATGGCTTATTACTGTGACAAAATATATGAGTGTCATCAGACTTCTCTTTCTTGAAGATCCCACCTATGGGATCCATGGAGATTTCCAAAACTGCTGGTCACAGCAGGCCAAGCCTTAAAGTATTTTTCTGCTAATAAAAACTGCATTACTATACTGGATTTTGTTTAATAACAGCAGCTTATGAAAACACTTATTATATAAAATAAAGTCATGATATTCCACAATTATTTACTCATAGGTGCTTCACTAGAACATAAGGACAATCCTTTTTTTTTCTTTTTTGAGAAACGCTAGGTTCTGCGGTTTCTAACCATATGTGTATTGTGCTGGTGTGTGAAGCCATTCCTGAGTTATAAAGCAGAGAAGACAAGGTGTGATTTTGCCCTCACTGCGTGGGCCGAGGTCTCAATGGGCTGGAGTAAAGGGAAGGTTTATTGGAAACAAAATGCCCCAAGTTTTCAGCCTTCACCTGCCTGCAGTCCCACAGAAGCTAAGGGAAAAATCATGATGTTCTGAGTAGTATACGCAGTAAAAGGTACAGTGTACTTTAGGGATAGGAGATAACACATGGAAGACAATTATCTGGCACTGCAAGCAACACCCTACACCACCTGACGCCACCCTACACCAACTGACTGGATAACTCAGTCAGTAGAGCATCAGACTTATCTTCTGAGGGCCCAGGAACTCTAGGTCCTTGCTCAAGTGGTAGACATGGCCTGGTGGTTAAGTAACCAGCCAATGACTGGAAGGTTGCCAGTTTAATTCACTGAACTGGCAGGACAGGATTGAGTGTCCTCTGTGTGTGTTTCACTGTATGGATGGTTTAAATGCAAAGGACATATTCCCCTGTGCATGAGCACAGTGGGTCTATATGCATGTCCTTTGGCAAGACTTGTAACTCTACAAATGTATGTGGACTCAGATGCTGTAAACATATTTAATGTTAGTGTAAAGTAGCCTCACCATATGCTGTTTACTCCTGATAAACTCTTGTATGTGTGTAGTTGTGTGTCACAGGATCATAAGTGTGTCCTGTAGCTACAGTGCAAACTGAGGACACTAAACATGACATGGATGACAAGAGACATGTGGGGTGGAAGAGCAACTGTTAACTGTTAAAGTGACCAATATTTGGTCAAGAACTTCAGCTTAAGAGAGTCATTTCATCGACCCATTCCCACCAGCTGGTGATGTTTTCTGTCTGGACAACTAAACATTTTTGTAAGTCATTCTATACATAAGATCCATAAATGCACCTGTAACGTGCCATCTTACAGCCAACATATGACACTACAGAGGATTTCACAAATACATTGCATGTAGTCAGAAGAAAATGAGGAATCAGAACAGGAGGATGGAGCTCCAAAATTCTAATATCCTCCTCCTATGAAGAGCTGTGTGATCATACAATTGTAACAGTGTTAATAACTGAAATGTAAAGCCCACTTTATGTGTCAGATCATTTTTGCCTAAGTCTACTCATTTCATGTATCCCAAACTTTCCTTCCAGATTTGTATTCAGTGCTTTATGCTTTATCATCAGGTTTATCTATTCTTTCAGTTTTTAGTTTGGCGTTGCTTTGCAGTGGTCCCAGTTTTGTCTCATTGTTTAAATAAATAAATAAATAAATAAATAGTTTGCTCTTAGACTAAGTTAAAGCAATTTCAATGCAAGACAGTAAACAATTCACCAGATTCCACAGGATCCTCACCTGATAGGGATGAGCAGCTGCATCTATGAATTACTAAATCATAATAAATCACATTTAAAAAGGAGGTAAATATATATATCTATATCTATCTATCTATATCTATCTATCTATCTATCTATCTATCTATCTATCTATCTATCTATCTATCTATCTATCTATCTATATATATATAAAATATTTTTTAGTTTATGGGTAATTGGATTGGAAATGCATCCGAATACATATTTGAATAATTTTGCAGTAAATCAAATGAGTAATGTCTATAAATTAGAGCAACAATAATTTATTGGTAAATGTACATTTTATGTAAGAATGTTCATTTCCATTGATTTTTAAAACTATAAGAAGTTGCACTGTCAGCAGTCTTTTTGAGTGTGTTGAGATAAACTACTACTGAACTATAAAACTAAAAGTCATCAAAATTAATGTCAACAACTTCTCATAAATGTCACGCTGACCTGCCCTGACAATCATCAGCAGCTGCCCTCTCTATTTATCATTCTTCAGAATTTAGATTCTCACATTTTCAGAAGGGGGGGTGGGGGTGAACTCACTCTCTTTATAACAGGGCAGACAGGACTGCTCAGGAACCACTGCCCACAGCATCTTCAACAGAGCATCTTGCTGTTCATCATAGAGGGTGAGAAACTATATCTTTGGTTGTCTTGAAGTTGCTAAAGTCTTAATTTTTCAGTTGGATTTCTTGTGTTTTTATACATAATTTATTCTTAGTGTTTCTCCATAATGTATGACTTAAATATGCCTTGTAGGAAAGCTTTCTTTGTTACTCACCATTGTAAAATCTGCTCATCCACAGAGTAGACTCAAGACGACTTGTGCACAACCATCATGCAACGGCCATGCAGTGCAAGGCCAGGCCGCAGCAGTTGCTGGACGCCTCGGGTCAATGGATACAATGCCGAATTAGAAGAAAATGAAGTCCTGAAACCAAGTCCGCGAGGCATTATGCCCACTGATGGTATGAGTCAATGTTTGTGTGTTTGTGTTGGTACAGAGTACAAAAACCTAAAAAATATTGTAGAATAATGGAATGCAGTAGTGTTTCATAAATACATGCATGTGAAATCACATTCACTCATTATACCCACTCAATCCAGCACAGACAATACTGAATTATCATAAGTTAGACTTTAAGACTTTAGGCATTTAGAGCAACCTTATGGCAGTAGATTGAAATCAGGTTCTACCTTTTGGAAACATAGTAGGCCTTTAATCTCACCATATCTCCTATCTTATAATAATAAACTAGTACACATAGTAGTGATAATACTATAGTCTCATGATGGTACCACATGAGAATGATTTGTAACTGGACTGTAATAATAAATATCATGTTGGTTTATTTCTCTCATGTTATTGAGAAAGTTTCTTATAATTAGAAGATACTGATTTAGTATTTTGTATCATATTTATGACCTTTTACATATAATTTACATTATATTTTTTCCTTTTATTCCATCTTAGTATCTCAATTTCTTCAGAACAAAAAAAATATTTTTTATAATTGCATAATTGCGTGATACAATCTAACCATGATAAGTGAATACCATTATGAATGATTAGGTTTTAATTATAAGAACATTTCAAATGATCTCATTAGAATTACAACAGTATTTTATTAGTGTTAGTCTTTCTGTTTCATGAATATGAATCATATCTGATAATTATGACAAATGTTCCCATTATTCTGAGATATTAAATTTTAATTATGAGACACTTTCCGGTTATAATCTCTTACACACTTTAAAAAATGGTGTAAAAGAAAGGCAACAGGCAAAGGCAAAAAAAGAGTTCATGTAGTACCAGAAAGGGTCCCACTATTATAGAACCATTTTGTTGAGGTTCTGCTGGACTTATAAACAAAATGTGCCCCGTTGATAAGTCCCAGTGGCCTTTCTGTTCACTGCAAGCTGATGTTCCTGCACTTCTTAACATTCCACTCTCAGCAGAGCTCACCTCAGACCATGTCTCTGTAATGGTGCCATGAGGGCACTTCTTGCAATAGATTAATGATGAATGATTTCATACTCAGCAGGATTTGGAGTTTGAATGGTTATCTTCCAACACTGCCTGAGGCAGTCAAAATAAGCTATGCTTATAGAATCATCCAGAGATTAAGAGCTGCAGTCATGGCAGTCTGGCACTAGCTTGGCTGTGCCATTTCTGTCCCAAATTAAATATTTTGGAGCTCCTTTGGAAAAGGACAGAATCTTTAATAGTGATACATAGTTGTAATATTATACACCAGCCTGTGTTGGCTCCTCTGGGCACTAGGCATACTTGCAATATCTGTGCGTACGTGGGTACAGCAAATATTAACCTCAGTCCAGGAGACCCACACTTGTAGATCAATCTTCCATGTTTCTGATGAAGGACAGGTGTTAGAATGGGCACTCGTACTGACGCTATGCAAATCCAGTGTTTTTGTGACTTGTGCCACAATAGCATTTCGCTTGTTTCAGACCAAGCACCCTTACTAATCAATGAGTCTTGGGCAATAGTCCTGTTACTGTTTTTGGTTTGACTCTTCTCTGACCACTATAGATAGGTCTTCACCATTTGCTGACCAAAAGCACCCAATAAGCCTTGCCAGTTTAGAAATATTCAAACCCAGACCTCTGGTCATAGGGATTGCATGGTTGTTATATCAATCAGTTATATTTGCTTGTGTATGTGTGTGTGTGTGTGTGTGTGTGTGTGTGTGTGTGTGTGTGTGTGTGTGTGTGTGTTTCATTTGTATACTGAATTATTGTGATGGTGGCATTTAATGCGTCCTTGAAGTATCTGAAAATGTATTTTCTCTGAAAACAAATGTCTTTGTTTCAGATGTTTCTGCACTCAGTGTAGTTAATGTGAACATGCATCAGGATCAGAACAAGGACGCCCACAACACGGGAAAGTATGACAACAAACGCTTGATTGTGCGTCGAGGGCAAGAGTTCATCATTGGGATTGTCTTCAGTCGACCATACAACCCTCAAGAGGATGAGGTCCAACTTGAGTTTGTGATTGGTGAGTCCCACCTTTCTGCTCCGGATTCAAAATCTGAAACAGATTTGTAATAATTATATTGAGATGCATAATTAGAATTAGAAGGACTAGAGCAGGGGGTCAAACTGGGTCAGAAACATGCCGGTGGGGTTGCAGGTTTTATTCCAGCCAAATGGAAGCTCATGTGATCAGTTGTTTGAAGACTGAATGATCAGGTGAGTGGAATCAGCTGTTGCTGCTGGCTGACTAGAATGAAAATCTGCAGCCACACCAGCCCATTTCTGACCCGTCTGACACCCATGGACTAGAGGATACTCAACACACACTGTGCAGAAACAGATGAGCTTCTTTCTCTGGCTTTACCTCTACAAGTTGGAGCAACTAGATGGGGACGTCTAATAGAGTTTTTAAACACTCCAGCAGCACTGCTGTGTCTAATCCACTTATACCAGTGTAACACACCACCACCAAGTCAGTGTTGTGCAGTGCTGAGAAAGATCCACCACTCACTGTGCTCTGAGGTGGTCCTGTGAGCTTCAATTGTTTCCATCCAATGACTCCCATTGAAGATCAGAGTCTAAAAAATATGCATATAAAAAATGGACTCCAGTCTGTAATTACAGAACTACAAAGTGCTCCTGTATGATAAATGGAGCTGATCAAATGGACAGTGAATATAGAAACAAGGAGGTTATAATGTTATGGTTGGTTAATGTAAATCTAACATTTTCTCATCACCCTGGGCTGCTAAAAGTCAAGGTCTTCATGATCTTCTTGAAGTGCAAACACAGAAACTGTACACATACTGGGGCGAGGGTTTTGGGCTTGTATGTCAGCAGACTAAACAGAAATGGAATGAGAAGTTTGCTGCTGTAGATTCTATCTACACTTCTGTGTTTTCTCAGTTGTGTTCTCACTGGTAGACTTTCCTCTGCCTCTTCTCTCCCCACTGTCATGCATCAAATGCTCCTAATTAGAATGATCAAGCGCTCATATGTGAATCATCCAGCGGACAATTAAAAAGCCACCAGACCATTAGCTGTGGTAATTATCAGACAAACTCTTGGTACCAAACAAGGGAGGAGGGACCAGTGTGCAAGCTGGCACTCTTTGTAGGAAGTTTAAAAGACAAGAAGGAGCCACTTGACTTTCTGGTGATCTGCAGAATATGCTAAAGAGCCCCCGATAGTGCAGAAGAGGAAACGAGAGCTGTTATGTGTGTTCTGTTTGATGCAATGACATCTTCCTCCCTGACGACCTCTGCTGATTTGTTCTTCAGGTCAAGGGCTTATGGAGATCCAATACACATCAATATAGCACTGATTTAACATGAGAGCAAAATGAGAGATTGAGAGACAGATAATGAGAAAGATGGAGAGAAAGGCAAATACACAGGCTCCTGAAGGTCTGACTTCTCAATCTGGTTCAGAAGTTGGGCCCAATGGCCAGAAGCCTGCAATCTCAGCAATGCCACAGTTAAGGCTTTAATTCTCAACTGCCCCTGCTGCTTCTTGGTTAAAAAGTGATTCAAGCTGTGTCCCAATCAACAACTGTAATTTTGCAGTAATAAGCCTAAAACGCTGACATTATCAACATAGCAGCATTAGAAAGCTAGTGTTTAGATATTTTAATATATTGTTATTAAACTTGCTGGACAAAGAAATGTTATCACAGGAACATTTCTTCTCTAATCCTTGATAAGGCAACTCACAGCTCTACATCTGTCAGGTACAGATTCCACACATTCTTCAGGTTCCTTTCACTATAGTCCACTCTTCCTCTACCTTTGTCCGCCTGGTCTCAAGAGGAATCTGTACATATGTGGCTAAAAGACCATTTTAGATGTAATAGATGGTGTATTTTTTTACAGACACAACCAAGACACAGAAGAATCAAACACATTCAACAAAGAATGTTATAAACTAGCTCAATCATGACACTGTATTCTCAGTTCTCATTTGAGTACAAGGCAAGCTGGCTTGTATTTGGAAAAAGAGAAACACTAGTGGGAGTTCCTTGTGAATCATAATGTATGTATGAAATATTATGCGAACTATGTCTACGTGAAATTACATATTTCTTGAGATGCACTTTAGTGTACGTGTTCGATTTTTTTGTGAGATGATGTCCAAGCAAAACAACACTGATACGTCAACATTCCTGTAAGTTTCACAGGTCTGAACCTGTCTGATACAACAGACAGAGCTCTTTGGCTGATCAGCAGGAGAGATGCTGAAGTAGGCATATGCATAGTACCTGAAATGTGCACCTAGTTGAACCTTATGGAAGAGATCACTAAATTGGAAAGGAACTCTCATTTGACTATGACTAAGTGATTATGCCAAGATTTTGTGGTGGTTTCTAGGACTATATTAAATATTCAAAGTAACAGCAGACCAATTCAATGTAGTTGTGGTACTTTCACCAGTAGATTAACAAACATTTTAGACGTACAAATGTTCCTTTATTTCTTGCCCTGCAAAGGAATGAGTGTTATATTATTCTTTATTGTCTTTATTAAACAGGCTGGCTGACAAAATGTCATGGATTATAGGGCAGAACATTCTAATCCAGTTTGTATCTATGTTTTATTTGTGTGCAGGCAGTAACCCCAGTGCTACCAACTGTACCTTAGTTACTGTTCCCCTTGGTCTGACTTACAATCCAAGCTCCTGGAAAGTTCGTGTTGTGGATACCAGGGAGACTGAGACCACCATTGGCATCACTCCTGCTCCAGACTGCATCATTGGCCTGTACAGCACTTACGTGACAGTTGTAAAGAACACAGTGAAGAAACGCACCAAACGATCCTCAGAGACAGACTTCTATGTGCTCTTCAATCCCTGGTCCCCCTGTAAGCACAACTATGTTTAAAATGTATAATTTATTCAGTACAAAGTATTAAAATTGATGTCTGTGCTGCTTCACAGTGGATCAGGTTTTTATGCCCGATGAGAACCAGAGGGCAGAATATGTGCTGAATGACACAGGGGTCATCTTCAATGGATCGGTTGATAAAGTAACTAAGCGACCATGGAACTACGGGCAGGCAAGTCGTCACTTTACATACCAGATTAAACTCTTTAAAAAACTTATTTTTAAAATTGACCAAATAAAATGAAAATCCAAACATCTCTCAACACCTGACATGAAAGCAAAGGTAATAGTTTCCTAACATGCTGGGACATTGCTTTGAGCATTTCATTGCATTCAACCACAAGACCATTGGACATTTTTGGACATGTAGTATATGTTTTAGAGAGGATTAAAATTGAATCTCATAAGTGAGATTTTATATATTTAACAATTGATCAAAGCTCAAGATTTATTCAATTAAAACCAAAATTCAAACTTCAATCCTTCCATATAACATTGAAATTCTATGGATCATTAGAGATGATTAAAATATCAGTGTTATGTTACCACTGACAGTAATTGTCATCCCAGATACAATGCTTGATTTAAACTAGTATGTGATTTAAAGCAGGGGAAACAGAAACATTCAGTAACATACAGTATTATACTTATGTCACCTGACAATGCATGACAGCTGTCATAACATGTTTATGGAATGGTTATATCATGTGTTGTGTAAGTCCATGCTTTGTTTTCTGGAAACCCTTTTTACTCCATTTTAATTTATCTTGATCTGTAATTTAATATACATAAGTATTTAATTGTGTGATTTTCTTTTGTGGTTTTCATCTAGTTTAAGTATGGAGTTCTGGATGCTTGCCTCTTTGTTTTGGATTTTGGGAAAATGCCCCTTGAGTACAGAGGAGATGTTTTGAAAGTTCTTCGGAAGGCCTCAGCAATGGTAAGATGGATTAATGACAAACTTTTGTTTTCCAAGACAGTGTTAGACTTGAAATAAATGCAAATTCCATATCATTTGCTATACAACCTTTTATTACATCCCATTTCATCTTATACATTTTTAATGGCATTCGAAAGTTCATGAACCCTTTCCTTGCAAAAGAGCGAAGAAGAACCATATCAAACAAATGAGACAGAAATATTACATTTGGTCATCTGTGTAATGAGGAAAGTTCTTCAATATTACATATCTGCAAGTGGCAAAAGTCCTTCAATTTCTATTGTACTAAAGTCAGGACTGGGCCATTCCAAAACTAAAACTTATACTTCTTTAACCATTTTTTTGGTAGAACAACATGTGGGCTTGAGAACCCTGTATTGCTGCATGACCCACATTCCCTTGAGATTCAGCTCATGGATAGATGTCCTGAAACCTTTAGTATTTGCTGGTATAATTCAGAATGTATTGTTCCATCAATGATGGCGAGCTGTCCTGGCCCAGATGCCATGACACTAATGGGTCCAGACTTTGATACTACCCCCATTGTGTTTAACAGATGGCATGAACACAAACATTGATTCAATAGACTTCTGGCATGTCCATGTGATTTTTAACAAACTGCAGACAGTCTTTTTTGTAAACAGCAGTCTTTTTGTAAACTCTTCCTCTGAGATTCTCTAAAATCGCTGTACATGCCATGATGCACTTCCACAAAAATGTGCTGTGATGATCAGATTTTGACAGATGACCTGATTGCCATCCCCCTGAGTGAAAACACCTGACTCAGCTTCAAATCATCAATGACACTTTACAATAGGGGTACATTAATTAACAGTAACTACAACAATAATAAATATTACTAAGTGATTTAGTAATGTCTCAACTAATTATTAATTGACACTACTTTATACTTACAGTCTTCACAATCACACTCTACACTCTGCCAATACCCTTGATTTTAGAAGAGTGAAGAATGAGGTGTCCCAATACTTTTGTCCATATAGTGTGGATTATTATTCCTGCTGTTATAAGAATTATAATAGTATGCTGTGCACAATTGGCTGCCACTTCTAAAATATATAAAGTCTATTTTATTACTCAAATATTTTGTAATGCTAAAAAAGCGTAGTGTCAATCATTTGTTGAGACAATAAGTGCAGTTAATTAATGTAACTTATTGTGTTACCAAAGTGTTGCCAAATTCTCTGCTAATTCAAAATGTTGGATCATAAATATTGGATCATATCTACATTTTTGAAACTCAGATTTTTGAAGATTTATGTCAAATTGCATGTGCTGAGCATATTATATGCTTAATGCATATTGAGCAACAACACATCACCAATAAAGCAATGCATGATCACTGTACCTTGCATTGTCTTAGCTTAACTCCCAGGATGATGACGGGGTCCTGATGGGTAACTGGGGTGACGATTTCAGCCTGGGCACTGCACCCACTGCCTGGACTGGCAGTGCAGAAATCCTGCTCACTTATGCCGCAAAAGGTGGCGTGCCTGTTAAGTATGCCCAGTGCTGGGTGTATGCTGGCACTCTCAACACCTGTGAGTATGCATTGCAAAACCATGTATCTCTTTACTGGACGCAAACTTTCAGTGGAAGTGAATGTCATTTTATTCTGAATAGAATTTCTATTGTTCCATTCATAGTGAAACTCTGAACACCTGTCTGAAATGAGAAAACAGCAAACAACCTATATGGAATTAAGCATATTTCACAACCTTAACCTGTCTTCATCTTTCATCTCAGTCTTCCGCTGTCTTGGGCTTCCTTCGAGGGTCATCACCAACTTCAGCTCTGCTCATGACAACATGGGGCGACTGACAACAGAAATTGTGCTGGATGCGAATGGGAAAATGGACCCACGCTACACAGTGGACTCAATCTGGTAAAAACATGATGGGTGACCATTATAACCTTTACATGATGCTGTATAGTTACTAATTCCTATTCATCCAGTGTCATTTTCTATAGTTTCCATTCTGTTAACTTCATGTCCATTTTTATTCATTTTTTCAGTGCTGCTCTGAGTTTATATTTAGTTATTTAATTATTAGTTTATGATTATCAACATTAAATATTGTAAAGTCTTTCAAAATTACCAGTGCTTAATAGTCTCCTAAATTCATAGGTGAGTCCAGTTTAAATCTACATGGTGCTAATTTAATTCAAAGACAAATAAAAATTGGTGTATTAACTGGTGTACATACACCAGTGCATCTCGAAATATTACAACACTGTGAAAAGGGGTTTTAATAATTTGATTAAAAGTTAAACTGTCATATTAATTACTAACTAAATATAAATAAAATGTTCTGGTACTAATAGGCAGTCCAGCTATAGGTAGTATAGAGAAGATGTTCTCTGGTGTGATATTCTGACAAAAGGGAGACAGAATGAAGAGTGGAACTGACAAATGCCAGAAATGACAATAATAAAGTGTCTAAAAAAAATTCAGCCATATTGAAATGTTATTAAAATAGAAAACATTGACTTCAATTGCAAGATATAATTTCTGAAATGAGAATCACATCTTAATCAAGTTAAATAAATAAACACAGCTTGAGATCCTGAGGACAAATTAAATGATTATACAAAGTAAATGAGTTGTACACTTTTTGAGTGTCTGTTTGTTTTTACAGGAACTTCCACTGCTGGAACGAGGTGTTCACACAGAGGTCTGATGTAGTTTCAGCACATTCAGGCTGGCAGGTGGTGGATTCCACTCCTCAGGAAACAAGTGATGGTATGAAATCACCTGCTGTCAGTCATGCCATTGGCACACATGTGGCACACAATACCTTTCGCTTTTGAATTCCACAACATACCAGGAATTCCAGGTGCAAGTGTCAAAATATCCATGAAATGGCCCTAACAGTCCTAAAATGTCCCTATGAAAGACAAGATTTTAACAAGATCTAAAAAACTTTTAGCTGCTAAAGATTTGATTTATTTATTTATTTCAAATTATTTCAATTGAAAATGACAAACATATGACTTCTCCTTCAAGGATGCCATTTTTATTTTCTTATTCCATGCAAGCAGAGACTACTGCACTATAAACGTCATGTTCCACAGTTTGTGGACACCTGCTCATCCAGCATTCTTGGCTAACCCTTGTTGTGTGCTGTAGGTTTTTACCGCTGTGGTCCTACATCTTGCCAAGCCATCAAAGAGGGAGAACTTGGCTACCAGTTCGATGCTGTTTTTGTGTTTGCGGAGGTACTTCCAAATCCTAACTCACAGCTATTCTGTTGCATAAAACAAAGACTCATCAAATCATCACTGTGACCTATGCAAAAGTTTAGAGACCCAAAGCATTGCACACACACAGAATTTGATTAGCGAATGAAGCCTGAGAAATGTCACCACTTGTAACTAGAAGCTAGAATTAGTAGCTGAATTACATGAAAGGATCACCATACCTACTGTGAAACATGGGGGTGGAGCTATAGGAGCAGTGTGCTTTGGGGGTTGTGTTACCCCCAAGGCATTGGCAATATTGCATTGGTGGTAGGAAGAAAGAATTCCTGGGTGCAAAAAATTATATTAAAAGGCTGGATTTGAAATGTCCCTCGCAGTCCTGAGAATATGCCATAACTAGAGACCTCCTGAAACAAAAAAGTGTAATATTCATACCAAAATGCCATGTAGCACAACGAAAAACTAATGTTTACATACAGCATATTTTCTTAAAACCAGGTTAACAGTGATGTCGTCTTCTACAAACGAGACAGCAATGGAATCAGAACACCCATCTATACTGATACCACCCTTGTTGGTCAGCTCGTTTTGACCAAAGCAATCGGTTCCACTGAGCCTGAAGTGATCACATCCAATTACAAATACCCTAAGGGTAAGTAGGCCTGGCATGTCTCTGTATTATTACCCAATTTAAGCTGCTCAGCAGCTTCCTATCATCAGTCCCTAAAAATTACTACAGAGAGGGAATGTCTTTATTTACCAGCCTTTTGTTTCAGTTTGTGAATAATCATGTACGATGTTGGATCTGAGCTGTGTGCTTAAAGGCACCATCTGCTGGACAACATGAAAACAATCTCCAGTTTCTTAAGGGTTGGGTGTCCAGCCTTATCCACAAAGGACCAGTGTGACTGCAGGCTTTCGTTCCAGCAGAGCAGGACCACACTTTTTCAAACGGTTGAAGACAAGGTGATTAATCACAAGGGGGTTAAACAAGTGGTGGAACTGGTTGTGCTCCAGCCTGTTTTGAATGAAAGCCTGAAGCCACAAAACTGGACAACCCATTTTCCATCCTTGGTTCACATAGCTCAGATAATCTAAGCACCATCACAACATTATCCACCATAACAAAATGATTCCTTTAGTTATGAGTATGTATCGAGTTATCAGTCCAAAGTTAGATAACAGTCTGCTAAAATTCTGCACTGTAGTTGGTGCACCTGCTCAGGTGGGTCTTGAAGGTTCATTCAATCAATGCAGCATTGAGCCCTAGCTACACAAGTTGTGTGTTATTTTGTAATAACACAGTAATTACATGTGAGATGTAGTCACATGGCATATGATGATATCTTTATGGAAGGCCTTTGGCTTCTTAAATATGTAATTACTTGATGTGTACATACTATCAGAAGGTTTAATATCTTGATGAAAGTGATGAAGTTGTTATCAAAAATTGCCAAACGATTTTTTTTTACTTATTTTTGAATGTGGAGACTTCACATTCAAGATTTAGGGCTAGATTTCTGAACAAAAAAGTTGCAGATTGGTGTCTATAAGTTGAGAATAAAAAAAAAATACATGACATTGTATAATATATACAATTACTGTGACAAAATGTATTCAAAAATTCAGGCGGTCTTAATATTTTGGCTGATTTTCCCTCATGGATCCATGCCAATCTCTAAAACTGCTTGTCATAGCAGCCCAAAACTTGAAATTATTTGTTCAGGGCCAACTTGGCCAACATCTTAGGTAATAAAAACGGCTTTATTATATTGGATTTTAATAACAGGAGCTTCTAAAAACAGTTATAAATTTTATAAAAGTATGATATTCCACAATGAATTACTCTCAGATGCTTCACTGCACTACAAGATAATCACTGCTGTTAGAAAGATTAGGTGATTCGTGCCGGTGTGTCAAGGAATTCCTGACTTACAAAGCTGAGAACACAAGGTGTGATTCTGCCCTCACAGTGAGGGCTGAGGGCCGAAAGGGCTACGAGGAAAGAGCTCACTTCTCTCAGAACAAGTAAACCAAGTTTATTGTTCACAGCTGGTTTCAGGAAAAGTGCCAGGTCCCCCAGCACTAGCTTATTTTCAAGTAGTGCATTTACAGCTAATCAAATATTAATTCAAGCAGTTGAGCTTAGCTGGCCACCACTGGGAGTAATTTGCCACCTTCAGCAACTTCAGGAATAGGTTGGTAGATGTGGTCCACTATGTAACACTATCAGGAAAATTTCTATCCCATTGACTTGTTACATCACCAGTGGAGTAGTATCAGACATCACAGACTGCATTTGAAAGGTGAGAGAGAATTCTGGCGTGGTAGTTGCGGGCATGTAGTCCTGCATCATGCAGCCATCTGCCATCAGTGCTAACTGGATGAATGAATACTTGCTAAACTGTGGCAGTTTGGGTCAGTCTGGGTCAGACAAGTCTTACAGATCCTTCATGTCACTGGTGCCAAAGGTATGCTATGGTAATATCTGCATGGCCAGTTTAGTGTTGCAGTATATTGATTAAACCCTCCCTCTTCTTGAGACCTATGATGTGACCCCTCTCAAACTCTTTCAACTGCTTAAACTGCTTTCAAATTCTTCACTCCGGTATACTTCACTTGCAAATAATGTGAACAACACGAGTCAGAATGACCTTACATAGCCAGACAGGTAGAGCAATAAAGTCCATCGTTGCTTATGTCACATGCATGAATAAACGAGAGGTTCCAGTGAAAATGTCAGTTCTTCTTAATGCAACAGTTTTTGGTTGGTTTTTCAAAAATTGTGGGGTTTTTTTGTAAAATTACAACTCAAAAACAATGCATCTGTCTTTAATTCAACTGTTTTGACTGAAAGATTTTATTTTTACAATGTTTTAATAAAATAATTTCTCAACAATGTTGCATTTTTTTGCTGCACAAATTTTAATTTTCATTCTAAATGCTGCCGATCGGTCCATAATAATATGTTCTATGTGACTTCCAGTTAAAGCAAGTGAGGTTTTAAAAAGTTAGGATTTCAGATTTCTTAATATTCTTAATGAGTGATGAGAATTGTGTTCTGAATGTCACCATCACAGGGCATCAAACAACAAGGGAAGCACAGAGCATCTGCTGTGTATAGTGATCAATTCACATTTGTTAAAAAGAAATGGTGGTTTAAAGTTGGACAAACAACTCAACTCATTCCTCTTTTCTTTTCTTACCTAAATACCCATCCTTCCCTCATCTGCAGGAAGCGCTGAAGATCAGCAAACAATGAAACGGGCTGAATCTCTGGGCATGAAAAGATTTCACACCATACTACCAAAACCAGATGTCCAGTTTCACCTTCAGGCCCAGCTAGTGAACAAATATGACATCAACTTGACCTTAACCTTCGAAAACCAGAGCAATGAGCCACGGACCCTCAGCCTCAGCCTGACTGGTAAGACGGACTACTACACTGGGTCCACAAGGTCCGTCTTCAAGTTCCTCAACCTTGGTGTGACGCTGGATCCTTTTCAGAGTGAGTCAAACATGGAGATATCACAAGATCAGAATTACCGGGGCACATATTGAATTATTAGCTACATCTGTTATATTTTGTAATCTTAATAAGATATTATTATTATTATTATTATTATTATTGTTGTTGTTGTTGTTGTTATTATTATTATTATTATTATTAATAATAATAATAATAATAATAATAATAACAATAATAATAATAATAATAACCAATCTTATAGTGTGTGTGTGATAATGGCATTAACACTTTGCGGGGAGTATAAAGTCTGTAGATAGTTTTCTAGGCTTCATAACTCAGGACCAGAGTAACCTATAAACATGATACACATATCATAAGAAACCTAAACCTATCTAATCCTGGTGTCTCATCATTGTGCGATGAACTACCATCAATAATCCATCTTTTTTGCATTTTTAATAAATCCCAGTTTAAATGTCATAGGACCGTTCCAGTGCATGTTTACTGCTTTGTCCACAAATCCACTTATTAGTGAAAGGGCGGGGCTAATTATGTAACTGATTCAGCTATTGGATTACAGAGGAAACTTTACAAAATTGCAATGTGTTATTTGTAGTAATAACAATTCTATGCCTGGTGTGTGTTTGTGTGTTGTCCAGCAAAGCATGGCAATCTCACCATTACAGCTGAGGAGTACAGTCCTTACCTCAAGGGCCAGCGTTTCATGTCCTTCATTGCATACGGTTTAATTAATGAAAGTGGAGTGTCCGTCATTGACATCGTAGCTCTCCAACTGGATGCCCCTCCACTTTCCATTGAGGTACAGGATTTTTTCCTGTTGCATTCCTTTTCACTTGACATTCCTTACATACCTGTGTGATTTTGTAGTTGTTGACAGGTATTTCAGTGGTTATGTAAGGTCCTATTCATGTGACACTCATTTTGTCCCAATGTGTACGTTGGCTTTCAGTCATATCAAGCAGGGTTACACTTATGTCCGATTTATGATTCATATTTTCTCTGATCTAATAGACCTAATATGGAATATCAGTCTATGACATTAAAGTGATAGTTTAGTCAAACAGCCACAAACAAAATACAGCCTAAATAAATAAATAAATGAATGAATGAATGAATGAATGATTAGTGATTCATTAAATTTGGAGTCTGCATATTTATTGTTACACAGGGACTACAGTGCTAATATAACTAATCTATAATTTAAGCTTTTGAGAAACACTTAGCATTGTACTGCATTTCACACACTTATTTCAAACCTCTCTGGGTTGTTCAAAGCAGTTCCACTAATTTTATCTAAACGTCTGTGTGGTTAACTAATTAAAATGTAAACAAAAATAAATTGAAGAGTTTAATGCTCCCTCATGGAAAGTTACTGAATGAAATGGTTATGAATACTCTGCCTCGTGTCTGAGACATTTTCAGTATTACACATTGCAATACAAGGAGATTAAGCAAGACTGTATCCTGCTTTTGTGGGGACAAGGGTGTTAGTGGGGTCAGAAAATTGGATGATCACCACCCCACCTCTTCCTCAACTCCCCAACTCATCCCAAATATTTTGGATGACGCACCATCGTTTCAGAGAACACAGTTCCACTAGTCTACACTGCTGAGAGTTATATCCCTCTATTCCTGGCATTAGGCACGAGGCCAATCGTTTCATATTTATCTGCTCTAGAGAGTCCTATTCTATTGGCTTCTCTACAGGGACTAAACAAGATGTATGTGTGTGCATTTGCACTTCTGTGTCAGCAATGGATGCAGCTTAAGTAAGGTGTGATCTGTGCTGTTAAAGGCTGTCTTTAATCTGTTGCTGAATAAATGGGATTATTTATTTCCATATTGCTACACATTTAAAATGCCTTGAGACTTCATTCACCCTTTTTTTTTACATTTGTTGCCTGTAATTTCTTTCTGAAAGTGCTCTGCAGAGTTGAACCCCTCACTGGGGAATGTCTTACCAGTGGTATCAGAAATGTTATGCAATCAGACCTTCTGTGTATTATCAGGTGAGCGGAGACCCTACGATTGGAAATGACATGTTTGTTACCGTGGCGTTCACAAACACGACTGGAACTGATCTGAAAGATGTGAGCCTGCGGATGGAAGGATCAGGCCTTCTGCAGTTGAAGACAAAAGCATACAGGTAACACCCTGAACAGTGGAAAGCATGATTAAAGCACACACGTATCAGTCTGTGCAGGTCGCATATAACAATACAGTTAAGTTCTAGAAGGGCATTTATTAAGTTTGATTTTGATCAGAGTTGTTGTAGACAACCACACCCCAAGCCCTCTCTGGTTACTATTTTTCTAACTTATCACAGAGTATATATATCAAATATCGTATATGAATATAATGTGCTCTCTTAAGGGATATCCACATTAAGGTCAGTGTGTGTATGGTCTTTTGTATTCATTCTCTGCTCATAAGGTTAGTCTGATTTTTTGAATTTACATTGTAAGGTAGATTCTGTTGTAACTTTTGTCTGTCTTGGTCAGCCTTGGCTCCAATCTCGCATCTCAGTATGCCTTGCTGATGTCTCATCATGGATATGAGCCCATTGCCTAAAACCCAACCCCAGCAAGAGTGAACTGCTATACATCCCTGGAACCTCACCATGCACCTTTCCATGTTTCCTTTGAGAATTCATGGTCACTCCATCGGCAGAAGGAGACTTGGTGTAGTTGTGGATGACTAGTTATCATTCTCAGCTTGTGTTGCAAACCTGACCCCGTCATGCAGATTTCTCCTCTATAACATCAGGAGAATTTGACCTTTTCTGTCTAGAGAGGCCACTCAGGCACTTGTTCAGTCATTTGTCATTTCAAAACTTGACTACTGCAACTCCCTTCAGCTGGCCGTCCTATGCAGACCATCAGGCACTTGCAACTCATCCAAAATGCTGCAGCACAGTTCATTTTTTTATGTTCCCAAGTTCAGTCATGTGTTCCCTTCATTGGCCTCCTGTAGGTGGACATCAGATTCAAAACCTTGATGCTGGCCCAGCCCCTCCGGACTTGATGCCAATGATCAAAACTTGCTGTACAGCTCAGCTTAACCCAACATCCCTTAAAATGCTGGGAAGACAAGCATCCTGGCACCAAAGTGGTGGAACAAACTTCCCCTGGGGGTCTGACGTCTCTCTTTCATGAGCCCTTAACACATTAAAGGATTATAATTATACTGAATCTTGGTTGATCTCCAATCTGACATTTGTTTTTGGAAGCAGCTAAGTCTGAGTTATCTCTGGATTCTAGCCTCTGCATACTAGCTAAGGACATTTTCTGAGTGAACAGCAAAGCACTTTTGTAAGTGGCTCTGGATAAGAGTGTCTGCCAAATGCCATGAATGTAAATGAAAAATCTTAATGATTAAGTAATTAGACATCCCTTAATTAATCATCACAAACTCATTAAGGTCTGAGACCGAGACCGTGATAAAGATTTGAGAATTTAAACCTCTTGTGGTGCCTAAGCTTTTGAATAGTGCTCCTTTGCCTTTGTTTCACATCCCAGTTACAGAGACAGAGCAATAATAACACTAATCTGCCTAAAATCTGGAGGAGAATGTTGTATTTAATGGGCTATTTGTCAAAGGTGGATTGTAAGGTGGGCTCTCTGGGAAACCTGACAGTTTCTGTGTGTGTGTTTGTATTTGGCCCTGTAGCCAGATCACTCAGGGTTCTTCAGTGAAGTGGATCGAGTCATTCACCCCGAAGATGCCTGGAAAGAGGACACTGGTGGCCTGTCTGGACTGCAGCTCCATCAGAAACCTGTGTGGTCAGATGGATATCGTTGTGAAGTCTGACTCAACCAACAACTAAGCCAGTGGTGGAAGATGGAAAGATGACAAGTATATCATGGGTTTTTGGTAAAAGGAAAGAGAGAGAGAGAGAGAGAGAGAGAGAGAGAGAGAGAGAGAGAGAGATTTACCAAACATTGTTCTTTCTTTTTGCTTTGCCGAGGATTTAATACAACTTTTTATTCTATCAAAATATCAAAAATATCAAAATCAAAAACATATGACATATGAAGACTGTTTCAGAAATTGACATGATGATTCCAGATTTTTTATGACAGTTTCAAACGAAATTATTTTGGGAAATTTAATTTACTAAAACTAATTCTTAACAAGCTGTGATTTATATTAACACGTTCTTTATAGCAGTGCTACTGTGCTCTTCTGTAAGCCATACTAACAATAAACATCATTCCTGAAGCATATTCAGACTCCTGTCATTTAACTGGACACTCGGTTACACACCACATCAAAACCCCCTCATAAACCCCCCTTTCCATCCTCTTTGTTTTAATGTCAATATATATTACAGTACATGTACACGTTTGAGGACAACCTTAATGAATGTTTTCCGCTTCTTGTCCCTGTAGAGACGTTTTCCAAATTTAAGGGTATAAAACCCCCAAGCATTGAGCTGTGGAGAAGTACACTGTGTTCTCTGGAATGTTAAAACTGTCTGTGGTCAGAGTGGGTCACAGTAGAACCTAAAATAGGCTATAAGACCAGGGCATTACAGAAGTCTGTTCTGGTTCTAAAAGATTTGAAATCATTGATGCATACACACACACACACACACACACACACACACACACACACACACACACTCTCCAACTCTTTCTGTCACACACACCACTTAATTCAATCTCTCTCTCTCTCTCACTCTCTCTCGTCCTTGTCTCTTACTCTCACTTTTCTGTCCCTCTCTTCCTCTCACATGCTATCTCTCACCCCCCCCCCCCCACACACACACACACACACCCCAACACAAGGTAATTCCAGGCCACACTCCCTCATCTGCTCATCTGCCAGTGAAGCGGCAGGGAAAACTCCTCCTCTGACGCAAGAGGGGCCTTTTTTCATTTGATCCAATTCCTCCATATTAATGAGACGTGGTTGGATTTAGACAGCTCTGAGCCTGATTTGCTGGGTAGACCATTGCTGGAATCCCCCTCCCTCTATCCCTTCCTCTGCCCTATCTCTCTCTGTTCCTCTCTCTCTCCCGCAACCACCTGAATGAGTCATCCATGGAAACCCACTCAGGCAGTTCAGTAATTGGTGGGTACACCAAAGGCCTATTAAAATGGGGTTCCCTTACACAATCTTGTCCCATATATTCTGATCCTCATATATATATATATATATATATATATATATATATATATATATATAGACAGATAGATAGATAGATACAGACAGATAGACAGACAGATAGATAGATAGATAGATAGATAGATAGATAGGGACAGATAGATAGATAGATATAGATAGATAGATGATAGATAGATAGATAGATAGATAGATAGATAGATATTCATTAAAATCATGCAATTCATCTTATTTACCACCACTTGGACAAGTGAAATGATAATTGCAAATGCTGGCCACAAGAGGGCGGGAGCAATATGCATATGCACATGCTCTAATGAAAGGCTTTCTCAAATTTCTGCACAGATCTTCTATATTCTACATCATCCATTCCACTGAAGCACAATAGGCCATGTTCTCACTTTTTCTAGGATGATGAAAGACTGACATTTCATCACGAAACTGCATTATTCTCTCCCAGTTTTGGGTCCTAGGCTATAGCCAAAGGAGTTTACATTTAGTGCTCCCTACCTCCAGACAGCTTGCCCTAGATATGTCTAGCAGTGGATGCAAATACACATTTTCTGTGCTTTGGAAGCTCTTGCAGTTCTAAACTCCCGCAGTTAAATAAAGTACCTCCTCTAATTAATGACTGAGGAGGTGAACTATTAAAAGTCATTAAATCAACCAGTGACCCAGTGGCTAGAAGACAGAACTTGAGCTGAGTCGTTAGGAGCTGAGGATAGTTGCATAGGGTTTCTGGAGCTCCAGAGCCTGAAAGCCCAGTTTCTCTTTAAATTGAATGAATCAAACTAGGAGCCAATTACCATGAGAGGAGCCAGGCTGAAGGAGAACAGGCAGAAGAATTCTCATTCAGCTTACAGTAACCTGATAACTTCTATATTCATCTGCAAAGAAGAAGATAGGAACAGAAGATGGTCACATCGATAATGATCATGATCATGTTATTGATGATTATGATCATGATGACATGAAGGAAGATGGTGTTGATGTTGAGTACTGTGGCTCCATCGTGCTTCCTGTTTGCTTACAGTTTTACTGTCCAGCTTGCACAGTGAAGCACAGAACCTTTACTGTACCCCTTCCACTGATTCAGCATGTTAAGTGTCAGGTCTAGTGTATGGGCAATCTGGATGACCGCATAGGGACTGCCATGGCTAGGCACCAAAAGGTTCAAAATCATTATACCAATAGTTTGAGTATGTAAGGTTTTGGTAGAAGCAGATCCACTTCTTAAAGCCTAAATTGTTTTATTTTTAATTTTTTGTTTGCTTGTTTTTTGTTTGTTGTTTTCAAAGCAACATTATCTAGCATTTAAAGTGTAATGGTAATGGTGATGCTCTACTGATTGTAATAGGGAGGGTAGTACTGCTAATATTACTTCACTTGGGCTTGCAGAGCATTATGTGTAACACTGGTGGGTCAGCAGGTTAACACCTATAACCTGTGTATATTCAAGTAAGCATCATGTAATATTACTATACATCATCTGTCCACATCATTCTTTCACTTCTGATGAATGAATGTAAAGTACTTTCCTTACCAGTAACTCAAAGCACAAATTCCACTTCCTGACTTAGGGAAGCCCAGAACATAAATGTTTACATGAGTTGCTTTAAATCTCCAATGCAAAACCTCTTAGTAAATAATAAAATGCTTCTATATACCCTGAGAATATTCACTATTGTTCACAAAGAACACCTTTTCAGTACCACATTTACTTAAACATATACTATCGAAGAGGAGCATATGGTCTATTACATTGCAATGACTGTGAAAAGGACGTTGATGGAATTACAAAAAAGCATTTTGTAGCACTTTTTTAATATCTACCAGCAAACAATAGACATTATGACAGCCACTGCTTTTTTAGGGCATTGATGATCCCTTCTGGTGTTGTGTCAGTAGTTTGATTGTGTCAGTGCTAAGGGATTGTGGTTGTGTATGCTGACCTACATCAAAAATGATTTACTCAAACTCAAATTAAAACACAGGAGCCACTTCTGTTTTTCATGATCTATAACTCAACTGAAATTAATGACATGTCATTAATAAAATGTATAATAAGAAGCATCTCTTTTTAATTAAATTATGAACAAAAAATAAGCATTTTCACAAGATTGCTTTAGATACATTAGCGCTTTCAAAAATATGGTAATATGACCACATGATTTAGAAATTTCTGCTGTATATGGTACACAGTATGGCTATTAAACTGTTAATAAATGTACACAGACAATATTTAGACAGTCACACCTTTACAGTCATTCAATTCAAAACCAACCTAGCCAAATGAATCAGAATTTCTGCAATTTGAACAAATGGGTGATTTTATCTGGTCAGAGGACTTAATTGGAAATGAAAAAATATGGTCAGGCTGCTTCTGCTCATTACATTTACTACCATAATAAACTGTTGAAACCTGTAGCTGAGAGAACAGAATGCCCAATAATCTCAAGGAAACATACTTACAAATATTGGAAATACAGACATTATGTGCACAAGTTAGTACTGAGTACTAAGACTCATTTCTGTTTGGGATCCTTTTAGTCACAATAAAGTAATAAAACTTTTTTTTTAATTATTAAAGTGTAACTCAATAAAAAAGTAGATTACTTCTCAAATACTTGGTCAAAAGTAAAATAAAATCATCATTTGAAAACACAAACCCATGAAAACATTATTATTTCATGCACATATACTCCTGTAATAGATTTACCCTAATAAAAACTACAGGTCACAATAGGTTAAGCAATGTTAGCTACACATCCTACTACTACATTCAGAAAAAAAAAATCAAGGTCAAGGTCAAAGATTAGGATGACAACAGACAATGTATTTCATGTGCATGTTTTTTCACAGTTTTAAAAATGAATATATGTACTGCCAGGTGAAGGATTTTCTTTACTATCATTTGCGTGAGTACTTCATCTGAACACTGCTTTACACTGAAAACTCACAGAAGAATCCCAGTCAATGAGTAGGGGTTACTTGAATTTGCAATTTGATAAACCCAAAAGAAGGGTCGAATAGTGCAGGACTGTCTGAGTTTTACACTTTACAATCCAGACAAATGGGATAGCTATGTAGGATTTTACACTTTACAAATCCAGAGAAGTGAGACAATAATGTGTAGGATTTACACTTTACAACCAGACAAATGGACAGGAGTGTAGGATTTTACACTTACAAATCCAGAGAAGTGACAGTCAGTGTGTAGGATTTACACTTACAAATCCAGAAGTGGGACAGTGTGCAGGACTGTCTTAGCTTAGGTTTTATCCCTTTGTTTGCTCTGATCACACCTGCAGTTCAGTGATCCAGCTCACATTAATCCCGGGCGTAAAGCGAGTGTCAGGAGGCCTCGTACCTCTCCAGCCCGCGAACGGCAATGCAGTATGTGTGTGTGTGTGTGTGCGGTGTGTGTGTGTGTGTGCGTGTGCGTGTAGGGGGTGGTTTATTGGGAAGAAGAGGGGAGGGGATTGGAGGGGGTCAGCCCAGTCTGGCACTGGAGGAAAAAAACGGAGACGTGGGGAGTCCGATACGGAGTTTTTTACGTCAACCGCGAGATGTGGGCGTGAGAGGGAGAGAGAGAGAGAGAGAGAGAGAGAGAGAGAGAGAGAGAGAGAGAGAGAGAGATCAGGCATTACCGCCCTCGCGTAAACGGGGTGCACCATTTCACTCCTCTCCGCTCCACCGTGCGCGTAAAAAGGCAACAGGACAAACCCGGAGAGAGACAGAGTTACGGAGATAGAAGGAGAGAGAGAGAGAGAGAGAGGAGAGAGAGAGAGAGAGAGAGAGAGAGAGAGAGAGACAGAGAGAGAGAGAGAGAAAGTGGCTGAATTTGGAAAGCTGTGAGACATGGCAATGTGCAGCTCTGAGTTGATTTCTCCAGCGTTTTCCTGTGTGAGTATCTAAAGGCTGGCAGGCGCACCGCCAATGGTTTTACCAAACATAGGATGGGATTAACTTTGTCTGGAAGATACATCTCACTGTTTCTCGCTGTTCAGATAGGTGAGTACACGACCACTGCCTTTATCCATCCCTGCAGAACATACACCTCGTGTGTGTGTGTGTGTGTGTGTGTATGTATATATATATACACAATGTGTGTGTGTGTGTGTGTGTGTGTGTGTGTGTGGTTTGTTCGTCTCTGCGCTCTATGCGCTTGGAATAAAATCCGAATTTGCGCCTGAATTCGTTTAAAACCCACAAAGCGACCTGTAGCGCTTCAGCCAGAGTTCGTTCGAGGTTGCGGCTTATCGCGCTACGATCCATTACTGAGCGTCAGAGCACGTTTGGGCTCAGCGAGGTCATTGAATGGAACAGAGATAACACAGCGACACGAGGCAATGGAATGTCTGGCAGTTAAACGCGCTAACATTTTGCAGTTTGTTTCGTGTCTTCTTTTCCACGCGTGTCCGAGCGCAAGTGGAGAAAAAGAGAGAGAGAGAGAGAGAGAGAGAGAGAGAGAGAGAGAGAGAGAGGGTGGAGCCTGCTCAGAAACCCCTCTAGGACGGAATATTAAATCTAGTGAATAAATAAAATAACAAACTATTCATTACTAGTACTATTATAACATTAATAATAATATAATAATAATAATAATAATAAATAATAATAATAATAATAGCACAATAATAAAAATTAAAATAATATACAAATAATAATAATAATAAATAATAATACAATAATTTTAAAAACAATTCTACCAAATGTGAGTAATCAAACAAAAATAACAATAACAATAATAATAATAATAATAACAATAAGAAGAAGAAGAAGAAGAATAGAAACAGCAACACTGGGTTGCATGCACCACATAGAAAGCTATTCAATAAATCCAAACATCTCCTTACAATGAAAGGTGTCCTGTCCGTTCAACCTCTGTTTACACCCCTTCACTAATTCTAACCCATAAACCACTACTGTACTCTACTGTAATTCTAAACACTTCATTCATCTGGGTTGTTTGATCGTTTATGACGCGTTCTTACGTCTTCTCATTTACACCTGTGCCTATATTAACACAGTCCTCCATCAGTCCTTTCGATCTGTATCTGACTGATCACACCTGCAGTGTGTAAATGCGCAATGCCTTAAAAATAACGTGGCCTAAAGAGTTAAAATGAGGTTTAAGTGCAGGAATCACTCTATTCGTGAATACACACTCACACACACACACCTCTTTCTCCTCTCTCCAAGGTGAGAGCACTCCGCTGAGGGCTGGCTGAACTGCAGGACAGCCTATTTCCGATGACTACCTGGCTATTTATAGACCCTAAGTTAAAAGTGATTTTAACAGATAATGTGTGTGTGTGTGTGAGAGAGAGAGAGAGAGAGAGAGAGAGAGAGAGAGAGAGAGAGAGAGAGAGAGAAATAGAGTGAGAGAGAGAGCTGCTGAGATGACGTATAAGGACAAATCAAGACCTAATGTGTTGAGGTTCGTGGAGATGGGTCTGCTGCATCAATCCAATGGATAAAAGGTGCAAGTGGTTCAGTAAAGAAAATGCATCACCTCCCTGAATCTGTGTCCTCCCATCAAGTCCGCCATGTTTTACGTTGGTAAATCGTACCGCTGAGGCTGAGGACAATGTGGGCGAAGATGATTTCAGTCCCCCATCACAGGCCGATCTGATCTGGATCGGTCCGCCCAGGAGAGGATGAACGTAACAGAAGTTCCGCGCCGAGCATAAATAAGCCCCAAATCCGTTATGTAAGCCCGCAAACACTGCGTAAGCAATACTCCCTGATATAGAGCTGTGTTCCGAACCACAAACACTGACACGTTCAGAGCTACGACCCAGAAGCAGAAGAGCTCTGAACCAGCAGAAACCTGTCCATCCTGGACACGAGAATCCAACACACAAGCAATCCGCCCTTCAGTTAAGCAATCGTCATACAAG